>JAJHZJ010000603.1:1844327-2390536 GCA_023548195.1 Bettongia penicillata ogilbyi | reverse complement strand
GGCTATTTTTTCTTCTAGCTGTAACACAATAATTCCACAATTCAAAGCAGTCCTTTTGCCTGATGCCCTTCCTTTCTGATGTCACAAGCATCTGGCATTGCCTGGACAATGCCAAGGCAAAACATACTTACTGCCTTGTGAATATTTCTCTATAGCATATTTGTATTTGGAGAAGGTAAAGAAGTCTGGATCTAAAGCCTCATTCATGAGTGCACTGGCTTTATAGAGCTACCTCATTCTTCTGTTGTTTTATTAGTCTGGGGGCAGTATTTTTTTCCCTGAAGTTCTGGACAATCTAATCTGTTAATGTTTAGCTTTTAGTAAAAACTACCACTGGTCCTGCTTTTATAGATTTGCCAGTCTTGACTGATTAAAGAGCTCAGAGTCAGCTTCTAGGAAGGAAGGGAGGAAAGCAAAGGGAATAAAGTATTTATATAGCACCTACTAAGTTCCAGATACTGTCCTTAACACTTTTTACAAATATTATCTCATCTGAGCCTTTACCCTGGGGGGTAGGAACTATTACTACACCAGTTTACAGTTGAGGAAACTGGGACAAAAAAAGCTAAACAACTTGTCCCAGCCCATACAGAGAGTAAGCATCTGAGACTGGATTTGCACTCAGATCTTCTTGACTCAAGCCCAGCAGTGTGTCTACTGAACCTCCAGCTGTCTCAAAAGTCACCTGGCTTTGAAGTTAACCTCCAGATTCCTTGGGATTCAGGAGATATATACCAACTCAGCTCAGAATATGTGGGTTCACAAATTCTCCCTTTGACAGTTGCTATCTGAAAAATTGACTAAATATGCTTGAGGGAGAATGTACTAAAGAGGGTGAAAAACTAGCTTTTCCCAGTCATTCTGGGCAATGCTTAAACAAGGTAGGTTAATTTCTTTCCATCTTCTAAAGTGAGGAACAGAGAGGTCTCAATGGCATTACTCCTTTCAGCTTTAGACTATGACTCGTTTCCTTATCTTGGAAAAGTTCATTAGCCTCAGTTTCCTCAACTGCAAAATGGGGTTAAGAGCAATCCTGGTTTGCCCGACTGAAATAGAGGATTCTGTTCTGTACTATCTTGCCCTTTAAGCATGACAAAAGACCAGGTTCATTGGCCTCAGGACAAAAAGGGGAGGGGGGGAACTCAGCTATTTATATAATATATGATATCTAATAGAAATTATATAATTTCTAGGGGAAGAATTAGGTTCATATTTAATTTTTATTCACCAGGGCCTAGCAGGGCACCTGGTATACAGTAGAAGCTTAATAAATGCTAGCTGAACAAAATCAAATTCATTCTAATTGAATGACCAATAATGCCTTTGTGTTTGTTTTTTCATTCTCCCTAAAAGTTGAGTGGTGAGTGGTGGTTATTTTTTTTAGGAAGCCTAAGTCTCTTCTAGTCAGAAGGCTGCAAATAAAGTTATTTCTTTCTCTTAGGGATTCAGTAACCCTTTTGGTCAGCACTCTAGCTTTGTGGTTGCTATTTAGTCATTTTCAAATCATGTTTGACTCTTCCTTACACCACTTGGGGGTTTTCTTGGCAAAGAGACTGGAGTGGTTTGCCATTTCCTTCTCCAGTTCATTTTACAAATAAGGAAACTGAGGCAAATAGGGCTAAGTGGCTTGTCCGGCATCACACCGCTAGGAATTATCTGAGACTGGATTTGACCTCACAGAGGGGACTTTTCTTGACTCCAAGCTTATCTTTCCAGCCACTGCACCACCTACCTACCCACTGTAGACTTATATAGGGTTTCAATTTTCTGTGCAAACTCGAGCTTAACTGATCTTTCTTTAAAATAAATTTTCTGCTCTTTTTCTTTCAAAAACCTTTAAAAGATAGTATTCATCTAAAGAGAAAAGTGGTTATCCTGCTCCAGATTCTTCTACTTAATTTCTACTTCTATTTAAGTAGCAGTCCCCCAAGGCATCTTCACAACTTCCATCCTGTCTCCCCAGCCATCATTCAGGAGAGTTTGCCAGCCCCATCAAAAGCTGTTCCTGACATTCCTGCTATCACCCAACACCAACCAAAGACCAGCAGCTATAGATGAGCAAGCACGCAAGCCTCGCCGGTCTGCCATTGAGAAATAACTTTTGGGTCGGTGCAGGGATCGGGCATGTTCTGTCCTCAAGCATGTGCTTTAGATCATGTTCTTTATAGGAACCAGTCTGACTCTAATTAAGGGATATTGGGCTCCCTTTTCTCCTCTACTAGTGAAGTCTCCAAGCCCAGCACCTGGGGAAATATGGCTTAAGTCTTAGGGTAAGAATCTGTTCCCTTCAAAGTGGGGATGAAAAGGGGAACTCAGAGCAGAATATGAATCAGATATGGGACAGAACTTATTTCTATAAATTAAATGGTAAACAATAAAGACCCACAAGATGTATTAAAATGGTTTAATAACTTCATAAGATATTTAAACCAGCTAGGTGGTATAGTGGATAGAGTGCCAGACCTGGAGTCAGGAGGACACTAACTCACTAAGAGAGTTCAAATCTTGCCTCAGACACCTACTAACTGAGTGATCCTGGGCAAGGCACTTAAGGCTATTTGCCTCAGTTTCCTCATTTGTAAAATGACCTAGAGAAGGAAATGATAAATGACTCCAGTACTTGCCAAGAAAACCCCAAATGGGGTCAAGAAGAGTCAGATATGACTGAGAAACAACACTATGTTTAAACCTCTTTAGAACATATAGCAGGTTTTCTGTTTCTGTTTTTCAGGTTGCTAATCAGGCACGTTACATTTCACCTCTGAGTAGTCCCAACTCTTTTGGTAAAAGAGGTTTAGGTCAGCGCTCTTCTTGTCAGTATCTAACCTTGAAGCTGAATTCTTTTTTTCTTTATGTCTTATTTTTTCTAATTGCATCCTAACACTTGGCACAATTCTTTGCATGTAGTAAGCTCTTAATACGTGCTCATTCATACTCGGGATTTTTAGTTCATTAAAATTTTAGATATGGAAAGGATCTTCAAGATCATCTCATTCTACCTCAACTAGTTTGTAGCATCGTTGAGAGTTAAAGATGGAAGGGACCTTTGAGGTCAGCTAGTCCAACACGTTTCTTTTGCAGATGAGGAAAGAGAGGCCCAGAGAAGTTAACTAACTTGTACAAATCTACATAGCTCATAAATAGCAGAGTGAGAATTTGAACCCAGGACCTCTGACTCCAAATCCAACCTTTTTCCCACTGTAACATATTTTGTTTTGTTTTTAGTAGATAAGGAAACTGAAACCCAAAGAAATGATTCATCCAAAGTTATACAAAAAATGGTTGATCCAACACTGGAATTCAGGGTTCCTGATTTCCTAATAAATTTTATTTTTATCATGCCATCTTGTTTCCTGTCAGGGGTGGGGAGGGTCCTTCTGCAGGAAGAATTTTGAGGAATTATTAGTAAGAGGCATGTTATATACCTTGATGTCAGAAATCCACTCACTCCCTTCTCTAAGAAAATAAAGCTAATCTCTCTTAAATGTCATCCACATCAAAGCCTGCCGGATGTGTCTCATCTGATAGCAATGAAATTGGTTTGCAGCTGGGGTTCATTAGAAAATCAAAAGGGGTTGGGGGAATGAGATTTAACAAGTCAACTAATGGAATGGGCTAAATTCCTGTGGATCTTAATATTTACAGTACATATGAGAGGCGATTGACTCTCTTTACAAAGACCATCTGCCTGTTTTATTTACAGAGAAAAAGCACAGGCAAGTTTCCAAAGAGAGTAAAAATGAAAATGGAATAGAAGGAATACCAAAATAAATAGCTAAACAACATTTATATTATGTTTTAAAGTATGTACTTTCTTCTCTGCAGCACCATAAGGTATGTATTGTAAGTATTATAGTCCTTATTTTATAGAAGAGGAAACTGAGGTTTAGTTAACTTAAGGCTCTCTTAATTGAGAGGTTCAATTAGGAAACAGAGCCATAACTCAAGTCCAAGATTATCCTGATTACAAGCCCAGTGCTTCATGAAATCTGTCCTTTGGTAATGAGCCACATCTCAGTATTTTATTTTTACTCATTTTTGAAGCTATTTGTACATGCATCTTTAATCCTACTTCTTGAAATGCAAATTCTGTGACTCACCCTCAAGGAATATATGCTTACCCCTTGACATGTATATAACTTTAATAGCCTGTACTCTTACTAGGACACTATGTCATGCCATGAGACTGTGTAATTGCTGAGGCTGTTTAATAACCAAATCCTAAAGCCCTTTGGAACATGTCCAAGACAGTCTTCCTTCTTTTAAAAAAAAAATCCTTAAATCACAAAATAGGCAGACTAACAATGCTATTTTTATTTACTTGTTCAATGATATCCAATAATTGTTCAGATACCTGTGTCTGTATCAGTATGAGGTCAATCAGTTGAAATACCAAATATCCTAGTAGATTAACTGTGCTTTTCATGTTTCAACTAGTTGTGATGTTATTCCATTTTAGATGGCTTGATTTTTTTTCCCCTTTGAATTGACTAGTGGTTTGACTGAATGAATTGATGTGACTGGGTGTTTGTTGGCATATATAACAGCCTAAATCACTGTTATGTCTACAACTGTATGGCCTCTCTCAGTCTGGGACTTCTCTGAAGATAGTCTAGTTATGTTGCTTTAACCATTGTGGAAAACAGCCAAGACCAAGCTATTTGAAGGTATGTTTAAATATTTGTTCAAAATTATTTTCATTCTTTGATTTTTACATCTACTTAATTGTCAAGTTATCTGTCTTTTGCCTCCCCTACCCAGTGGCTATCCCTTATAACAAAAAAATCAAAGAGAAAAAGAGAATAAATATGACTAAAAAAAGCTAACACATCAGGCAATTAAGGCTTTACAGTTTACAACCCATTTCTCCCCATCCGCAAAAACGCCTTTCCTCATCCTTCTATCCTGCTATCATCCTGTCTATATCTCTTCTGCCCTTTGTACCCAAATTTCTCATAAAGTTTGTCTACAATAGGTGCCTCCACATATTTTCCTCTCACTCTCTTTTTTAACTCCTTTCCATTTGGCTTCCAATCTCATCATTTCCCTGAAAATGCTTTCTCCAAAGTTAACTAATGATTTCTCAGTTGCCACATTAAATGGCCTTTTTTCAATTCTCATTTTCCTTAATGTCACTTCAGCTCTTGACTCTGATCACTCAGTTTCCTCCTTGATACTCTCTTCTCTAGGTTTTTAAGACAACATTCTCTCCTGGTTGGCCTCCTACTTATCTGAAACACTCCTCTATCTCTTTTGCCATATTTTCTTATAGCTCACACCATCTAAATAGATGTCCTGCACCCTCTTCTCTGTTCCTTCTACATTATTCCATTTGGTGATCTCAATAGTTTCAAATAATTTAATTGCTATCTCTGTGCTACCATTTATCCTTGCCCAGTCTCTCTACTGACCTCCAATTTCACATCTCCAACCACCTTTCAGTCATCTCAAACTGGATGAACAGTAGACATCTTAAAATCAATATGTACAAAATAGTACCCCTTCTTTCCTCCTACACATTTCCTCCTTCTAACTTTCCTCTTATTGTAGAGGGAGTTCTCTCAGTCCCTCAAGCTCACAACTTCTCACTGTCTCTCACTTCCATGCCCTGTAATGCCAATGTAATACCCATAGCAACTACTATGAATATGTATGCATATGTCCAGTGTAGATCCACACAATATAATAAACTTTCTTCCTCAAAGGCAAAACCAAAATATTTATTTAGAACATCACTATTAGGATTCCAACAGGTAAGATTTAGCAAGGTACTTATCACCAAACCAGAAAGCACCAACATCTTAAGCATTTTTTCTGTTAGGCCTCCCCACAAACAAGTTCCACTAGGTGAAGAAATTCCTCCCTTCATCTGCTCAGGAAAGCTCCTCTCTCCCCATCATTTTATTTCAGTTAAAATTCCTTTGGGCATGCTGTTCCCACAATAGGCTCCTTGTGACTCAGGCTGTATCACAGTTGTGAGCTGGGTCAGAGCTCGAAGCAGGTCACATAGGGCCTGTTAATGAATGGGAAAGACCTTCCTGTTCCATTAATGTTGCATCACCTTATATCCAAGCAGTTGCCAAAACCTATCAATTTCACCTTTGCAATATCTCTGGAATACACCCTCTTCTCTCCTCTGACACTGCCATCACTCTAGTGCAAGCCCTCATCACCTCATTTTCCAGTTACTACGATAGCCTTATGGAGCCGCTGTGTGTGGTGCAGTGGGTAGAGCACCAGTGCAGAAGTCAGGAGGACCTGAGCTCAAATCTCACCTCAGACACTTGACACTTGGACAAGTCACTTAACCCTAATTGCCTCATCCTGGGTCATCTCCAGTCATCCTGATGAATATCTGGTCACTGGATTCAGATGGCTCTGCAGGAGAAGTGACGTTGGTGACCTGCACAGCCTTCCCTCACTCAAAACAAAGTCAAGTACAGTCATGTCATTATTTCTCTGATGGCATGGTCTTCTTTGGCAACGAAGGACAAACACACAATAGCCCGATGATGGGCTATATAATGCATAGCTAAATAGGTCTGCTTGCTCTTTCTCAAACTCCATCTCCTTTCCTGCTGCCTCTGGACCTTTGTAAAAGCTATTCTTCAGACCTGGAATATACTCATTCTTCCCTTTACTTTTGAGAATCCTTAACTTCCCTTCAATATTGAGCTCAGCTCCTACATGAAGCCTTCAACGATTCTTCTTAAAGCATCTTGCATTTATGTTTTCTGTTTACATGTATTCCCCTAGTAGAAAGTAAGCTCCTTGAAGGCAAGGACAGTTGATCATTTTCGTCTTTGCTAAGCACAGTGCTTCACATATATTAGTGAATTACAGCATCCATCTTTGTATTTGCCCCCCTAGATTAGCATAACACTCTGAAAATAGAAGGTACTTAGGAAACATTTGTTGAATTGTATTAATTGATTTATTCAGTGGTTGAGCTAAGTTTAGAATCCAGGTTTGCTAACTCTTACTCCACTTATCTGTCCCCCAAGCTTTTCATAGTATGTATTCCATCCCTCTGCGTTTTGATTCATTTGAGCAGCCCAAGTTCTATCTTTCTAATCATAGTCTCACAATTTCATTTGCCAACAGTAGCTATCAGACGCAGCTGCTGCATTGGGGTGTAGGCAGTGAATGAACAGTTGTATTCACCTATTTTATCCTAAGAATTTGGAATCCTGGTCCATTTGAAACATAATATGGGGAAAAAATTATGAAATTGGAAGCTCGAACCTGTATTAATGCTATTTTAGGACCAGGGAATTAAACCACAAGAGGAAATGCCAAAGTCTCAGCTCCAAACAAGTTAATTGGCTCACATTTTGAGTCCTCCATGTGGAGGTGGGAATTTAGCACCCTGTCTAGTGATTCCACATGCCTCCATGTGCCTGCCTCCCAGGTTCATTTGAAACTGAATTAGACCATCCTTCCTCCTAACACATTGTAGAATGTTTGGAAAGAGCTTGGGCTTTTCAAGCATCTTCCACCGTCATAGGCAACCAAGGAATACAACACAGTCATTCATAGCCAGTGTCTACATGATGCTATAGCAACTGGTCAATTCAGTCAAAACAACTGCCTGGCTTAGGGAAAACAAAATCAGGCTAGTTGGTGGGTTGACTTTAATGCTCAAATCAGTCCAATAGGGCACTTTTGCCTCTGTTTGTCTGAGTCCTACTCTCATTTGTTTGTTCTGTTTTTTCTAAGTGAAGGTCAAGACCTACTTGCTCCATTATGTCTTCTCCAACAGCCCCTGTTCTCAATGATCAATACTGATCTGAATTCCCTTAATACCATATTCATCCCATAGCAAATGCTATATTGGGGGTTCTTAACCTAGGTTCATGAACTTGTTTTTTAAATTTTTTTATTTGTATTTCAATATAATTAGTTTCCTTTTTGACTTGTATTTTATTCATTTAAAAAGAATTTTTCTGAGAAGGGTGCCATAGGTTTCACCAGATTAGCAAAAAGTTTAATAACATACACAAAAACTTAAGAACTACTCAGTAAGCATTTACTAAGGTCCCACTATGTGCCAAGTACTTTGCAAGGCACTAGAGATACAGATTTGATCAGGTGTGGATGAAAGGCTTCTTCCAATTCTAATATGGGTAAATTCAATAGTAAATTCCATGTACTCTCCTTAAGTCCTTACTTTCCCCAGTTCATTAGGTAGTACATGTATCCTGTTGTTTACAGTATCTTTACAAAACAAGAATTTCCTGACCAATGCATTCTTCCTATCCATCAAAAGTCAGTGGTGATGGGGTAAGTATCACAGATTTTGACTGGAGTAGACCTTAGAGATCATGAAGTCCCACCACCTCATTTTACAGATGAGGAAACTGAGGCATGTGTCTATTCTTCATTGCCAAAGAAGACCATGCCATCAGAGAAAAAATGACATGACTTGCACTTGACTTTGTTTTTGAGTGAGGGAGGTCACCAGCCTCACTCCTCCTGCAGAGCCATCTGAATCCAGTGACCAGATATTCATCAGGATGACTGGAGATGATCCAAGATGAGGCAATTAGGGTTAAGTGACTTGCCCAAGGTCACACAGCTAGTGCGTGTCAAGTGTCTGAGGTGAGATTTGAACTCAGGTCCTCCTGACTCCTGCACTGATGCTCTATCCATTGCACCACCTAGCTGCCCCAAGGAAATGGAGGCACAAAAATGTTAAATAACTTGCCAGAGGTTACATAGCTAGTGTCTAAGGATGGGACATGAGCATAGATCCTCTTGGTTTTAGCCTCATGACTTCTCCAATCTGATATATGCACGGGGCTAATCCCCGGCCTTCACTTGGCTACTAAGCCAGGTGGCCTCGCCCAATATTCCAGGCGGTAATCTCTCTGGGGTCTTCGCCCAATATTCCAGGCGGCCCTCTAACACAGGGCCCACTTCCTTACCCCAGACTTCGCTTGGGCAACCTTTCCTCCAGGTCTTCGGACGTCTCCGGTCCCTGCCGTGCGACCGTATGGCCTAGCTTGCGCGACAGGGCTGTCCCCTCCTCCACGGAGGGAACAAATGACTACACACTCGCCCGAGGATGTCTGTGCTCTTCACTTTATTGATGGCGTCCTTCTACATCTCTTTCTTGGTTACATCTCTCTCCCAATCCCTCCCGGACAGCTCCTTATATCCCCAGCCAGAGCCCCGCCCATGTTCCTCCCTGAGGGCAGAGCCAGCTCCCTGAGGGTGGAGCCAGCTCCTGAAGGCTGGTCCAGAGCTTGGCCCCTAACAGATATACTAAGAAAGTATTCAAGAGGTGCAATTGAGGATCCAGGTGAATCAATCATAACAAAGACTAGTGGGACACATGTAATACTAGTGTCTTTTATTCAGTATTATGTCTTTCATCTATGAGATGGTTCAGGAGACAATTTACCAGGCTAGAATGAGCTCTAACATACTTAACTCTGTTGTAATCATGCCTTATTGATTCAAATACCACTTTGGCATTGGATAGATTCTTCTTCCAAACTGAACAGTTCTGTTTTACATTGCTCAAGTCATAAAAGAAATGGACACAGAGCTGAAACAGGGATGACGGTGGCATGGCCTAGGAAAACACAAAAATTGAGATGATACTGAATATTGGTCTATATGTTGATTCATTTCTGTAGATCTTGGAATATAAAGAAATGGACTAGGGTGAACTGATTCTTTGGGTTCTTCATTATGTTCTTCATTATTAATCTTCATCCTTCAATCAGTCTATAAGAATGTATAAAAGTGCTAACTAAGAACCTGGGTCATTTCTTCCCACAAATACACGCAGTGTCTATGGAATGAGTAAAATTTAAAAACATTGGAAAAAGGAGTAAGAAGTCAGGTTGCAGAAAGCTTTCATAATGTCAAGCAGATAATATCAAATAGAGGTAATATGGCGCCATTAGTGTGTATTGACCATGTCCACCTTCTGTTCATGATATCCTTCAGAGAACTCTCTGGGATCCTTCATTGGTAGCATCTCCTTCAGGAGTGGCATAGCAGAACAAGAACTGAATTCAAATCCTGTCTCTATAGCTTACCTTTTATGTAACTTTGGAAAAATTATTTAACCTCAGTTTATACATCTGGAAAATGAAAGGACTAAGAGTTAATCATCTCTAAGCTTATGTTTAACTGTATATCTGTGATCCTGAGAGGAAATTTCAAGATGGAGAACCCAGAGATTATATGGTAGTAATACACTCCTGAAACCAAGGGAGCTATTTCTTCACAGGGGCAGTTGTACCAATAGAGGGAGTTTTATCTGGGAGTTCTTTGTAATAATGAAACCATAGATCTGGTCCCTATCCCTATGGAAAGGAAGATGGAGATTGTAAGTCACCCAGGGGTAGTCTTGTTATATTATCAAACTGTTACAGGAAATGAAACTGACCATCTCAAGAGTGCAAAATAATCTTTATAAGTCTCATGCAATTGATATATTATTCAATGCCAGTCAGTACCATTCTTAGTGCCACTAGAAAGTTAGGGAGTTATTGCATTTAATATTTCATCATGTTTCCCCTCTCAGACCCCCAGGAGCTCAGTCTTCTGTGTTACTGGTCTGGACCACAATGGTTCTCACTATTTATTTCACTCATTAATAGAGTGATATGGGATGTCTATAAGTGTTCATTCTATCTGTCCCAGAATCAAGTTCAATATAATTTTTCAGAGGTCCCTGAATCAATCATCACTAAGAACTGTGAAAAATATGGAAATGAATATTTGATTACCTGATCAGAAGCAGGTGAGCTGTCAGGTAAAGAGAGAAGAATGGCTGGTTTGAGGTTTTAGGTACCCCTTTACTCGCAGTAGCAAGTCAAAACATCTGTGAAAGGTTTCCTGTCTGGGTGGAAATCTGTTTCCAGTGGGTGGAGGTGCCTTTTGAGCTACACCAGAATCTTGATCTCTAAAGAGTATAGGCTCTAAGAGGGCACAGTTGGGTCACAGTTTGCCATAACAATGGACCATCATTAAATGTAGGAAACAATGCAAACATTAGATAAGAATAAGTAAGTCAGAACCTATATCAGCCTGGAATATTTCATCTTGGATAGTTATACATGGATAAAATAAAATAATAACTGTCAAAATGTTCGGCATAATGCCTAACTGCTAGTAGTAGTAGTAGTAGCAGCAGTAATAGCAATAGTGGTAGTAGTAGTATTACCAGGTCTAAGACTAGAGCTATAACTAGGATTTATTTTTTGCTTTTAGACAAAATCAAGTGAGAATGGTCATGGTGGTGATGATATGAGTTGCGGGAGGGAGTTGTATAGCTACAGTGGTCACACAAAGGACTCCCTGACTGTGGATACAATTGTGCTGGAAATGGAGGTATTCTGGACTTCACTCCCAGTGAGATCATTGAAGGAGAGGGAAGGAGGGAAAGTTGGGACCTGAGAGAGGGATGTGACAGTGAAATTCTGGGTTCCTCAGCCTCTTCACTGCAAAGTAAAGTACAGGGATGGTGGTAAACATGAGAAAGAAGTGTAATGGTCCACATTGACAGGATTTTCTCCATGGACGGTACAGGTTTGACTAGGCCTTTCAAAACTTGAGGTACCAATTCCTGTCAAGTTGGCAGATGAAGTTCATGTATTCTGCCTTTGTTACCAGCACTGGAGCTGGTGTATCAACTAGAGGTAATGAGGTCAAAAAATCTCCTTGAGCTTCCTAAGGAGCATTGCTCAAGAGGGGGTCAGTGAAGTAGGGAGTCAACCTTTTAGTCAACCTAAAGTCAGGCAGCCAACCTGTCCATAACTCTGAAGGCCACTTTCATGTGATCTGTGATGAATGCACAGAAGGTAGACCAGGTCTAGGAAAAATTTATGCCAGACCAGGAACCTGGGAAATTCTTCTCCCCACAAAGGGTCAAAGATAAGTGGCAAAAACAAAATCAAATTCTAAAACAATTCCAAAAGACTCATGATAGAAAATGCCATCCAAATCCAGAAAAAGAAATATGGAATCTGAAGGCAGAGCAAAGCAGACTATTATCTATTTTATCTTGTTTTATGGTTTTCTTTCTTATGGTCACTCCCATGCATTCTAATTCTTCTATACACCATGACTAATGTGAAAATATGTTTAGGAATGTATATGTAGAGCCTATATTGGATTGAATGCTGAATTGGAGAGGGGGAGGGGAAGTAGGGGTGGAAAAATGAAAACTTATGGAAATAAATGTTGAAAACTAAAAAAAGATAAACTAGTTTTTTTAAAAAAAAGCAAATGTAGAGATTCAGGAAGTAAGGCTAGTGTTGCTTTTCTCTCTGAGGTTACCTTCCTTTTATGGTGTATCTAACTTATATGTACATAGCTGTCTCCCCCTTCTGAATGGGAGCTGTTTTAGGGTAGGGTGTTTTTGCCTTCTATGGTTTTCAGTGCTTAGCATGGTGCCTAGCACAGAGTCATTCCATAAGTACTTTGCCTGGTGTGACTCAACTCATCATGCCAAAGATTCAGTCTTTTATGATGGATGCCAGTATTTCTCACCCACACATCCCTTTTCCTGTCTAGATAGACTATGAAATTTCCTGCCTTAGCTGTGCTGGTCAGACTGCCAGCTTGAACAGCCAATCCAGTCATTCTATCAGAAGGGGCAAAATGGGAAGTTGGCATGAGACATATACTGCAAGGCAAGAATCATAAACAAAAATGCTGAGCTTGAATATATGGGTGAAAATTATTCGAGAAAACAGCAGAACTCATGACTACAAGACACTGATGATGAGCTTGCCTGGCAGGTAGGTGCAGAACTTGAAGTATAAAATGAAACATGCATTTTTCAGATGTGGCCAATGTGTTGGTTTGGTTTGCCTGATTGTACTAATCCCTTACAGGAAAGATTTCTTTAGGTGGAGGAAGGGGAGGAAGGAGGAGGGAGGGGGGAGAGAATCAGCATTTAGTAGGTAATATAGATAAAAAATAAAAGATATTCAATAAAACAGCCAAACATAAAGACAAGTTCAAAACACATAGGATATTTTTATGTTAAATTACTGCACTTAAAATTATTGTATATCAAAAGTTCATAGTTTTATATACAATCCTCTTTTGTTTTTTTATAATGAAATGTTCATTTAAAATTATTTTTATGTTCATAAATTTTAAAATATTTGATAAGGAGGGGAAGGACTATTCTTTGAGGCCCAAAACATGGGTGAAAGATCAATTGAGAAATACTGCCCAGTGTATTTACAGCATTAAGTATATTTTAATTAATCAACTTGACATTTGTAATAATGAAAGAGTGTCATTGACATATATAGTAAAAGTGACTAGAAAGAAATATGAATAAGAAATGACAAGAGAGGTGGTCTCAGAAAAACCTGACAAGACCCATATGAACTGATGCAAAGTGAATTGAGAAGAACCAGGAGATCGTTGTTCACAGTAATAGCAATTTTGTAATAAGGATCAGCTGTCAAAGACTTGGCTACTCTGATTAATACAATGATCCAAGATGATTCTAAAGAATTCGTGATGAAAAAAATGCTATCAACCCTCAGAGAAAGAACTGCTGAACTCTGAGCACAAATTGACATATTGTTTTTTCACTTTATTTCTTGCTTTTTTAAAAAATGTGGCTAATATGTAAATATGTTTTGCATGATTTCACATCTATAATTGAAATCACATTACTTGCGCTTCCCAAGGGTGGGAAAGAGGAGAGAGAGAAAATTTGGAACTCTAAATTTAAAAAGAAAAGAATGTTAAAAATAAATAGTAAATTAAAATGTTTTAAGAGGAAAAATAGGAGAAAGGAAGGAAGGAAGTTATTTGAAACAGAGATATTAGCTAGGGGATGGCATCAATTAGTCAGACCTAACGCAGTCAGAAGTAGGAATAAAAGTGGGGGTTGTTAGGGAAGATGAGACCAAGGATATAGAGGCATGCAGTGGGACAAAAGTACCCATTAGACAAATAAAAGGTATGAATTTATTCATGAACTATCATCTCCCCTCCCATGAGATAACCCAACACCAACCAACAAACAAACAGAATCCAGTAGCAGGAATTTCCTGATGTTGGTAATCTGACACTGATCTGGCCTCTTGCCTTAGTAATATAACAAGGTAAGTTATCACATACCAGAAATTCTAGTTTTTTCACAGGAAACAATTCAAGGCTGAGAACCATGAGCCCTTGTATGCTTACTAGAGTTTCCTGTTAAATGCTACCTACAAGTGAGCATGTGTTTTTCCCCCGGGTGTTAGCCTTGACTTTTCACTATCTCTCACCCATAATATCCAATATGTTGCCAAGGCCTATTGATTTCACCTTTGCAGTAGCTCTTGATCACACCCCTTCCTTCCTCCGACGCCATCACCACTTTAGTGTAGACTTTCATCATCTCACTCTTGGACTATTGCAATGACCTGATGGTGGATCTGCCTGCCTCAAGTCTCTTCCCTTTCTAATCTATCCTCCACTCAGCCACCAAAGTGACTTTCCTAAAACATAGGTCTGACCATCCACCCCTTCAATAAATTCCAGGGGCTCCCTATCATCTCCAGGATCAAATACAAAATCCTTTGGCATTCAAAACTCTTCACGATCTAAGCCCCTTCTGTCTTTCCATACTCTAAATACCATATTCCCCCCAACACAGTCTTCCATTCCAGTGACATTAGCTTCTTTGATATTTCACAAACAAGACACTCCATCATGGCTCCAGACTTTTTCTCTGACCATTCCCTGCATCTGGAGTGCTCTCCTACCTCATTTCTCTACCTTGTGGCTCCCCTAGCTTCCTTTATGTTCCAACTAAAATATTATTCATCTTGAACAGGAAACCTTTCTTAAACCATCTTAATTCTAGTGCCTTCCCTTTCTTTATTATTTCCCATTTATCCTGAATACAGCATATTTGAATATATTTGTTTGCTAGTTATCCCTTCCATTCGATTGCCTTAGGGCAGGGGCTATCTTTTGCCTCTTTTTGTAACCCCATGGCTTAGAACAGTGTCTGGCACACAGTAGGCATTTAATAAATGTTTATGGACTGACTGAATGGATTCACCTTGATAGATGATTCCCATGAAGAGGAGTGCTGTTCATGTGTCCCTGGGAGAAGAGAGACTCCTGGTGGGGGTACTAAGTGAATCTGTACTTGGAAATACATCTGGCAGACATCTGGCCTGAGTAGGTCACATTGCTCCAGGAGGTAGCCTAGTCTGAGTTACGGGAAAAGAGGGAACTATCACAAATATTTAAAATATTTAACAAATAATCAAATTGGTGATTTCAGGGCTGTCCATCCAATTGCAAATCATAAATTAGAGAATGAGGATTCTGCATTTGCTTAATTCTTCATTCTGTGTGGGTAGTGAAGTAGAGATCATTTGAAAGATTAAAGATACTATTAAGGATGTCTCAGGATTTTATATAAACAGTGCAATATAATCTAAAAAAAAAGGCTCTAAGTAGTGTAGCAGATAGAGTGCTAGAGTCAGGAAGACCTGAGTTCAATTCCAGCTTCAGATTAGCTAGATCACTTAAATAGCTAATTAATTAACTAGCCAAATCACTCAACTCAACAGAGTAAACATACCTCAGTTTCCTCATCTGTAAAATAAGTCAAAGAAGAAAATGGTAAACCACGCCAGTATTTTTGCCAAGAAAATCCCAAATGGAGCCATGACTGAAAAATGACTAAAACACAACGATCTGCAAAAGGGAATATCTGGTGAATTTTGCCATTCAGAATCGGAGTAAATGGAATTGATCTTTAAAATTATTTTGATAACTACATTTCAGTATTGGTTTCCTATGTCATCCTACATATTTTATTAAGGAAAATTATTCTGAGAAGGGATCTGTTGGCATTATCAGACTGCCTGGAAGAAAACCAAGTAAGAACCTTTGGTCTAGAGTAGAGGTGGGGAACCTGTAGCCTCAAAGTCACAAGTGACCTTCTAGGTCCTTGGGTGCAGCCTCTTGACTGAGTTCAAATTTTATAGTACAAATCTTTTTATTAAGGGGATTTGTTTTCTGAAGTTTGGATTCAGTCAATACGTCTCACTTGAGGCGCTTGAGGGCCACATGCAGCCTTGAGGCCTCAGGTTCCCCACCCCTGGTCTAGAGGGAATAGTTCTTTGATTTGAGGAGGATTGCATATCCTCCATGACAACAGCAAACAGCTTTGGTGAATGTGTCTCACAGTTTTAGGATGTCCTTACATGAATAAGCGGGGCATCATGGAAAGAATTTATCTTTGTTCTTTACAACTATCAAGGACACTGTTATGACTTTATCATATACATGGAAAAGACCAGCTTGACTGAATCAAATCCTTTTTTATAATTAACAATAAACACAACGTGCATTTTTTCATAACTTTCATTCAGTTGTGTGACTTAAAACATGTGATCTGCTGTAGAATATCATGTAAAAACATCCCCATATTTAAATTCTAACTACACAGTCTTTAATGACTTTCATGAGGAAATGGATATGACAATAAATGAATAAATATGGGGTTAACAGCTGAATAAATGTAGACAAGAAGCTGGAGGTGAGTTTTTAAGACATTGAGGGATCCTCAATTTTCAGACTATCTAAAAAGGCGTTTACGCCAGATTGGGGGAGGGGTAATCATGATCCTCATTGTCACCAATGGAACACCAACTTTATAGCCTCTCCTGGAGAGAACAAAAATACGATTACTGTATTTTGAAAAAAACTTATAGATTATAACTTCTATTTCATGGAGTGATATTTTAACTACTGTTCTCTGAGATGTTATTAAAAAAAATCCATTTTCCTGTCAGAACTAGAGAGAGTTCCAAAGAAAGATGAAGACACATTTTCTATTTAGGGAGCTACTTTAAATTTTATCTTATATATAAAAAAGCATGAATAGAATTCTTGAAAAGAGAATTTAGCTGCTATTTTTAGATAACTATTTTAGATAACTTTAGATTAGATAGGACTGTACAAAAGTCAAGAGTTATAGATGATCAAAGCTGATTACAAAAAAAAATCTTTCTTGAAACTTAAACATAATTATCTATCTGTAATTATATATACATATAAATTATTCTATTGTCAGCTTATGTATAATAATATTATTAATCTTTCTAATACATTATATAGCTAATAATTAATGTTATTTAAGAGATTAAGGGCAGCTAGGAGGTACAATGGATAAAGTACCAGCTCTGGAGTCAGGAAGACTCCTCTGAGTTAGTTCAAATCTGGCCCCAGATATTTACTAGCTGTATGACCCTGGGCAACTTAACCCTGTTTGCTTCAATTTCCTCATCTGTAAAATGAGCTGGAGAAGGATATGACAAACCACTCCAGTATCTCTGCAAAGAAAATCTCAAATGGCATCACAAAAAACCAGACATGACTAAAATGACTGAAGGACAGTGATATTTAAGAGGTTAGAGTTTTCCTATAGTGAGAGAGAAAAGAGAGAGAGCAAGGTACGAGCTGTAGAGTTCTTTGTATACAGGTACCATTTTTCTTTGTATCTAATTGAAAGGCCCTGTAAATCCCAACCTCACATCAGTAGGCTCCCATTTATTCAAAAAATCAAGACAGCATCATGTAAGTTGTCAATGAAATGTGCCACAATCCCTTGCCTACTTCAGCTCCTAGGGACCTGACCCTTGTTTATTATCTATCCTGGCCTGAGGTATGGAAACTGGTGCTGACTGCCCATTTTGATCTTGAATTCCCTGAGTAATTGATTTGGGAGCATTTTCTGAAATTGTATCTGCCTCAGTGTTTTCAGTGGCTTGTATCTTGTTGTGTTCCACTGTTTTACACCAAACTCTTACCTTGCTCCTAAACGGAATCCCATCCCAGATATCCCGTATCCCAAAAGATGGCTACTACCCTGCAGTCAACGGTCCTGTAACTATTCCCTGGCTCTTGGCTGCCCTCCAGTGGCCACTTTCAGGAGAATTCTGAATTGCCAGCTCTTTGTGTGCAGGAACCTGTTGCCAGGTTCCTTCTAAGCCACAGAAGATAATGAGTAAAAGTCAATAGAAGTAATAAAGTATAACTACTTGCACATGCACTACATGTGGCCAGAGTTCCCTTGGCAACAGCAAATGAAAGGAGTTGTTCGGGAGGGGAAGCACGTTTTCACTACTTCTCAGAAGGGAAAGGATAAAGAATTAAGCATCTTTGCTTTAGATGGAACCATGTGTCTTTTAGTGGACTAGATGCAGCGTGGAATTTTTAGAGGGCAACACCTCCAACATGCAGGACAACCTGTAGCATAGCTTCACTACTTACAGACACAGAACTGCCCTTATTTTGAAAACAGAAATAGTTGGGGATTGTAAACTCTTACGTTGTTGCTTTCTTGCCTTAAATCTACTTTTTAGAGTCTAGCACTGAATCCAAATGGAAGCATTTTGTAACAAGCATTGGCTTCAGTGCCAAGAGACAAGCTGAAACATCATTTTGCCACTGACATTTTTCCTGGTTATCTCCTATTCCTGAAACATTCTCCCCCATCTTCCCCCTAGTTTCTTCCTGTAAGGCCCCACTAAAAATTCCACCTTCTAAAGGAAGCCTTCCCCAACTCCTCTTCATTCCAGTACCTTTCCTCTCTCAATTACCTCCTGCATCCTACATATAGCTTGTTTATACCTATTTGTTTGCTTGGGATACCCTCCTGTATCCTGCATATAGCTTGTTTATACCTATTTGTTTGCTTGGGATACCCTCCATTAGAGAGATCTTTGAGGACAGAGCTAACTTTTTATTCCTTTTTGTATGCCCAGTGCTTAGCATAATATCTGGCATATAGTAGGCTTTTCATAAATGCTTATTGACTGAAGACACAGAGAGAGAGACAGACAGAGAGACAGAGACAGAGACAGAGAGAGACAGAGAGTGATCACTTCGTAAATATACTGATACATATACAAGAGTCAAAAAAGAAATCGAATACATGCATGCAAAACCTTGGAACTCAGGTTCAGCTTCCTTTTCTTGAACCTAAGCTTGGAGCCAGAGGCAGTGAAGCACATAAGGAAAGAAAGCTCAATTGCTTGCGTAGTTCGTTTTCAGCAGAGAATTGAGTGTTTTTTATCAAGTATAAAAACCAGTAGAAAAGTGGAAGGAGCAACAGACTTCGGACTTGACTCTGTCCTGTATTCTGCCTAATCACTTAACCTTTCTAATCCCCAACTGACTCATCAGTAAAATGAGGAAAATGAAAATCATACCACTACCTCACAGGATTGTGATGAAGATAGCATTTACTAAGCTGTACAGTTCTTGGTATACATGCACCATTTTTCTTATTGTCTAGAGGCTCAGCTGAATCTTTCATTCTTGGTTTACATGCATGGCTTTCTGTGGTGATAGCCTTGGTTGGAATCTAGTTATGCAATATGTCCATATTCTGAGGGTCTATAAGCACAGAAATGCCTGCTGTAGCATGGGAAAACAAGGTCAGAGCTGAAAAGTCGAAGGAGACTGAAGCCAAGTGAGCCACAATTATTCCTAATGATTGATATTTGTGTAGTACATTAAGGTTTATAACAACCTCCTTGAGTCTGTTATAAACCTTATAATGCTGCAGAATGACACTTATGCAAGGTAGTTATTCTATTGCTTTGTTGTATCAGTTATCTCATTGATGGAGAACCCTAGATTCATCCCCTTTCATATTATGTGACCCTAGTCTGTGTCCTTCACAGAGTTCCACTAAATCTGCCGAGGGCCTACCTTTGGTGCTCTTGATGAAGCAGTTCAATATATCATTTTCCAATGGGACAATATGCTGAGGGCAGGACTCTAAGAGAATAGAATACAGAACAGCTGAGTTTTGAAAGGAGTACAAGGTAAAAGAAGATACATAGCATGTGTGCTTTCTGGAGAGGGCAGGGCTTGGGAAACCAGTGTAAAGTGGTCCTTGGTAGCCACAGGGTCAGCATGAGCAGTTTGGAGAGAGAAGACACTTGAAGACGATCGAGGAAAGACCACAGTTGGTATTTCGCTGCCTACGTCTACCACCTATGAATATCTCCATAGGCACATTTATTGTTTGGCTCTATGCTGACAAAGAAAAGTTATGATGAAAATTAATTTTATTAATTGCAAACAGTAGCCATAAACAAACACCAAGGTACAGATAAACAACTTAAAACATATTTAATGTATATTAAACCATAAATTTCTGTTATTTAATAGTTTAACTAAAAATGTACATATTAAATAGATCCTGTTTGCTTTCAGGTTTCCTATTTTTTTCTCAAATTTATTCATTTATCTGTTTTCAGTTTTCAACAGTCAGTTCCAAATTTTCTCCCCCTCCTTCCCAATTTATTCCCCAAGATGACATGCAGTCTTATATGGGTTCTACACACGCATTCCTATTAAACATTTTCACATAAATCATGTTCCATAGAAGAATTAAAATGAATGGGAGAAACCATGAGAAAAACAAAATATAACAAAGGAGAAAATAGTTTTCTCTATAGTTCTTTCTCTGGATGTGGATGGCATTTTGTGTCAAGAGTCCTTGGGATTCTTTTAGGTCCTTCATTGCTGTAAAGGGCTAACTCTATCAAAAACAATCCTCACGCACTGCCTATTACTGTGTACAAAGTTCTCCTGGTTCTGCTCACTTCACTCAGCATCAGATCATATAAGTCTTTCCAGGCCTCTCTGAAGTCTTCCTGTTCATCATTTCTTACAGAACAATCGGATTCCATTGCATTCATATACCACAACTTCTTCAACCATTCCCTAATTGATGGGCATCCCCTTGATTGCCAGGTTTTGACCACCAGAAAGAGAGCTGCTATAAATATTTTTGTATATATGGGACCCTTTCCTATTTTTATGATCTCTTTGGGATACAGTCCTAGAAGCAATATTTCTGGATCAAAGAGTATGCACATTTTTATAATCATTTGGGCATAGCTCCAAATGGCTCTCTAGAATGGTTGAATCAGCTCACAGCTCCACCAACAATGAATTAGTGTTCCAACATCTCTCACATCTTCTCCAACATTTATCATCTTCCTGTTTTGTCATGTTAGCCAATCTGATGTGGTATCTCAGAGTTGTCTTGATTGGCATCTCTCTAATCAATAGTGATTTAGAGCATTTTTTCATATGACTAGAGATGGTTTTAATTTCTTCCTCTAAAAACTGCCTATCCATATCCTTTGACCATTTATCAACTGGGGAATGACTTGTATTCTTTTTATTTTTTATTTTTAAATATAAATTGATTTATTTAACTTTTTACATTCATTTTCACAAAATTTTGGGTTCTGAATTTTCTCCCCATTTATACCCCCCTCCACCCCAATACACCGAGCAATCTAATTTTCCCTACCACCAGTCTGTTTTCTCTTCTATCTTCCCTCCCTTCCCTTGTCCCCATCTTCTCTTTTCTCCTGTAGGGACAGATGACTATCTATTCCCCATTAACTGTATTTCTTATTTCCTAGTAGCAAGAACAATACTAAACAGCTGTTCCTAAAACTTTGAGTTCCACATTCTCCCCATCCCTCCCTCCCCACCCATTCCCTTTGGGAAGGCAGGCAATTCAATATAGGTCATATCTGTGTAGTTTTGCACATGACTTTGATAATAGTCATATTGTGTAAGACTAACTCTATTTCCCTCCATCCTATCCTGCTCCCCATTGTTTCTCTTCTGTCTTTTGATCCTGTCCCTCCCCAAGTGTTGACTTCAAATTGCTCACTCCTCCCATTGCCCTCCCTTCCATCATCTCCCCTACCCTGCTTATCTCCTTCTCCCCCACTTTCCTGTATTGTAAGATAGGTTTTCATACCCAAATGAGTGTGCATTTTATTCCTTCCTTTAGTCGAATGTGATGAGGGTAAACTTCATGTTTTTTTCTCAGCTCTCCTCTTTTTCCCTCCACTAAAAATACTCCTGCTTGCCTCTTGAATGAGATATAGTCTACCCCATTCCATTTCACCCTCTCTCCTCCCACTACATTTCTCTCTCACCGTTTACCTTAATTTCTTTTAAGATATGATCCCATCCTATTCAATTCATTCTGTGCTCTCTGTCTCTGTATGTGCATGCATGTGTGTATGTGTGTGTGCATGCATGCGTGTACATGTGTGTGTGTGTGTGAGAGAGAGAGAGAAAGAGAGAGAGAGATAGAGAGGAATAGAGGAAAGGGGAGGGGAGGGAAAGAAAAACACAGACAGACAGACACAGGCAGACTGATGAACAGAGATAGAGACAGACAGAAATAGATAGACAGATGAAGATAGAGAGAAACAAAGAGACAGTGAGAAAGAGAGATAGAGAAAGACAGACTGGAAGAGAGAAACAGAAACAGAAAGACAGAAGGGAAGAGAGAAAGAGAAGGAAATGGGACCAAAGAAATTTTAGCACCTAGAGATCCAGTCATGGGTAAATGTTTATGTTGGAATTTGTCCTTTACAATTTATTTTTCAAAATATGAAACATATGAGCCCAGGGGTAGGGTGAGATATTAAAAAGAAAAAGACAGTTTGGTTATTACTACTGTAGTCAGAAAAACTTGTTTGTATTTTGGGGAGGAGGGGGTTCAGATCTAATCAATGTCTGCCCAACACATGATCTATGTGCTAGCCATGGTCCTTCCTCCCATCCTTAACCACCTCCCTCCTGCTGCACCCTGTTTCTAGGCTCTATCATATCTGGATTGTCTGTATTTGGAAACTTCCAGACTTAAAACCTCCAACTCCCTATATGATCTGCACCTCCCTGCCTTTGACCTTAGAGATGTAGATCAAACAATTTTATCTTTCCCCCTAAAACAACTGAGCAGCTCTGATGTATGGAGTGAAGATGGATCCTGGAATCCTAGAGAAAATTCATGTAACCAGGCGCCGAGTCCTGGAAATAGCCCTTTCCCAAACCATCATGAATTCCTTCTGCCATAACACAAATATCATCATGCAGAGACTCCTGACAAAATTCCTCATTATATCCCTTCCTGGACCTGCCCTATCCTGATTTGGGGCATCATTCTTGGCCAGGTGTGGCTGGGAAAATTCTACCTTAGGATCCTTCCCTTCTTATAGCTCATTCCCTCTGCACTCTCCAGTGTAGTATGTTCTGTTAAAACATGTGGTCTTCCCATAAATGTGCCGAAGAAAGTTCTTAAAGGTTTTTAGCATTGTCTGACTTATCTAATTTTTCTGTGAACTTCCTTTAAACCAGGACCAACAGTTACACTATAGAATAATAATATGTGAGTTGTGTTACAGGAAGTAATAATGGTGATAATGCACAAATATCCAGCCTCTCAGACTTGGCAAATTCCTGTGACCAATGCATTTTCAGCTTACAAATCATTTTATTTACAACTCTGTAAAGGAGATAATAAGCTTTCACATTTGTATTATGCTTTAAATTTCACAAAGTGTGTCTCATGTCATCCCTTCACAAAAATCAACTGAAGTAGATACTATTAATAATGGTATAATAATAAATATAAATATATAATAAATATATATTTTATAAATCAAAATAAGAGTATAATAACAAAAATTGGCCAGGAAATAAATATTCAAAACTAAGTAACTTGCGTGGGGGTCATGTAGTGAGGGAGTGTCCAATTTAAACCTAGGGATTCCTGATTCCAAGTCCTGAACTCTCATCCACAATTCTCTTATTCCCATTTTGCAGATGCAAAGAAACAACAAACAACCTGACCCTTAGTTTATAACTAGTAAGTTATCTAATTAGTACTCAAATCTAGATCTTATTTCCCTTAGCCCAGTTCTGTTTGCTCTATAATAGATTTTTTTTTCTCCAGTGAGAGAATGTGGAGAAATTATATATTAGGAGAATCAAATCTATGACTATAGGAAGGCTGGATGGCATAATATTAGGAATTATGGTTGAAGGGATAATGGAGATAGCAGGAAAGTGAAATTAGAAATACATGGAATATAGCTAGAAAATGAAATGTTCAAACACCCTCTAGAGAAGAAGTTAGTCAGAAATGATTTGAACTCAAGATCATAGCCCTATATTATATCCACAATGATTAATAGCCTCTAGTGTTTAAGAGGGTAGGGCAAGACAACCATGTTCTACTCATAGCTTGGAATTCAGATCCTAGCTTATAAGGCTAGCTAATTAAAAGCCAGGGGCTGGAGAGTCAAGCAAGTGGCTGCCTGCCCATGGATAATTAAAGCATTAGAATTTTCCCAGTAAGAAATTGAAAAGATTGAGACAGATCTGCTCTGTTTGTGCTCACAAGGCACATACTATGATCTTCCTCCAAGGTCATGAAACAAAGACAAAATGGCAAGTTTCACACCATCTTATTATTACTCCAATTGGAAGATTTCAGATGCAATGGGATCCGTTAGAAGGCACCTGTGAACAGAGCTACATGTCCTGGGAAAGAATGAGAAAATATGAAGTCATCAGATCATTACAACGATTTCAACTCATTTTTTTAACTTGTATCTTCCAGCTTTTGCTATTAATTATATGTTATATTTTCTACCAATCTACTATTTCTTTAAATGGAAGACTGGAAAGACAGCCAATAGAAAAGATCATGTTTGATGTCAAGAGTATCAGTTTATGGGAAATAAAAATGAAAAATGCCAGAACTTTAAAAAAAAATAGATGTTATAGGAGATATTCTAATCTTTTCTTGCTTTGGTCTATCCTCTTCCCCATTCCCCAAATAGAATGTGGCTGAAAGAATATTTGGAGCAGTGAAGAGTAAAGACTCTAAGAATCTGGCAGGGATAGCTGGTAGTGCAGTGGACAGAGTGGAAACAAGAAGACTTGAATTCAAATCCTGCCTGCGACACTTTACTAGTTGTATGACCCTGAACATGTTGTTTAATCTCTATTTGCCTCAATTTCCTCAAATATAAAATGGGGATAATAATAGTACCTGTCTCACAAGGTTGTTGTGAAGCCTAAATAAGGTGATATTTGTAAAAGGTGCCTAGCACCATGCTTGGCACATAATTTGTTGTTTGGTTGTTTAAGTAATGTCCAACTCTTCATGATTGCATCTGGGGTTTCTTGGTAAAGATGCTAGAATAGTTGGCTGTTTTCTTTTCCAGCTCATTTTACAGATAAAGACAATGAGGCAAACAGGGTGAAGTGACTTACCCAAGGTCATCCAGCTGGTGAGTGTCTGAGGTTGGATTTGAACTCAGGTCTTCCAAACTCCAGGCTTAGCTATCCATCCACTGCAGAGAAAGCTGCCCTACACATAATAGGTGCTCTATAAATACTTGCTTCCTTCTCTACTCTGCATCATGGATTAAATATCTTGGAGATCACCTACTCCTATTCATTTTACAATTGAGGCAACTGAGGCCCACAAAGGATTTAAATGATTACTATGTGCCAGTCATTGTATTAAGCACTTTACAAATAATATTCTCATTTGATGTTCACAACAATCCTGGGAAGTCGGAGGTATTATTATCCCCAATTTGTTTTTGAGAAACTTGAGACAGTAAGGTTAAGCAACTTGCCCAGGATAACACAATCAGTAAATTCTGAAGCAGGATATGAATTCAGATCTTCTCCATGTTTTTTACATTGTGTCACCAGCTTCCTCTGGTCACAGAGGTGGTGAGTGAAAGAGGTAGGATCTGAACTTATTTCCTGTGACTTTAAACCAAGCATTCTTTTCATTACACTATACTGCTTCCCAAGTTCTTGTCTTAAAAAAAATAGTTATTTCCTTATGTTCCACTTCAGAATTCCATGGGAAACTCAAAGAAATGTCAAGAAATCTGCACTATTCCCATATTTGTCTTTTTTTTCCTGCTCCTTCCAAAATAATATTTTGTCTTCTACCAAGAGTCTCCCTAAGGTTGCAAGTTCTATCCATTGATGGCAGGAGGAGAGTCCAAAGATCTCAGTCCTGTGCAATGTTCAGAGGATCAGACCAATGCTGCCTGCAGTCATCCATCATGGCAAAACCTTGGGTGGCCTGTTGGAAAGGAAAGCTCAGTGTCAGGGATGAAACTTCATTTTGCAAACCTTAGTAGTGGCCTCTACATATGGAATGTGCTGGTCTTATTGAGGAGCCAAGATCTCAACTGGCTTTATTATTAACACTCACATCAAATCAAAACAGCTCATCAACTTCAGTTGGTCTCCCAGTCTACAACCAACATTAAGAGTAGGGCCATGTAACCAACTGTTTGTGTTGGCTACCATGGTGCTTTAACTGGGCAGAAGATGCTCCAGCATGACCAATTGTCTCAAAGACCTGATTAGTTATTTGATAAAACTGCTCAGATCTTACTGACATCAGGTAGATATAGCCTTTCTCCCTTTCTGCTTCTGGCTCTTTTTTCTTATATAAATATGACTTCACATCATGGAATTTGTGAGATCTCTTCAGGACAGGTTTGTGTGAACCTGGGCAAATTACGAAAAGAAAGAAGTAAGCATTTATTCAGTACTGTTAAGGTACTCTGCTAAACATTTTATAAATAAACATTTGATTCTCATAATAACCCTGGGAAGTTATCTCTATTTTACAGTTGAAGAAACTAACTCAAACAGAGATTAAGTGACTTGTTCAAGGAAATAGCACTAGTAAGTGTCTGAGGAAGAATTCTCCTCTGGGTCTAGAGTTTTACTCACTGTCCCACCTAGCTGCTTCTAAAATAACCTGAGTCTGTTTACTATATGTAAAATAAGGGTGATGAGAGTCATGGCCCTAATGGTCCTTTAAGCATTAAATCTATTATTCTGATTTTCTACTTCCTTCAAATAATTGCTAGAATTTCATAGAGCTTGAATGTGTGCAAAGTATTTTACATATGTTATCTCATTTTATCCGCACAACAACCCTGGGAGATAGATGCTATTATTATTTCCATTTTGCATTTAATTAAAAAGGCATACCTTAAAGATGGAATATTAGGGTAAGAAAGTAGTTTTTAAATCCAGAGTCTTTGGTGGGCCAGATCCTATCCAAGCTCCAGTGATTCTGAGCTCAGTTTCCTAAATACAATCTAGTATTCTTACTCATGTTTTTTGCCTGGTCCCTTCCTATATTTTCTTTTCAAAATTGTCCAGCTTCCATGCATGTTTTTTTTTCCTCCCACACTCCCTTTGAGTATAACATTTTCCTAGAGTTGAATTCATATTTTCAGCCACATCACTGTCAAAACTCTTGCTTGTAAACAATGACAAACAATTCCAAACCCCAAGAAAACATGTGTATGTTTAGGGAAGAGATTCCACACCACTCCTTACCTCACTGCCCAGTGTGCCATTTGGATAATATTCATTGGTTTTCTTGGCACAGGAGATGAAATAAAAGGCTTATAGAAACCTAGGTGATGTAAACTCTTTAACCTTTCTTAGGGGTCTATGACAACATGGCCAATGACTCCATTTATTCATTCTTTCCTGTAGAACAGAACTTGGCTTGAAAGGAGAGCTGGAAAGAGTCCAGGAGCTGATCTGTCCCTTCAGTAATTTATGTGGTGCTAATTAATATTAAACAGCAGGTAACAGATTCCCTCCTCCCACTCTCCAGCCCCACCCCCACACCAAAGGCTTTTAAAACTTCCAAGGAAAGCAAAATTCTATTGTTGTTTTAATTTTTTTAAGAATATCCTTTTTTGTTTGTTGGTTTTGTTTGGAAGATACAAAATCCTAAAGATACAAATTGTCCATTGTTTTTTTTCTTCTTTTCCTATTTCCATTAGCAAAGATTTTTTTTTTCATTTGCAACATGGTTCTGACTTAAACTGAAGAATACTAGTAACAAAAATTTAAATTTATTTTGTCTTTTCTCATGCTATCCCATATATGAGGAATTTACCCTTTTCTCCCTTATTTACCATCTACCCATTTCCTAAAAGATATTGCTACCATACCAAAAAACCTTCTCTAACTCCTCTAGCTGAAAGTGACTATTCTAAACACATCATAATTTTGGTACTTAATAGAGGTTTTGCTTTTTAATTAAATACGTACCTGAAAGGTTACCAAGTGATTTTTCCTATTCAAAAATCTCATTTTGGTGGGCATGTACTACTCAGTCCATGGAACAAAATTGGGAATAATGGGTACAGGTTGCTAAGAGGCAAATTTAGAGATGAAGGAGAAGCTTCCCAATACACAGGAAACTATCCAGACCAGAGGTGGGTTACCTGCGGCCCTGAGGCTACATGTGGCCCTCTAGGTCCTCAAGTGCAGCCCTTTGACTGAATCCAAACTTCCTACAACAAATCCTCTTAATAAAAGCATCTGTTTTATAAAACTTGGATTCAGTCTAAAGGCCATATGCAAAGACCTAGAAGGCCACATGTGGCTTCAAGCCCAGGTTCCCCACCCCTAGTCCAGACTATCTAAAAGTATAATAGGCTGCTTGAGAAAGCAAAGGAGGGGGCCCTGACAGCAGGTTTTTAAGCAAAACTTCAAAGAGTAATTATCGGAGGGCAGAGTCAAGATGGCGGAGTAGAAGCATGGATTTGTTCAATCTCTCCCCACAAAACCCTTAAAATATTAAATGATTCTAAACAACTTTTAGAGTAGCAGAAGCCACAAAATGACAGACTGAAACAGATTTTCAGCCCAAGATAACCTGAAAGGCCAACAGGAAGCATCTATTGTACTGAGCTCAAAGCAGAGCAAAGCCTAGCAAAGGCCACAGTAACACAGATAGGAATGGAGCAGGCTTCAGGGGTCTGAATCACAGGGAGTTACTGTGGTAATCAGACTTTTCAACCAACAAACACCAAAGACAGTTTCAAAAGTTAGTGAGAAAGCTCTCTCACCTGGGTAAGAGGGGAACGTGGTCTGCCTCTAGCACCAGCCCCAGGGTGGTGGCAGCTAATTCACTTCTGGAACTCTTGGCCTACAAATGGTGGGGGAATCGAGTGGCTGATCTGGGTCTCAGTCCTGAGTGATTGTCCTAGGGTGAGGAGGAGTGCTGATATGGCAGAACTTGTAGCAGCTGTGGTGAGGGAATCCTATTCACAATTCCAGGGCAGAAAAGAGTGCTTGTGTTTCCCTCAGACCAGAGTGCAGGCCAAGAGAGAAATAAACACCTCTCTCTTGACTATGCTACTTTGGAGGAATTGAGTACTTGTAGGTCCCTAGAGATATGTAAAAGAACAGCTGCCCCAAACCTCTGAAACCTAGGGTAGTATACCCTCCACCTGACAAAGGATTCAAAAGTCAATTAATTGGCTGGGAAAATGCCTAAAAAGGGGAAAATTAAGACTATAGAAGGTTACTTTCTTGGTAAAAAGGTATTTTCTCACATTCTTTCAAATGAGGAAGATCAAACATACAACCAGAGGAAGACCAAAGTATACATCTACAGAAAGATAGCAAGGTCAAGGCTCCTACATCCAAAGCCTCCAAAACAAATATGAAATGGTCTCAGTTCATGGAAGAGCTCAAAAAGAATTTTGAAAATCAAGTAACGGAGGTGGAGGAAAAATTGGGAAGAGAGATGAGAGTGATACAAGAAAATCTCACAAAAAAAAAAAGAGTCAACAGCTTGCTAAAGAAGACCCCTCAAAATACTGGAGAAAAATAACACCCTTAAAAAAGACTAATCCAAATGGCAAAAGAAGACCAAAAAACCAATGAGGAGGAGAATACCTTAAAAAGCAAAATTGGCCAAATGGAAAAGGAGGTCTAAAAGCTCACTGAAGAAAAAAGTTGTTTTTGTAAATTAGAATGGACCATATGGAAGCCAATGACTTTATAAGAAATCAAGAAATTATCAAATAAAACCAAAAGAATGAGAAATAGAATACAATGTGAAAGATCTCATCAGAAAAACTACTGACCTGGAAAACAGATCCAGGAGAGATTATTTAAAAATTATTGGTCTACCTGAAACCATGAACAAAAAAGGAGCCTAGACATCATCTGTCAAAAAATTATCAAGAAAAACTCCTCTGATATTCTAGAACCAGAGGGTAAAATAGAAATAATTTGCTGATCACCTCCTGAAAGAGACCCCAAAAGTAAAAATCCTAGAAATAATGTGGCCAAGTTCCAGAGTTGCCAAGTCAAGGAGAAAATATCACAAGTAGCCAGAAAGAAACAACTCAAATATTATGGAAATACAATCAGCATAACACAGGATTTAGCAGCTTCTACACTAAGGAATCAAAGGGCTTAGAATATGATATTCCAGAGGTCAAAGGAGATAACATTAAAACAAAGAATCACCTACCCAGCAAAACTGAGTATTATACTTCCAGGGAAGAAAATTAAATTTCAGTGAAATAGAGCACTTCCAAGCATTCTTTTTGAAGACACCAAAGCTGAATAGAATTGACTTTCAAATACAAGAATCAAGAGAAATAGGAAAAGGTAAATAGGAAAAAGGAGCTTTAAGGAACTCATTAAAGTTGGACTGTTTGTATTCCTACATGGAAAGATGATATTCGTAACACATAAGACCTTTCTCAGTATTTGGGTAGTTAGAAGTAATACATACATACATACATACATACATATATATATATGTATATATCAGTATGTATGGGTATATATATATGTGTGTGTGTGTGTGTTTGTGTGTAGGTATGTATGAGCATATGTGTATATATATATATATATATATATGTGTGTGTGTGTGTGTGTATTATATATATGTATGTATATGTGTAGGTATACACCAATGTAAGTATATGGGTGTATCTGTGCATGTATGTGTGTATGTATATATAGATACATATATACATATATATAGATACATATATGTGTGTATGTGTACACATACGCACAGACATAAACAGAGGGCACAGGGTGAGCTGACTACGAAGGGAGAATACCTAAAAAATAAAATTTACTGTTGAGTGGAATGTACTAGGAGTAAGATAAAGGAAGAGGTAGAGCATAACAAGTCATCTTGCATGAAAGAGTCAAGAAAGAACTTTTACAATGGAGGAGAAGAGGGGGAAGATGAAAAGGAATAAGTAAGTCTTACTCTTATGGGATTTGGCTTAAGGAAGGAATAATGCACAGTCAGTTGTGCATGGGAATCCATTTTACCCTGCAGGAAGGCAGTGGGAAGGGGATAGAAAAGAAAAGATAATAAAAGGGACAGCAAGTTGGGGAAAAGCATAATCAGAAGCAAGCACTATTGTGGGAGGACAGGTCGAGGGAGAGAATGGAATAAATGAAAGGCAGCACAGGACAGAGAGTAATGTGGTTAGTCTTTTGCTACATAACTGCTATGGAAGTTTTTTCATAGCTACACATATATGACATATTGAATTACTTGCTTTCTCAATGAGAGTTGGTAAGGAGAGAATATGGAACTCACAGCTTTAAAAATGAATGTCAAAAATTGTTTTTGCATGCAGCTGGGAAATAAGATGCACAAGCAATGGAGTATAGAAATCTATTTTGCCCTATAGGAAAATAGAGGGGAAGGGGATGGAGGAAGAGGGGGTGATAGAAGGGAGGACAAACTGGAGGAAAGGATAGATGAGGTGCATGCTGTCCTGGGTTGGGGGTGGGGTGAGATGGGGAGAAAATTTGGAATTCTAATTCTTATGGAAGTAAATGTTGAAAACTGAAAAATAAATAAATTGCATATATTAAAACATGAAAAAAAATTAAAAATGAGTATTTGTCAAGTAGAAAGATAGATAAATAGACATAGGTAGATAGATAGGTAAACTGACAGATAGACAGACATGATTGACAGGTAGAGAGATATAGATGATAAAGATAGCTATAAATGATAGATGATAGAGATGATGTATAGATAGACAAATAGATAGATAAAGATAACAGACAGAAATATAGACAGATACAGATCATAGAGCGATAGATAAATAGATGGCTAAGCAAATAAGATCTCTCCTTACTTCAAGGAATTTTCATTCTAATAGAGGAGATGCACCTTAAAACCTATCTGATCTTAGGGTACTCAACCTCCCTAACCTCCAGTTTAATTATCTGTAAAATGAGAAAGTTGGAGTATATTATCTCTACATTCTCTTCTAACTCTAAATTTTTTGTTATCACTTTACTTCAGTTTTCCATTTCATTTTAATAGAGGTGGAGTCAATCTTTGTCTCTATGTGTCCATCTCCTGGTCATCTGACGTGTCTGAGGTGATGAAGGGAATGAGACTTTCCAGAGTCAAAGGAAGAGCCAGAAGTCAAGGGAGAGAAAAGTTTGCTTGGCTTCTTCCAGGTCCCTGCCCTTCAATCTACAGGTAGATATCTGCTTACAGAAGTCTTTTAGGTTGTCTTTTATGGCTGTGGATCCTGAAGGTAGCCATTACATTTTGGGGCGACTTGTCACTATTAAGCCCATGTCAATCATACTACCCTCTTGTGACCTTTAGCACCAATTCATTTACATTTGGCTTTTGACTGAAATGATTTACAAATGAAGAGCACTGGTGAGCTGGAAATACCAGTTTTAATTCTGGAAATTTCTTTAAAAAATAAACAAAACAAGCCAACCAAAAGTCACCTTTGTCCCTGAAAGGGACAGAGTTAAGCACTTTTATCTTTGTGGTAACCATAGGAGCTTCCATGGCCATGGATCCATTGACATGACAGATCTGGTCCTGTCCTTCTCTACCCATGATCCTCAGCCAAGTTTGTTCATTATAGGAAAGGAGTAGTTGAGCCCCCCATGGAGCTGAGAAGTTGAAGGCACAGATGCTGAAAACATTGGAGGAGAGAGGAGAAAACAATCTTCAATTTAAAATTTTCCATTCAGTTTACCAAAATTGATCACAGAATTTGAAAACCCTTCTGTAGTTTTTCTTATGTCACATGTGTATTTCCCTCTCCTTTCACTTTCTGAGAATCTGAGAGATGATAGAAGTAGTGTGGCGCTACGGAGAGAACTCTGCCTTCCAAGAGGAGCTGTTTTAATATCCTCCCTCTGCCATTTATTCTTGGTCAAATCACTTTGATTCTCTGATATTTAATTTCCTCACCTGTAAAATGAAAGGGTTGAACTAAGGTCTCTTCTAGCTCTAAACTCATGACTTCTTCTATTAGGTATTCTTAACCTGGGGGTCCATGAACTTCTCAAAAAATTTTTTTTTGAAAATTGCATTAAAATGTAATTGGTTCCCTTTTAATACTGTATATTTTATATTGTATATCCTTAGGCTTCCCCAGATTGTGTTCATAACAAAGAGGTTAAGAATCCCTGGGCTATATATGACCTCTGATATCCATTCCAGCTCTCTGATCCAAGGAATTTCAGGGATCATGTGTAGATGAGAGAACTGAGTCCCAGAGAAGTGCAGTGATTTGCTTAAGGTAACAGTGTAAGAAGAACCAGAAGAAGAAACCTTGCTAATTCTAGATATCTGGAGCAGTTGGACTCATTGGTCATTAGGAATTGGCTCTACTAAGGCTTTAGTCGAGGTCAATTCCATGAATGAAACCTCCTCTGGGTCCTGCCTTACAAAATAAAGCTGGACTGAAAATCTTGTAGGAATTGTTTCATTTATTATTTCTGTATCCCTAAAAAATGCATGGTGATTAACAATTTATTGATTAAATACCCAGATGTGCAGATACCATCTTAGCACCTATATCCTAGGAGCCCCAGTTGATGAATAGCAAAAGTTCCTGACTCTGTCATAGACCTTCTTCCTTATAAAAAGAGATATAGTAATGATCCCCAAATAACTCACTTATTCATAGTCTTTGACTCTCTTTGTCTCTCCTGTTCTGCTGAATAAAATATATTTAAGGACAGATATTTGTGTTTACCAAGATCCCATGAGCTCTGCATTAAAAGGTATGGGTGTAATTTCTGACCTTTTCGTTCATCAGTTCTTTAAGTTTATTTTATCTCTAACTACTTTACTAAGGAAGGGTAACATAATAGATAAGATAGTTGGCCTTTAAGACAGGAAGAGTTGGTTTAAGTCCTGACTGACACATATTAGTTGTATGACCCTGAGTGAGTCATTTATTTCTCAGTGTTCTAGTCAACCCTCACGGACTACAAGGTGTAGAGATGGTGCCAATTGGTAGAGGGAGTTTCCTCACTTGGAGTCTTCTATCTCAATGAAATCATAATTCAATATCTATTTCTTGTTCTGTTAATTTGCATATTTTATTTTTTGCAAATAATTGTCAATTTGATTCAATCAGTTTTATTTATATGTAACTGGGCAAAATAATTTATAGTGATTTTCTTTTCACTTATTGTGAATCATATTTTCTCATTTTTAATATGTTCATTCAATTTCCCCTTTTTAAAAAATTAAATTAGCTAAAATTTTGTCTCTTTCGTTTTAAATTAAAAAAAAAACTTGATCCCTTTTTATATATGAATTGCATTAGATAGCCTCTATATCCCCATCTAATTCTGAGATTCTGGAATGCTATGCTTTCATAGACCTACAATATTTTATGCATAAAATTTGAATACACATTCTGGAAATGACTTGCACAAGGTCCCAGAAACTGCAAGTATTGGAGATGGTATAGAAACTCAGATTTTCTGTCTCTAAAACCTTGCTCCTGGTTTTATTTAATTCAATAACTTACTTGTTTTCAACTCTCTTCATCCTTCATTTAAAAAATTCCTATTATTGTTTTATAACATTTATTTTTTAAGCTGTATGCTATCCTGTTTTCATTTTCTTCTGTTTTTAATCTGGACATTCTCCTCAACTACTTTAAATGGATCCTCTCATCTTCTCTTGAATACCATCCACTGACCCCTTATGCTGTTATCCTCATTTCTACTCTCAGATAAGCACTGCTGGATAAATTTGCAAAGTTTCTATCTGCCTTAATTTTCAGGAGGTCTCTGTTTTATCAAAAGTTATCAACTGTCTCTTAATCACTAAATATGACTCTTTTTTTAGCCTTTTTTGACCTCTATGGAGCATTTGACACTATTAATCAACTCCTCCTGAATACTCTTTCTTATCTATGTCATCATTGATTTCCCTTGGTTCTCTACCTACCTGTCTGGTAGCTTCTTCCCAGATTCCTTTGTTTTACCATAGGATCCAAATCCTACTCCCTAACTATGTATATGTCCCGAAGGCTCTCTCCTTGGACATCTTTTCTTTCTTTTCATCCTCTCCCTTCATGACCTCAACAGTTCCATGCTCATATCAATGCAGATGACTCCAATTTCTATAAATTCTTTCCTAGTATATCCCTCAATATACAGGCTCACATTACAAATTTTCTATTAGACATTTCCAAACAGATGCCTATAGGCATCTCATTCTCACTACGTCCAAATGGAACTTATCATTCCCCCAAAAATTCTCTTCTCCACTAACTTCTTAGTTTTTGTCTAGGATGCCACCATCCTTCTTTAACACGAAACTTTGGAGCCATGGTTCATTCTTCTCTCTTCTTCAATATGTATACCACCTAATCAGTAGCCAATTCTTCTTGATTTTGCCTTCACAACATCTTGGCCATCCATTTTTTTCTCTCCAATCACGTAGCCACCACCGTTGTTCAGGTTCTTGTCATCTCTTTCATAGCCTGTTTTCCACCTTTAGAGTTGTCTCCTCTCCAATTCATCTTTCTACTGGCAGACAAATTGCTATTCTTAAAATATAATTCATAATGAGTCACTTCTTTTCAAGAAGCATCAGTGGTTCCTATTGCCTGTATTATAAAATACAAGCTCTTAAACTTAGTATTTATAGCCAGTCATAATCTGACACTGATAATTTTCTAGCATAATTTCACTTTATGTCCTCTTATACACTAAAAGTTACATACTAGCTGTTGCTCTCTCTGATTCATTCTATCTCCCATCCCTGTATCATTGACAAACTGTCTCTAATGTCAGTCTGGAAGCATCCCTGCCCTCTCATCTTTTCCTCTGGACAAGTATGCACAGAAATCATCTAGGTTGCTTGACTTGACATGTCTTGGTTGAGATGGCAATTGCCAATTATATTCTCTCCAGTGAGATGGAAGATCCACTGGGCTTTGGCACCTCCTCTATGTCCTACAGAACTCCAGGACTATCACTAGACAAACTGACATAGCCTAACGGTCTTGGGGTGTGCCATGTATCTTACTAATGGAACTTTCACACTTTAAGCCCTTTTCATTCACCCTTTAGCTGAACTTTCTTTTATGTGTTGTTTCTCCTAATTAGATCATGATCTTCTCTAGAACAGGGGAAATCTTGATTTTTCTCCCTATATCCTCAGCACTTAAGTACTGCTTGGTACACAGTAAGCACTTAATAAATTATTTTTCATTCTTGCATTCATTCTATGTATTCTCTCTTTACCTCTGCTTCTTAGAATCTCTATCTTCCTTCAAGGATTAGCTTAAGTCATACCTCCTATACATTTCCTTCCTTTATTTCCTCAGATTTTATTTCTCCCTCACCTGGTATTTTATTTTTAATTTTTTTATTTTCTTTATAATGATATTTTGGTGTGCTTCCATTTTCACCCAATATGTATGCTTCTTGAGGACAAGAAAAGTTAGATTTTTTTTGTCTTTGAATGACCAAAGCCCCAAAAAAGTATCCTACTTGATGGATAAGGAAGGAAACAAGGAAGGAAGGAAGGAAGAGAGAAAGGAAGGAAGAAAGGAATGGAGAGGAATTATAAACTTAAGGAATAAAATCTGCAACTCAAGCCTGTTCTGTTCCATTTGTAAGAAAAGAAGATATTTGAACCTATCTGTGCTTTTCAATGTGAGGAGGAAGAATGGTATTGATATCTCACTTACATATGATTTTCATATTTTCTGTTTTTTGTAGAAATGAGTTTCAGGAAGACAACACAGTTGCAAAGATACAAAATGCAGAGACAGATAGTGGTGGGGTGTATGTGTGGAGGAAGATTAGGTGATACATAATTTGTTGCTTGCAAGTTAATGAAAAAGTTGGAGAAAGAAAATATAGAAATAAGTATGGACATAGATATATGTACAGTATGTATATATTTATGTGTATGTCCAAGGTAATAATGAAACAAAATATACACTGGCTTAGAATACAAATCCCCTAAAACTTCTCTGAATATACAATGAAAGAAGAAAATTATAGGGGGAGGGGAATGAATGGTGGAAAAGAAGTGAAGTTTAAACTGTGGAGTTTTCTCAAGGCTCTAGATTTTAAACATCAGATTTGGGAGCAGATATTGGGCAGGGCAAGATATAACTTTTAGCTCCCACATTTAGCATTTAATATTAATGAAACTAAATTTGCAGGACTGACTACCTGCCAGCCCCAGTGAAACAGAGAGGAATCTGTTCCATGGCCAGACAGCATGCTTGACCCCAGTCAGATTTGCAACTTGGCATAATTTAGTGTCACTAATCAACACTACTAGAAAAATAACTCTCCAGTGCTCCATATGGAAAAGTTGATCAGTGGCAAAAGTGAAGGATATTCAATGTAGGAAGTATATTTTCCCATAAGCAAAGGTTAGTACATTAAGTATTGGGAAATTTAGTTCTGGAAAGTTCTTCAGACATCGCCTGATCCAACCTATATCTGAGTAGGAATGATGATGTGATGAAGATGACGATGACGATGATGATGATGACAGTGCTAATAAGAGCTAGCTTTTCAAATTATTATTTCATTATATCCTTATCCGTCTTTAACACTGAAACAGTGAGGAATAATAAGTAGAGCACTGGAGCTGCAGTCAGGAAGACCTGGTGTCAAATCCCATCTCACATTGGGAAGTTCAATGACCATGGACAAATCGTCCAATCTCTCTCTGGGCCTCAGTTTCATAATTAATAAAATGCAGGATTTAGATTCAATGAAGGAGAAGAAAGTAGCAATCGTTAAAAGGAAGCATTCCTTCATTGTATACTCCACGATCCATCCCAGGTCTAAATCTATGATCTTTGAAAAGGACTCTTTGAGCTCAAGTGTGAAATATCCAAGTTCCAATGCTATTTTTGAAAAATTCTAGTATTTTCACAAGTTTTTCCTTATAATGATAATAATAGCTAGTACTTAGCTATAGAACTTAAAAGGTTACAAAGTATTTCACAACTTTTATCTTGTCTGTACAACAAACTTGGAAGGTGAGTGTTATTATTTTTCCCCATTTTACAGATAAGGAAACTGAGACTGCTTGAGATTAAATTACTTGCCCAAGATCATGTAGCTGCTAAATGTCCTAGGCTGGATTTGAACTCAGGTCTTCCTGACTCTAGGGCCAGCTTTCTGTCCACTACATTACTCAGCTGCCTGGCATGAATCAATCTCTCTGTAACCCCTATCTATCTCTCCCAGTGATGCCCACTGGGTAGTACAATTCAGCAAAAGACAGATCCTTTTCCTTTGAGTACTTGAAGAGGGCTATGCCCCAGCTCAACCCCAGTGTAACTTGTTTTCCAGGATATACACCCTCAGTTCATTCAATGAGTCTGCAACCAGCCCCTTTACTATTGTTTGCATTCCCTTGGACATACTCTAGCTAGTCAATTTCTTTGCCCAAATATGGTACCCAGGATTAAGCATTGTACTCCTGTGAACTCTGGCCAAAATTAAGTAGAGAATAAATATTTCTTTCTTCTGAACATAAGACCTTTATTAAACCTAAAATATCTTAGTTCTCATGACTACTCTGCCCGGCTTTTGGTAAATATTATTTGATTTTCTTACCCCCTGAAACTTCTGAATTTTTAAATATAGACTCTTGTCTTAGGGCTTCCCTACACTGAATATTTAATGTATGAATACTTAGTATTCTGTGTACTTTGTTCAATTTTCTTATTAAGCCTAAGTGGATGGCTTAATAACATTTTTCCCTATTAAACTTTATCTGTTAGCTTCCTCCCATTGTTGTGGTCTAATGATATCCTTTATATGGGTTAGCACCACCTGCAAACTTTATGAACATATCTATGCTTTTATCTAAGCCATTAAAAAGTCTTGGAACAGCATGGAGCAAGAACAGGTGCTCTGGGCATACCATGTGAGTCTGTTTATCATCGTGATTACTCTGACTCCTGTTTCCTAAGAGCCAGGTATATTATATTTTGCCCTTCTCCCAAGTGTCTGTGATAATCTTAAAAGGACTGGGTATATTTAAGCTCTCTGCTATAGTTCCCAAACTTCAATAACAGTGTCCTCTCAATTACAAGGAATCCCCTGTGTTCCATTTAACCACTTAAGAGTCAGATTAAATTTTATACAGAAATATTTACTTCAAAAATGTAACAAGTACAAACACATAAACATCACCTCCCAAGATCTAAGGGCCATTGTGTCCCCTTCCTCCACTCATTCTTTGGGGCGGATAAGGGGATTAGGTTCACTTCTTAGCTTAGTTCTATAAAGTACAATTCCACCAAGTTCCAAGTCCAAAGCCCCACTTGGGCTCTAGTCCCAGGCATGCTGACTTCTCAAGGCTTCCCTGATGGACTGGCTGGCAGCCCATCCAGCCTGAAATCCTAACTATAAGGTCACCATGGCTTAAGTCTAAGTCTGAAGATTTGACAGCTTGTGCCTAGACCTGAAGAAAAAGAAATGAAACATTCCAGATCAAAACTCCAGGCCTATTTCTTGGAGCCATAGAGCCTAAAAGAGAGGACAGGAAAATAATCTTTCTCCCCTCTCCAGTTCACCTAATGGTGCCCAAATTGTAGATAAACAGAACTATCACCTTTTCTAGATGCCATCAGAAAAAAGATAGTGACCATCACAGGCTTGCAGTTTCATTTTTCCAGTTAATTGTATTTTATTTTTCCCCATTTACATGTAACTATACTTTTCAATATTCATTTTTGTAACATTTTGAGTTCCAAATTTTTCTCTCTATCTGCCTTTACTTCTCCCTCCCCAAGATAGCATGCAATCTGATATAGGTTATACATGGACAATTATGTTAAACATATTCCCCCGTTAGTCACGCTGTGAAAGAAAAATCAGAACAAATGGAAAAAACCCCACAAGAAATAAAGAAAAGGAAGAAAAGTGAAAATAGTGTGTTTCAATCTGCATTCAGATACCATAGTTCTTTTTCTGGATCGGGATGACATTTTCTATCATGAATCTTTTGAAATTGTCTTGGGTCATCATATTGCTGAGAAAATCTATTATAGGTGATCATAACACAATGTTGCTATTACTGTGTACTCCTGGTTCTGTTCACTTCACACAACATTGCTTCATGTAAGTCCTTCCAGGTTTTTTTTGATATCTACTTGCTCATTGTTTCTTATAGAACTGTACTATTCCATTAAATTCATATGCCAGAACCAGTTCAGCCATTCCCCAATTGATGGGCATGCCCTCAATTTCCAATTCTTTGCCACCACAAAAAGAGCTGCTGTAAATATTTTTGTACATGTGGATGCTTTTCCCTGTTTTATGATCTTTTGGGGATGCAGACCTAGAAGTGGTATTGCTAGGTCAAAGGGTATGCACAATTTTATAGCCCTTTGGGCATAGTTCCGAATTGCTCTCCAGAATGGCTCACAACTCCATTAGCAATGCATTCCTGTTCCAATTTTCCCATATCTTCTACAACATTTATCATTTTCCTGGTTTTTCATGTTAGTCAATCAGAGCTGTTTTGATTTGCATTTCTCTAATCGGTAGAGATTTAGAGCATTTTTCTTATATAGATCACTTTGTTTTCTTCATCTGAAAACTACCTGTCCATATCCTTTGACTATTTATTAATTTTGGAATGACTTGTATTCATATAAGTTTGATTCATTTTTCTATTTATTTTAGAAATGTGGACTTAGAAAAATCTGGAAAGACATATGTGAACTGATGCTGAGCAAAGAGCCAGAAGAACATTATACACAGTAACAGCCACTGTGTGAGATGATTGACTTTGATAGACTTAGCCCTTCTTAGCAATGCAAGAATCTAAAACAATTCCAGAGGAAATAATGATGGAAAATACCATCCACATCCAGAGGAAGAACTATGGAGTCTGAATGCAGAGCAAAACATTCCTAAGCACTTATTCTCATTCTTCTATGCAACACGACTAATGTGAAAATATGTTTAATAGGAATGTATATGTAGTGTCTATATCAGCTTACATGCCATCTTGGGGAAGGGGAGAAAATTTAAAACTATGGAAGTGAATGTTGAAAGCTAAAGATAAATAAACAAAAAAAAGATGAGGCCTTTATCAGAGACACTGCCGATAAAAATTGTTTCCTAGATCTTTGCTTTCCTTCCAATCTTGGTTGCATTGGCTTTGTTCATGCAAAAACTTTTCAACTGAATGTAATCAAAATCATCCATTTTGCATTTTATAATGTTCTCTATCTCTTGTTTCATTATAAATTCTCCCCTTCTCCATAGATCTGACAGGTAAACTATTCCTTGCTCTCCTAGTCTGCTTATAGTATCAGCCTTTATATCTAAATCATGTACCCATTTTGATTTTATCTTGATATAGGGAGTAAGATGTTGGTTTATGCCTAGTTTCTGCCATACAATTACTCAGTTTTCCCAGCAGATTTTGTTAAATAGTGAGTTCTTATCACAGAAGCTGGAATCTTTGGATTTATCGAACAAGTAGGTTACTGTACTCATTGACTCTTGTGTCTTGCATACCTAACTCATTCCACTGATCCACCACTCTGTTTCTTAGCCAATATCAAGTAGATTTGATGATTGCTACTCTGTAATGCAATTTAAGATCTGATACAGCTAGGCCAGCTTTCCTTGCATTTCTTTTCATTAATTCCCTTGATGTACTGTACCTTTTGTTTTTCAGGATGAATTCTGTTATTTTTCCTAGCCCTATAAAGTAATTTTTGGCAGTTTGATTGGTATGGCACTAAGTAATTTAATTCACGTAGAATTGTCATTCTTATTATATTAACTCAGGCTACCCATGAGCAACTGAGGACCCTATTTATTCCTATGCTCTCTAATGCTTTTAAGAGAGAAAAAAGTTTCAAGTAGTGCCAATACTGCTAAATACTTCAGAGTTTAAAGAGAAAAAACACTAATTCATAGTAGAAAGAACTCCAAGATGCTTTGGAGTCAAAGAAGATACATTGAAATCCTAGTTTTTCTATTCTCTATCTTGTGGGACCCTGTATAAATTATTTCATCTCCTCTTTTGTACTTAGTTTCTCCATCTGTAAAATGATGGAATACTCCCCATGATCTCCAAGTTCCCTGCCACTTTTAAATCTTAAGGGAGTCTATTATCAAGATCTAAGAAAAAAACTGTTGGAGTAGCTAGATGGTACAGTGGATAGAGTACTGACCCTGGAGTCAGGAGGGCCTGAGTTCAAATCTGACCTTGTGTGACCCTGGTCAAATCATATAACCCTGATTGCCAAGGATTTGGAGAAAATTGTCAACATTTGCCATTAACTCTCCTGAGCACTTTACCATTCCCTCAAATTATCATTCTATATGTCTCTTTCACTTCTCAGCGAAACTCCTCGAAAAAGTCATACCCTTCCTCTCCTTTAATTCACTGTTCGTCCCTCCATAATCTGGCTTCTAATATCACCACTCAACTGAAACTACTCTCTTCAAAGTAGATGATGATATCCCAATTTCTGAATCTGATCATCTTTTCTCAGTCCTACCTTTCTTGACTTTTCTGCAGCATTTAGCATTGTTGAGCACCCCATTTCTCTTGGATCCTCTCCTCTCTGGATTAATGTGACACTATACCCTATCCCTCACCCCTACCCCCACCCCAGGCTTCCAACTCTATTTTTCAGTCTACTTTGCTTGTTTACTGTCTGTATAATTCCCTATTACTATGGGTATAGGTCAAAGGCTGTCCTAGTTCATTCTCTCTCTCTCTCTCTCTCTCTCTCTCTCTCTCTCTCTCTCTCTCTCTCTCCTCACCAGCTACTTCTCATGGATTTAATTATTATCTCTATACTAATGACTTACTCATTTTTATATCCTTTCCCAATTTCTTTGTGAGCTCTTTTGTTCGATCTGTGTTTTCTTTTGAAATATGACTAATATGAACATATATTTTGTGTAACTTCACATATATAATGCAGATGGTCCTGCATCACTAACAGTTTATTGGATATGTCAAACTGCATGTTGAGAGACATCTCATACTCAATACGTGCAAAATATAACTTATCATCTTTCCCCCAAGACCCTTCCCCTACCCAACTTTTGGTTGCTGTTATTTAGGACACAACCATTCTTCCAGTTGTTCAGCTTTATAACCTCAGTTGTCCTCAACTTTTCAGTCTCCCTCACTCCACATATCCAGTCAGCTGTCATATCTCATTGCTCCTATCTCCCCAGTATCACAGCAAACCCCTTTTCTCTACTTATGCAGCTATTCCCTTTGTTCAGACACTAATCAACTCTTTTCTGGTTTTTTTTATAATAGTTTGATAATTCTGATTAACCTCCTTGGCTCAAGTCTCTCCCCACTCTTATTGGTCCACCACACAGTAGCCAAAGTGATTTTCCTTAAGGATAGATTTGACTATATCACTATATTTAATAAACTACAATGGCTCCCATTGACTCTAGGATAAAACATAAGCTCTTCTGTTCGACTTTTTAATGCCTTTACAACTTGACCACTTAGCTTTTCACATTTGGCTACCAGAGCACCATCAAGACAATGATCCAAGAAAATTCCAAAGGGTACATAATTAAAGATGTTAGGGGAGAGAGAGAGAACAAGAACGAGAGAGAGAAAGAGAGAGAGAGAGAGAGAGAGAGAGAGAGAGAGAGAGAGAGAGAGAGAGAGAGAAAGAGAGAGAGAGAGAGAGAGAGAGAGAGAGAGAGGAGAGAACTGATGAACTCAATGCAGATTAAGGCATACTTTTTAAAGTTTTCATTTGTGAGGGGCTGTCTGTGTTTTCTTTTGCAATATGGCTCATATGGACATATATTTCACATGTATAATGTTTAATTCACATGTATAATCTTCAATTGCTTGTCTTCTCCTGAAGAGAGAAGTGACAGGAAGAAGGAAAAGAATTTAGAACTCAAAATTTTTAAAATCAATCCTAATTTTTTACATGTAATTACAAAATATTTAATGAAATAAAAATACAGTTACAAAACTAGCTTCTTGACTTCATTGTACATTACCACGTTTCTTCTATTCAATAAAAAATAGATTGGCCTTACTTCAGTTTCTCACATGTCACACAATCAAAGACCTCTGGGCCTTTGCACTATTTCCCCCCCCAAGACTAGAAGAACCTCCCTCCTCATGTCTGCATCTTAGAATCTTACATTTTCTTTGAGACACAGTTCAAGCGCTATCTTCTCCATAATGTCTTTTATGAGCTCTCCAGATGCTAATGTCCTCTTTTCCTAACTACTTGATATTTATTATTTGTATTTATTCTCTTTATATTTACTATGTATATACTTATATATACATTTGCCATTTCCCTGGTTAGAATTTAAGAAAATAAGGATTGTTTCATTTCCTGCCTTTGTTTCCCTACTGCCTAGCATAGAGCTTGGCATATAGTAGGCACTTGCTACATCCTTCATGATTGACTGATGACCAACCTCTACAAATAAGGACACTGAAACACAAGGACTTATGGACCTAGGTTGGGCAGAGACTTGGCGCCAGAGGTGGATCAAGGTCTCTAAGCCTCAAGTTTTCTGACTGTTGCTAATGCTCATGTTTCCTGGGCAGAGAACTGAGACCATAAAATGTGCAGTATTTATTTAGCATTAGACTAGGTTCTGAGGATGCTTTTTCTGGAGTAATTTTGCAACCACAGAACAGAAAAAAAATTCAAGATGAAATGCTAACCCTGTACCTAGGTTAGTTCCTCATTCTTTCCATTCAGAAGGACTCATACCATGGTTGCAAAATGTATTTTCTACAGTGTTTTAAAAAATCTTTTCCTACTTTTTCTTTCCAACCACTAAAATATGATAGGAATGTTTGAATTTATCCCAGTTTAGAATCTTGAAGGATGTTTTAAAAAAGTCATAATCACATTAAAATTAATTAAAAGTTTGACCAATTGTTTTTGTATGCACCAAGTAATCTTCCCTTATCACAGTTCCAATTATAACATGCACTCTTGAGAAATATTGGCATAGGAACATCTATCTGTATAGTTATCTAGATTGAAATTATACAATTTTTAGACTAGAAAAAACTGTAAATTTAAAAACTGGGTTTCTGAGTCCTGAATATATCAATGTTTATCCTTCTAGTTTTTTTTCATAATCTAGTCTTGTGAGTTTTATATAAAACAAACAAAAAGCTCAGTTTTACTGCTGGATGAAAGTAGTTTAAAACATGATGCTTCTCAATTTAGAATTATGCTACAAAAATGATGAAAATCATCAGAAATTCTAGAGATTGCACTGTAAGACATACATTTCAAAAAGGTCCATGATAAAAAGAAGAGTTCCATTTACACCAAAATATTTCCAGCTTCACTCTTTGTAGTAGTCAAAAAGTAGAAGCAAAGTAGATGCTTGTTAATAGATGTATAAGTAACCAAGTTTGGTGCATTAATGTAATAGAATATTATCATGCTTAAGAAACGATCAATGTGAACAATACAGAGAACCATGGGAGGACTTGTATGAACCAATACAAAGTGAAGTAATTAGAACCAGGGAAACAACGTACACAACAACTACCCCAACGAACATGAAAAGAGCAATGAAAACATTATGTCATAAAACAACAGTGATGAAATTTGGTTCTAAATATAAGACATGAAAAGAATCCTTTTCCCTGTTTTTGTAGAGATGAGAAAGTTGAACAGTGCATATGCCAATATGTTGATTAGTTTTGCTGAACTATTTTAATTTGGTTCTTATAAGTGATGGTTCTCTACTAGAGTGAAGGGGAAGAGACATATTGAGAAGATAAAGGTAATGTTAAACATATTAATAAAAATTGTAAAGAAAAAATAATGTGTTTAAAATGGAACACAGGCATGTTGGTCTATTTTTATTTCCAAGATGTTAATATTTTCATTTAAAATATTTGATTATAAGATAACTTCCTAATACCGCTTTCATTTTATATGTCGATAGCAATAAGAACTTATAAAATTTGCAGAAAAACTATTCAGAAAATATACTAATTATAAAGTGCAACTTTATGTATATAAAGTTTAGATAAGCATATTTTATAGTAAAACTATATTAATTATAAAAGGAATGAAAATATATCACATACATGCCAAAGAGAAGGAAACAAAAGGATAAAGTATTTTTAATTAAATGTTGAAGTTCTGAAAAAAAATGCTTCTCTTTCCCCTAAACAACACAAGAATACTAGTCTCACTTGTTAAGTAAAAGATAACAAAAGGTAGAGAATGAATGAAAAGTAAAAATGTAATATAAAAATTATTTAAATTATATTAGTAAATATTTAAGTTAGAATACTTTTATTCAATTTATTTTTGCCAAGTAGTATTTGCTATGAGCAGAAAAGTGGTAGAGTCCTAGATCTGGAGTCAGAAAGACTTATCTAGGTTTAAATTTGGCCTCAGTCACCTACTAGTTATGTGACCCTGGGCAAATCATTTAATTCTGCTTCCCTCAGTTTCATCACTTGTAAAAGACCTGGAGAAGCAAAGTGCAAACCACTCCAATATTTTTGGCAAGAAAATCCCAAATGGGATCATGAAGAGTTGGATGCAATTGATCAACTTCACAACAATAAAATATTTGCTGCACGTAAGGGATTCTGCAAAATTGTTATATAGATTTGAATATGTATTGCTTATGTTATGTATATAAAATTTAAATTTATATCATATATGTTAAATTTGGGAAAAAAATTGAAATGCTACAAGCATTTCATAGAATTTCAAGCTGTGAAGGGATCCAAGAGGTAATCTTTTCCTACCCTCTCCAATATTCCCAACAAAGTAATTATCCAGTCTTCCTTTGAAGACCTCCAGTGATGGGAAAAGTCTTTATCTCTCAAGTCAAGTCATCCTACATTGAGATGCCTAGTTTCTACCCCATCCCACTATCTCAAAATTGAGCTAAATTCCTGGAGTCTAGGAGCCAAATTAAATAAATTTCATCCCTCTTCACGTGGCAGCCTTTCAAATACTTGAAGATAGCTATCATGTCTACCCCAGACTTCATCTCCAAATTAAACATACTTGGTCCCTTTTAAGCCAACCTCATATACGGCATAGTTTCTTACCATGTTTTCTTGCTTCTTGGATTGCTTAAGATCTTTAATTTATCAGAGACAGTAGTCCTCAGTTGAGTACCAAAATCCACACAAGTTAAGTGAACCACTAGTACTTCTTGAAGAGGTGCTAAAAAAAAAAAAAGATAAGCTGGGATATAAATTACTCTCAAGGGAGGTACTAGACATAAAGCTAGGGTGGGAGGTGATTATTCTGATTCCTGGATAGAAAAATAAAGGTAAATGACTCATAATATAAAGGGGAACAATAATTGCCTGAAAAAATGAACAATTTACAAGGATTATTAGTATCTTCCATAGTGGTTTCTTAAGACCAGGTCTAAACTTTTCAAGTAATTGAATGAAGTTTTTTTCTATTGGCCACCTGCCTTGTCTTCACTTAGATATTCAAAGAATCACAGAGCCTCAGAGTGAAATGGGACCTCAGACACTAGTTAGTCCAATGTGTATCTGAGCAGAAATCTCTTCTACAATATTCCAAGTCTGCTTGAAGACTTCCATTGAGGCACAGTCTATGCTCAACAGAGGTAGCACATTCTCCTTTTGGGTATCTCTGATCATTGGCTCTCTGTAGCTGCCAGTCATGGCTCTTGGTCCAGTCCTCTTAAAGTCAAGCAAATCAAATATAATGAGTTTTCCATGTAATAAAAAAACTTTCATATTAGGTCAAATTGAATAAGATGAAATTTAATATGAATTAAGGTAAAATCTTACACTTGGATTCAAGGTATCAACTTCACAAATATATCATATGAAAAGTCATGGCTGAACAGCAATTTGTCTGAGAAAGAGCTAGGTACTTTACATGGACTGCAAGTTCAATGTTAGCCAACAGAGTGACATGGTAATGAATAAAGCTAATATAAACTTAGAGTTTATTCGAAGAGGCAAAGCTGTGCCTTGTGGCCCCTTTCTCTCATCTATGAGTTCTTCCCAGAATCATCCTTTTAAGGAAAGGACTAACCATTCTTTGTTCTCTTGGCTTTGACATCTTGCTTTCTCTGTCTTCTCTATCTCTACTTCACCCTTTTTAGCTTTCAGCATTTTCCAGCATTAAAATGTAAACTCCTTTCGAGTGGAAGTCATCTTTCTTTTTCCTTAATTATATTCCGAATGCTTAGCACCATCCCTGGCACATAGTAAACATATAACAAATGTATTTTGATTTGACATGGGAACCAGAATCAAGAGGTGATAGTTCCACTGTCATCTGCCCTGATCATACCACGTTTAAAGTATGGTGTCCTGTTCTGGGTGCCACATTTTAGGAAGGGCATTTAACAAGCTGTAGAAAGAGAGAAGAATAATGGATATGAGCAAAATTATTTTGCCATCATACTAATAACCAGTTATCAAATTGAATCCAACCCTTTCTCCTTTTGTTTTCTTGTTTAGACCCACACCCCTGTAGAAAGTCAGCCAGTCTCTGAAAGACAGGACTGATTGATAAGATTGCCCTAACTCTTGGACAACATGCTTCTAGATCTTGGTTGGGACCCCAACCAACTAGGAGAGCTCAAGTCTGTTAAGAGTAAATTTAAGTGAGATCTTTCCTCAAGGAAATGATCCCCTGTCCTTGTACCCCTCCATTAAAATTTAGGCTGACCCAACTCATGAAAAAGAAAACCAGACTATTCTAGATGAAGATGGATTCTCCCAGTTCAGATGGCTGAGGCAGCTGAGTCTTAAATGTCCACCAATCAGATTGATTTTCACTTGTCAAGGGCATTCTCTTTTCCAAAAGTATATTAAGACTTTTAGCCTCTCCATTGATTGGTCTTCAGTTTTCTGAGAGAAACTACTCACCATCAATATATTATTAACTAGTCTAATTAATAAATTGATTATTATTTACCCAGAAATTCTTATCTCCTGGGGTTATTTATCCATCACAGATAGCATGATGACCTTGGAGTCAAGATGACCTGAAACTATGAGAAGAAAATATTTAGACAGCCTTCCATAAATTATGTTCTACAGTAGATCATATCATCATGGTCCCAAAATTAATAAAAGAACACAGTCTCACTGTGCTATATGATTATTTAAATTTAATGTGACTATTAAATATGGCAAAAAAGTATTTGATTCAGTGGTACAAAATACCACCATAATCATCTACTCTGTATATAGTGGATCCACTCCATTTCAAGTCATCTCCAATGTCTATGCTAAGGTCATAAAATATTCCTTTGTAGATGAAATAATTGAAGTAATGTCATTCAATGATCCTCTGGTTATTAATATTAAGGCAACAATACAAGTAGATTGATGTTCTACTGTCTCTGTCATGGACAGTATTAACCAGTGCAGCTCTAAATGGAAGAGGCATACTCTCTCTTGAACACATAGTTCAAAAATCTTTCATTCATTTCTAAGTGACAAATATTTCTTAATCACTTAACTATGAGCAAGACATTCTGGGAAGTCCTGGGTATACAAATACAAAATGAAAAATAGACCCTGACCTCAAGAAAGATATTTTCTAAAGGAAGTGCTTCTGATGATCTTGCTTGTGCATGAACATCATAGAGCCTCCTGAGAATCCAAATCTTTCCAAATAGTTTAACTTAATAATCCACATTGAAAAAAGCAAACATATGAATGATGCCAGTTGTACAACTGGACTACAATTGAATTGCATGGACAATAACAGTAATAACTGACATTTATATTGCATTTGCAAAAGGCTTTAAAAATATTAACTCATTTTATCCTCATAATATCCCTAAGTACTATTATTTCCCCATTTTACAGATGAGAAAATTAGGTCAGACTTAGGTTGTAATTCACCCAGGATCACACAGCTAGTAAGCATATGAGGTCAGATGTGAACTCTTCCTAACTCCGGATCTATTGTTCTATACTCTGAGTTACTTAGTGCCCATTGATGAACAGTTTATTAAGCTGGTCCATCAGTACATATTAATCTAGACTGGCAGTAAAGATGGCCAATGAACTGTGTCTCATAATAGTAGGAGGGGAGTTTATGAGGTTAACTCAGGAACCGATGCAAAGCTCTCATAGACTGTAGCATTCTTTTTAATTCAAACAAATAAACTTTTTTAACATTTTATTTTTTCTAATTCAAGTGTTAATTTAAATGTTTCCATTTCATTGAAAACCATACATCACAGTGTTGAAAGAACCAAGATCTCTAGTCATACAAAGAGGAATAGAGAGACATGTAGAGGCTGACTGTAGCATGTAACTCTTGATAGCAAGTGCAAGAAGAGGTGGAGAGGACTTCATAAGATAAATATATGGGTACTGCCCTGCTTTTCATATTATGTTAAAATACCTAGAGAAAGGCACCCAGCAAGTTAAGATGGCATCTTATGTATACTTACTTAGTGGAAGAAGATAGGCTAATATTGCATTGACTGAAAAGCCATTGGTGGATTGGATTATATGTACTGCTAGAGAGAATTAGGATTGTAACCTATTTGACTGGGAGAATGTCCTGTATAATAGTGATGACAGAGATGAACTACATACTTGGGTACTGTAAGAATGAAAAGATAAGATTGCTGAGTTAATATCAGTAATATTTGAAAGACTTAGAACAGGGAAGTTGCTACAGACTTGGAAAAGGCTAAGTGCTGTCCTGATTCTCAAAACAATGAGAAGAGAATGTTTGTGAAACTATAGGTCAGTGAGCTTGGCTGGGAAGATTCTACAAGTAATCCTTCAAAAAAAGAGGGAATAAATAGAAATGGAAATGGTGATTATAGAGAGCTAGCATGGCTTTGTCAAGAGCAAGTCATTTCAGGCTAATCTGACTTCCCTTTTTTGGATAATAGATAGATAACGTAGATAGATAGATAGACCAATTATACAGATATGGATATGTGCACACTATATATACACACATATATATGCATATCAAATACATATGTTATATATGCTATATACATACATATACACATGGATAGAGAAATATGGTTTTTGTTTCATTTTTTTAATAACGATTTTGTGACCCCATTTAGCATTTTCTTGGTAAAGATACTGTAGTGATGATAATAAGTGTTTTATGATGCTCTAAGTGCTTTACAAATATTGCCCCATTTTATCCTAACAACCCTGGGAGGTAGGTGTTATCATTATCCTCATTTTATATATAAGGAAAGAGACTGAGGGAGGGTAACTGACTTGCTCATTTAACTGTCTAAGGCTGTATTTGAATTCAGGTCTTTCTGATTTGTAATCCCAAGCAAAGAATGACCACTTGTCAAACATTAAAGCATAATTCCTTTTTGTATATGAATTGAACAATTAGATGGTTGTTGAAATCTCATAGCTATGATTCTTTTAAAAATTTCCTAACAATGAATACTATTCAAAAGTTGTAAGGGATGCTTAAAGGGAAATACTATGTGCAGAGCTGTGTTTTTAAGCAAAGCTGGATGACTATCTTAGGCATGTTATTGGAGGGATTCCTTTTCATGTATGGATTAGATTAGATGGCCTTTCTAGTTCCTTCTAATTCTGGAATTCTTGGATCCTATGCTTTCATAGACATACAATATTTTATTCATAATATATCAATAGACATTCCTGAAATCACCTGAAAAAAAATTGCAAGTATTAGTGCTAGGATAGAAACTCAGGTCTTCTATATCTAAAAGCAGAGCTTTTTTCACTATACAATATAAAACTGTCTCTTAAAACTGAAGAGTGAATAAATATATAACACTGGTAGAAGTTTTCCCTTTAGCCTGTTCAAATTATTAGATCCAAAGTATTTTACCCACCAAATTCACATATCCCTGTTTGGATATAAAGAATGGTGTTGATTCACTAGCCATTTTTCCTATAGTCTTTTGGAGTCCTAGAATTAGTCTCTGATGAGAAAAAAAGAGAAAAACACCCACACAAAGTATCCTTTTTACATAAACATTCCTCTGCATTTCCAAATACAAAGGCAAACAAGAGTGCAAGATGATGTTTCCAGGGCAGTGAAGCGGATGTCTAGAAATTTTGATGTCCTCTGTCCCTTGGATGGGAATTTATTTTCTCTCTGTCTAAGCCTGAGGCTAGCATTCCAACTGCTCACCATTTAGCTTGCAAAGGGATATAGATGTGTCTTTCCTCCCACCTTCACCCTCAGAAGCTGATGGATAAAACATCTGCCTCTCAAGCGTGGATGAACCACTCTGGTGGCCAGACGATTCTCTTCTGCCACTCACTAATAGACAAACCCAGATATACATTAGAAAAAACTGCAGGGCTCTATGGAGCAGAAACTTTATTTAGAGCACTGGAAACTGCCTATAAATAAGCTCCTGTTTTCCCAGGAAATGGTCTCTTTGGATGGTGATTTTCATGAAAAAACATTGTGACCTCCATATTTCTGAATGTTTTGAGCTGGACGAGAATATCCAAGGACTGAGAGTATCTCTACAAGGATTTTATTTATAAACAATACTGTTCTATGGAATGGCCACCATTTTGGATGTCTTATTTCTTGTTGAGATGGCTGCCATCATAGAAGCACCAATCTTTGCTAAGATGGTCACTTTTTTCATTATTAAAGTAACAATTTTTGATAAGATGTCCACCTTTCTCATTATGGAAGCAGCAATCCTTGATAAGATAGTATTTTTTTTTTGGTGATGGAAGGAAGGTAGTACATCTTGCCAACATTAAGACTAGGGTATATAACCTTAAAAGGATACAGCTGTATTAATGTCTTCTGTTAGCGCATCAGTTTTCTGCCCCACAGACCACTATTTGAGGAGCACCTGATCCAAAATATCTAGCTGTCAAAGAACCTTTAGAAAATATTTCCTTTGGTTGTTGAAGATGTTTTTGTCATTAAGGGTTCCCTTTTACAAATACAAGTGTTTCTGGGAAGGAAGGATAAAGTACCAATAGATCTACTAAGAGGGTCTTGAAAGGGAAGGTAAGTGGATATCAAAGAATATTACAATAATTTTCATGGAAAATAGGAATTTATCTATATGTTGTAGCATGGGATATGTCTTTGGGAATCAGGAAATCCTGAGTTCAAGTCCTGCCTTGGTCAAAAGCCTTCGTCAAAAGTGGAATTTACCCATTATGGGTAAATCATAACCTCTCAGAGCCCCAGGTAACACTTTAAGCCTTTAAGTTATAAGTCTACAATCAAATAGCATCAATGGAGATTTTCAACACTTGAAAATCCCAACACTGATGAATTCTCAAGCCCAGACCAAAACCAAAACCATAGCACCTCATGGCTTATAAACTTTTCTAACTGAGCAGATGTGTAGGTATTATTATTTGTAATTTACAAATTAAAATAATTGAAATTTATAGAAGCAAAATAACTTACCTGCTTTCTTCCAACTAAGTATTAGAGCTAGGGCTCAAACGTGGTTTGTATTTTGTTTTTTTAAACTTTGGGAAGAAGGAAAGAAGGAAGGAAGGAAGGAAGGAAGGAAGGAAGGAAGGAAGGAAGGAAGGAAGGAAGGAAGGAAGGAAGGAAGGAAGGCAGGAAGGCAGGAAGGCAGGAAGGCAGGCAGGAAGGAAGGAAGGAAGGAAGGAAGGAAGGAAGGAAGGAAGGAAGGCAGGAAGGCAGGAAGGAAGGAAGGAAGGAAGGAAGGAAGGAAGGAAGGAAGGAAGGAAGGAATCTAGGTAGCATGATTTTGAAGTCCAGAAAGTCAGAAACCAGACTGAAAAGGCAATGAAGGCAGGACTATCCCTCTTCACAAAATGCAAGCTTGAAGAACTCACTAATGGGAGGAGGGTAGGATTTTTGGGAAATAGATCTTCCAGGGTGAGCAGGCCACAGGGTAAAACAAGAGTAAGACAGATGGCAACCACTGCATTTTTTTTTTTTGGATTATCATTCCTTATGCTTCTGAATATTTTTGAATTAGACAAGTATGTCTAGAGATACTTGATGCCTGATAGTCATCTGAAATTGTCCTCTGAAACCATAAATTCAAGCTTCCTGCAATTCTCATTCATAGCCCATGTATGTGTTCATGTGCAAAGAAAATTGTGACTTCATAAAAACTAATGGATACTTTGGTACAAAGGGCACTCATGAGGGGATAGAAGAAAGAATTATGCTTCTGCAAATGCTACAGTTCTCCAACTGCAGGGAAAAAGACCTTGAATATGGGGTCTCAGGGAACAATGAAGGCTAAGGAGTTCCTCTGGCCAAAGGAGGGTCTATGAGTCACCAGAGCATTTATACATTTCGCGTGGCTAAAGGATGTTTCCAGTGTGGCCAGATGAATGGACTTCAGCTTTAGCAGCTGAGACAACTGGACAATCATGGCTTCGTTCCACTGTAGACTCAGTCTGTTCTCTTCAAATGATGTCTACAGGTTCCTTGGATCTCAAGCTCTCTGGTAGACTTGGCTTCATTTTCTCACATCTAAATTCCAGGAGCCAAGCTGCCCTAGTTTCAAATCCCAGGAGGCACTTAGGCTCAGCTGTGTCTGAACATAATCTGAAGTCCAGAAGTGTCAAGTCTGTGTGGTGAGACTCGTTTTTGAAATAACTCTCCTGAGACTGGCTTGCTCATGTCCTCAAAGTTTTATTTCTCTCTTAAATCTCTCCCCTTCTTCCCTTTGGTGTGTAGTAAGGACCATAGCTGTAACTGGGAATTTTAGCCTCCGGGGAGGGGAAAAGGAAGATCATTTGGCCATTCATTGATGGGGAAGAGACAAACCCTAGGGTGGTGAGTTGCTACCCTTTAAATTGTGGGGCCCTGAACCTAATTACCACTCTGGCAGGGATTATAGTGAGAATGAAGGGGACTTTTAGTCTTTAGGAATCTTATTAAAATATAAGCTTAGGAGGGTTTGCCAAGGAATTACTTTCAGATGGGAAATGAGTTTGGGGTTGTTTTGCGGGGAGGAGGTAGGTTTTGTTTGTTTTTTTGACATGCAAACTTATCTGTTCACCTGGAAACTGGCCTCAGAGCTCCATCAGTTTTCCTTCTCAAGGAAATGGTTGGTGCCAAAAACCCTTCATTACAACCTGATTGGCAGGCTCTCCAGGGCCCGTCCATCACATTCAGATTCTTGGAGACAGGTTACATCTCTTTACTGAGTGCCCCCTGTGCACACTAGGCTTATTGTAGGTGGTCCTAGTATCCTGCTTGCATTTGCTTGCCTTTTCTAAGAAGTTTTTGGCCTTTTGGTCCCCAGTGACTACTGTGGAAAGAGGGAAACTATTTGCCATTTGCTGGTTTTGATGTCATTAAATAGAATTTTCCCATGCCATAATGTAAGTATAGAACTTCTTTGGAAAATTCCATATAAGGTCTAGGGAAACCTGTAATAACTTAGTATAGCCATGTATTTTGGGAAGATACTATGATAGGTTGAAAAAGGAGCTGAATTTGGGATCAAAGGTCTTGGTTCAAATTAAGATTCTGCTTGACCTTAAGCACATATTATCTAACCTCCCTAGATTTCACTTTTTCTCATCAGGAAAATAAGAGGGTGGAACTATAATAGCTAATATTTTCTTAGCACTTATTATGTGCCAGGTACTAGGCTAAGCACTTTACAATTATTATCTCATGTAATTCTCACAACAGTCCTGGGAGGTAAATACTATTACGCTGATTTTACAGTTGAGGAAACTGAGGCAAACAGAGTTAAGTGACTTGCTCAGGGTCACACAGCTAGTAAGTATCTGAGGCTAGATTTAAACTCACAAAAGTGAATCTTCTTGACTGGAGGCCCCCTCACTCTGTCCGCTGTGCCACCTAGCTACCCTTAATACTCCTTGTTAGTTCTGATGGAGGGTACCACCTATACATCACAGAGATTTTACATTCCTCTCTGCACTGTTCATCACATTCACAGCATTATGCTAAGGACTTAGTTTACTGAGATTTCCAGGCATCTTTTTACTATTATTCATCCTTTGCTCTAGAGGAGGATAAATTACTATTGGAGGGGGATGTCTTGACTTGCAAGTGAAGTGGATTCAATTGAGGCAGGGCTGTGTAAAGTCAGCAGCCTCACTCTCTCCTCCAGAGTCATCACAGGAGTTCAGTGGCAAGACATAGATCAGGTGGATTGACTCGCTCTTCCCAGACATATTTGAATCATAAAAGATACCTGTCTGATAAGGGCAATGCTAAACCCAAAGGAAGGATTATCTACTGGTAGAATTTTAGGCATATATTGGAAAAGGTGGATTTTTTTTTAATGTCTTCAGACTTCACTCCTACAGAGTTAATTATTCATGTATCATATGCATATGTGGGGCCCTGATTTTTTGCCTAATGGATGCCATTCATAGAATTTCTATTCCTTTCAATAAACTTTACCTTCACTCAGGAAGGCAAATTCAGTCCTCCTTTTTCTCCATCAATATGCTCTGGTGTGTATTCTCTAGTTCAGAAAGTGTAATACCCAAGCCCACACATCCAGGAGAATAAAATGTGGTCTTTGTTTTACTTCTTGATGCATGGCAGAGATAGTCACATTTTCAGTCACTGCTTTTCTTTGTATGTTGTCTTGTGCAATCTGTCCTCCTAATTACTTTTTACTATCTTTTTTCTATATCAGCTTAATAAGTCTAATTTGCTAGCACTGGGTTTCAAATCCTGGCAATCTTATCAAAGGATTGTTCATTGAACTCTTCCATTGATCAGGGTCCTGTCCCTTCATTCAGCTTTCATTTTAATTTCAATTTCCATTGAACAGATCTATAGACATAGGACATCAAATTCTGCCTATAGCTTTTGTAATTCCAACACCTAATGCAGTGCCTGGAACTTGGTAGGAGCTTAATATGTACATTGAGAATGAAGAACAAGCAATAAAAACTGCAAAAATAAATGTTTTAGTGATTGATTAATTCTGTTCTAGCAGGCCCCTCTGGCTTTCCATTGTTTTTTGGCACGAGGCAAACTTACCTTAGCCAGAAATGATGGTTGATATAAAAGCTTAGTTGCTCAATTTTCCAGTTAGATTTTAGGGGTAGGGTCTTCATTTATTTACTTATTTTTATGTTCCACTAAAAATAATTATTTTTACATTTATGGAACCTGTAAATCCTTCATTTATTTGTTCAGGGAGGCAATGTAATGCTATGGAAAGAGCACTGAATTTTGAGTTAAATAAAATGCTTTAGAATCCATGCTCTATCACTTCTTGAATGGCCTTGAAGAAGCAAATTACCATACCTCTCTTGGCCTCAGTTTCCTCATTTATAAAATAAGGGGGCTGGATTAGGTGACCTCTATAACAAGACACCCCCCAATTGCCTGAATGCCAGCTGTGTCACATTTCACCCCTCTCTCAGAGTTCTAAGGTACTCTTAGGAAACTAGGAAGGAGGGGTTTCTTGTCTCTGTCATTGACTCAAGCCCCCACTAATTAGGTTTCCCTAATTTTAAGGAGTCCCCAATACCCCAGATTAATTTAATCACTTAAGAATCAGTTTAGCTTTTACAAAAAAACTTTTACTTCAAAGGTATGGCAAGAATATACATTTTACTCAATAACTCAGGAATATAATTACTCCTACAACCCTTCAGTCTCTAGGGAGGGAGGAGGAATTATATTCATAGCTTAACTCAGTTCTTATAAAGCATTGATCCAACCAAGTTGCAAGTCCAAAACCAACCTTTTTATTTTTGTTTTTCCTTCATTCTGGAAGAGCACCATGACATCAAAAAGGTGATGCCATGACTTGGAAGTGAAGTGGATTTAAGTGAGAAGGGCTGTGCAAAGTCATTCATCTCACTCTGTCCTCCAGAGTTATCTGGGCTCAATGTCAAGATCTGGATGACTGGAGATGGCCCTAGATGCAGTGGGGGATCTTGACCTTTTTAAACCAAGGTCTTTTCCAGATCTCAGTTGGACCTAGGACCCTGGCTTCTCAAGGATTCTCCACTGATCTGATTGTAACATGCAGGCTGTAACACAGGCCCCCCATGTGTTAAAATCCTGCGTCACAGACTGTATTCCCTGGTCAAAGAATTGGAAAGGACAAATGAAACAAGACAAGTCTCAATCTCCTTTTTTAGGATATCAGGAACTAAGGGAAAGAAGTTAGAGTTGGATGATGAAGTGCTGAGGCAAACTGAGGTTGAATACTTACTAGTAGTGTGGCCCCAGGCAAGCTATTTAATTCTGTTTGCCTCAACTCCTCATCACCTAATTTGGAGCTGGAAACTCAGTCAATATGCATTGATTAAGCAGCTACTAAATGCCAAGACCTGTACTAAATGCTGGAGATGCAAAGAAAGGCAAAGAAAGATAAGTCTCTGGAACAGGCAGACTTCAGAAAAACCTGGAAAGACTTATATGAACTGATGCTGAGCGAAGTAAACAGAACTAGGACAACCTTGTACACAGTAACAGCCACGGTGTGTGAGGACTGACTTTGACAGACAGTCCTTCTCAGCAATGCAAGGACCTAAAACAATTCCTAAGGACTCATGATGGAAAATGCCATCCGCATCCAGAGTGTGAAGTCTGAATGAAAAGTGAAGCAGACTATTTTCTTTTTTCTGTTCTGTTTTCTTTGTTTTTTCTTTATCATGGTGTCTCCTATTCATTCTAATTCTTCTATACAATATGACTAATGTGAAAACATGTTAATGGGAATGTATATGTAGAGCCTATATGAGATAGCATGCCATCTTGGGGAGGGGGAGGGGAAGGAAGGGAAGAAAATTTAAAACTTACGGAAGTGAATGTTGAAAACTAAAAATGAATTAATTAAAAAAAAGATAGTCTCTGCTCTCAGGGACCTTACAGTCTAATAGTAGAGAAGATAGTTAAATCATCCATAAAATGAGCCTTTCTGGCTTCAGACCCAGCTCTCTATTCACTGTACCACCTGGCAGCCCCATAGTGGTATATGACTGGCACATAATAGGCATTTCATAAATATTTGTTGAATTAATGAATAAAAATATTCTAATTAAGGAAGATAGAACTATCAGAGCCCCTCACCGCTTCAGTCTAGCCCCAAAATAAGAAACTGTCAAGACACTGACTCTTTTGGTTCCAGTTAAGCTGGGGAAAAATTAGAGCTCTAAAGTCCCTCAATAAATGTATAACATTTTGCATATTGTATATATGTATAAATGTATAACATTTATAGAAATGCAATTTCTATAAAAATTTTCATATCTGTTTTTGTTTCAACGTGATTTGTTTTAATGAGAGTTTTTTATTTCAATTGCGCTTGAGGGCCTGAGAAGTATGGTAGTAAAAAGGAAAAAAGATAAGATTGATGAATGGTTAGGGAAGTGGGTCCTTTAGCATGGAAGGAGTGACTATTTGTTTTCCTGTTGCTGAAGGAGAAAAAAAATCTTCAGTATTTTTTTAAATAAGTGAGTAAATAACATATTATCATTCTTATGTCCAAATCAAGCTTCCTCCTTATTTAGTCAAGTCCATACAAAATCTTAACAGAAACCAAGAAATGTGCATTTCTCCATAGATGGTTTGGCTGGTTCTCTAGAAATTTCATTTTTAATAGTTCTATAGTTGTATTTGGCAGAATGGAACTCTCTGCTTCTTTGACTGCTTATAAAATTGCTTGTATAATCTCAAGAGAGTGACACCACATGTATGAAAAGGGATATTTCATCAAATATGCCACACAGAAGTTAGTAGAAAAGCAGAACTTCCTTAGTGTGGTCCACCACAATCTGTTATCCATAGAAGGATGGTATGCCATAGACAGATGGGCTGACAGAACTGGGAACAAAAGACCTGGTTGCATTTGCCAACTGTGTGAAGAGTTGTCATGGGGAAACAAATTGGCCTTGTTCTTTTGGCCTCAGAGATCAAAACTGAAAGTAAATTGCAAAGAGTTAGAACCAATATATTGATTAATTCATGCTTCATTCCATACCTGTAATTCACCTAGATTCTGCTAACAACTTCTTCAGTCATTATTCTCATTGCATTATTCTCATTGCATTCTAAAGCCTTTCCATTTTTTTCTTTTGCAATGATCACAATCATTGTATACATTGCTCTGGTTCTGCTCCTTGGGTTGCCCAGCATCCTAGGAAATTCAAAGCTAGGATGCGGTGAGATGACTGTTCCAAAAGGATAAAGAAGAAACGCATTCTTCGTCCTTGGTCTTCTGGAATTGCAGTTGGTCATTGTGTTGGATCTTATGTCTTTCAAAGATGTTGGGTTTTTCAATGTTGTTGTTATACTATAAATCATTCTCCTGACTCTGTTTATTTCACCCCACTCTGCATCAGTTCATATATATCTTCCCAGGTTTCTCTGACAGAGAGGTGATAGACTGGATTAAAAAAATGAAACATTTTTGGACAAGGCCAATGTGGAAATTTGTTTTGAGTGACTGCATATTTATCACAAGTTCCTTTCTTTCTTTCTTTCTTTCTTTCTTTCTTTCTTTCTTTCTTTCTTTCTTTCTTTCTTTCTTTCTTTCTTTCTTTCTTAGTAATGGGAAAATATGAGTGGGGGATATAATAAATGCTTAATAAAAATATAATTTTTAAAGAATTTATTTTTCTTTAGTTTTCAACATTCATTTCCGTAAGATTTTTAGTTCCAAATTTTCTCCCCACCCCTCCCCCTTATTCCATCCCAAGACAATGCACAATCTGATATAGTCTCTATCTACATATACACTATATTAAACATGAAAAATGTAATTTTTTAAAAATGGATCTGCATAAGTGGTAGGAAGAGGACTTGATGAAAGACTTGGTCAACCCCTTTTTGTTTATAAAGCACATCCATCCACAGAAAGTCTTCTTCCCTCTGTGACAAGTTAGTTTACATTTGAAACTTGGGCCCATCTGCAAGAAATTTTTGTGGAATAGCTACTGATTCCTGGGTACTGTGCTAGGAAATCCGAGAAGATACGCCACATCACCATACAAAAGGACATTAACTACAGCTGTGTGAAGTAGCTTGCTTGCTTTGGTGTGGGTTGGGAGGGTGGGAGTGAGGTTTTTTCTGCCACTGTCCTTCCTGATTTCAGGACTTATCTTTCCAAGATTTTGGAAATCTGAAGACATCCATGTTTTGAAATTTAAAGGTCAAATAACTACAGTGAAAACCAGCTTCGCTTTCATTTTTGGGTAAAAAAGAAGACCCTATAACTCTCTCTCTCTGTCACTTTTCTGGCCTTCTCTTCCACAGATGAACTGAATCTAAAATCAACCTGACAGAAATAATAACAATAGTAGTATATTATTTTAAATAATAATATGCACAATAATATTATAATTTATTAATATTATAATTAATATAATAAAAATAATATAATAATAAAGCAAACTTTAAAGTTCACAAAGTGCTTTGCACGTTATTTCATTTGATCCTTGAAACAATGCCATGAAGTAGATATAATTATCATCCCTTCTTTCAGATAAGAAAACTTGGCAGAGACAGAAGTGATTTGTCCATGTTCGCATGGTTAATCTAAGGCAGAACTTGAACTCAGATATTCTTGATTCCGATGGAGTGAAGTTATCCCTTCCACATAGTGGTTTTGATATAATGCAAGTTGGCAGAAAAAAATTAAATTAAAAAAATTAAATGAGAATATTTTGCTGAAGCTGCAGACAACACTTAAGGGCCAACAGACAACACAAAGCCTGTGACCAAATAATTAACCCAAATATTACGATAAGGTGCTATAAACATCCCATAAAAGAAAGAGAAACAAATTTAGATTTCTTCTCTAATATGAAGGTGGGCCAAAATATTTTCCAGATCAGATTCCAAGCCACTAACCTCTGTGATATGGAAGGAACTTTATAGCACTCTATCCTCTTCTCCCCTCCTAGCGCTCTCCAACTTGGTACACTGGAAAAACAGAATGACACTGGAACTGGGAGACTGTCCAAAATCCCTGTTATAGACTTACTATCATGTAATCCTGAGAAATTATCTAACTTCTCTAAGATTTAGTTCCTCCTACAGAAAGTGAAAGTTGATTAGTAGCAAACTAATGTATACAAGAGAGAAAGAATGGGGTGAGGAAGATGATTCAAATTCTGCCTTGAATACATACTAGCTGTTTTACCCCAAAGTCAAGTAATGCCTCAGTGTGTGAGGCAATTAAATTTTAAAATTTAAATTAAATTAAAAGTCCTAAATTTGCTCATCTGAATCAGGGGATATAGTTTACCTACATTAATAAAACAGGTGGATCAAAAAAAAATAGGTGAAGGGACACATTGAAGATAATACTTAAGGGAAATACTTTATGAGCCTTAATATGTTGCAGAAATATAGCAATTATTTTCCATCCTTTTATATCTAAATGCAAGCCTTCCTGCCCTCTTACGTCCACATTCTGCATCTCAGTGGTGCTTTGTAATTGGGAAATCTCTTTGATCTTGAGGAAGAGAAGCAGACGTTTACCCAACCCCTTTCTCATTTTCCTAGCTCTGGTTCTTTTAAATATCCCTAGCTGTCTTCATTTTTGAGGTGATGATATGAACGTGATACAAAGGAAGGCCTGCCAACTTTAGCATTGGTGAATGTAAATTCAAATCCATCCTTTGCCATTTGGCATCTATGTTATGTTAAAGGAGTTATTTCACCTCTCTTGGTCTCAGTTTCCATGTCTACAAAATGCAGATACTGGATGACCTTGAAGGCCCCACCTAGCTCTAACTCTATAATCCTTTTTAAATGATGCCTTAAGATGCTAACACAAGCAGAGAACAATTATTTTAGTGCAAGTTTCAAGTTAAGGAATGTTCCTTTTAACCTCAATTTTTATTTTTTAGGAGAGAAAAGTCTCTCCACTGGAAACCACTAGATGTTTTCAAAACAACAGTGAACCAGACAGATCATTAAGAATGGGAAGTTTAGAGAATCTTCAGTGGGTTCTTTAAGGACCCAGTGGTTTTGCCCTCCTGGAACCTTACCACAAACTTAACCAAATATCACTTTATCCATTCAGATCCTTCAGGGGCCTAAAGCATAATGCAAACAATTTCTGCTCATTATTTTCTTTAAGGGATTGGCTCCTACAAAAGATGATGATTACCATAGAATTTGAAATCCTACCAATTATAACCTCTCCCACATCCCAACCAGCAATCAGTTATTCCAAACCAGGAAGAAAAATAATAGACCATGCTAGGAAACCCTATAGCTGAGAAGGTGGCTCACCACCCAAGCTTCTCAATTCTCAATTCTCCTACAGAGGGAAGTCAGAACCTATGGTATGAAGCAGGTTGGCTTGTGTAAAGATAAGATTCCTATCATTTTGCAGCTTTGGCCTTGCTTTACTGAGATAAAGAAATTACAGCAATATGACATTAGTAGATAGAGCTGGCCTTGAAGTCTGGGAGTCTTGGGTTCAAGTCCTGTCTTTGATACATTCCAAAATTTCTCAGTGTTAGAGACAAGTTTCTAATCCTATAAATTACAAGAAATGCTTCTGTACATTGATAAAAGGTAGTTTCCTTTAGTAATGAAATCACATATCTATTTCCTATCCTTTAAATTGGGGATTTCTTGAATATAACAAGACAGCCATCCTTAGCTAGAACCTAAGCACCTCAGATGGTGAATCATTTATTCAATAAACTTTTAATAAATATTTGATGGGAGTATAGCCCCATAGCACCACACTATCCTAATCCATGTCTCCAGTGAAAGTTGCCTCTAGGGCATGGAATATTAGAGATTCTTTGATCAGGCAAGCTAGTATAGATGGTTAATGATTCATTGGTTTTAATCAGCTGGCATTTTAAAAAAAGACATAATTAGACATGACTATATATTCCTCTCACCTTCACTCCTTATGCTCCACAACTTTCTCTACTATGACAGAGCAGCCTTTTCACCCTGGAAAAGGACTTCATTCCTGGCTTTCATATGTTGGAAGTATAATCTACCCCCACAACCACTTTCTTTGCCTGATTCCTCCAAGACACTTCATTTCAAGGAGGTCAACCAGGGCTTCCTTCATCTCAGGGCTCCACTCCTGACACTCCTCCAGATCTTCTCCACCATTCCTCTACCTTCCTCGCATCCCCCCCACTTCTTATGTATCTTCTTTCCCCATTAGACTATAGGCTCTTGGGGTGGAGCCAAGATGGCAGAGTAGAAATACACACATATGCTGGCTCTCCCCACACAGCCCATAAAATACCTGTAGAGAGGGACTCTCAACAAATTTTGGAGCAGCAAAAGTGGAGAACAACAGAGTGGAGGAGATTTCCAGCCCAAGGTGACCTGAAAGGCCCATGGGAAACATCTGTTGCACTAGAAGTGGAGCAGAGCACAGCCCAGACTTGGCCATGGAAGAGCTCAAAAAGGATTTTGAAAATCAAGTAAGAGAGGTGGACGAAAAGTTGGGAAGAGAAATGAGAGAGATGCAAGAAAATCATGAAAAGCAAGTTAATACCTTGCTAAAGGAGACCCAAAAAATGCTGAAGAAAATAGCACCTTTAAAAATAGGCTAACTCAATTGGAAAAAGAGGTTCAAAAAGCCAATGAGGGGAAGAATGCTTTCAAAAGCAGAATTAACCAAATGGAAAAGGAAGTTCAAAAGCTCACTGAAGAAAATAGTTCTTTCAAAATTAGAATGGAACAGATGGAGTCTAATGACTTTATGAGAAACCAAGAAATCACAAAACAAAATCAAAAGAATGAAAAAATGGAAGATAATGTGAAATACCTCATTGGAAAAACAACCGACCTGGAAAATAGATCCAGGAGAGACCATTTAAAAATTATGGGACTACCTGAAAGCCATGATCAAAAAAAGAGCCTAGATATAATCTTTCAGGAAATTATCAAGGAAAACTGCCCTGATATTCTTGAACCAGGGGGTAAAATAAATATTGAAAGAATCCACCAATCACCTCCTGAAAAAGATCAAAAAGAGAAACTCCTAGGAATATTGTGGACAAATTCCAGAGATCCCTGGTCAAGGAAAAAATATTGCAAGCAGCTAGAAAGAAACAATTCAAGTATTGTGGAAATACGATCAGGGTGACACAAGATCTAGTAGCTTCTATATTAAGGGATTGAAGGGTGTGAAATATGATATTCCAGAAGTCAAAGGAACTAGTACTAAAACCAAAAATCACCTACCCAGCAAAACTGACTATAATATTTCAGGGGAAAAAATGGTCTTTCAGTGAAATAGAGGACTTTCAAGTACTCTTGATGAAAAGACCAGAATTGAAACACAAGAATCAAGAGAAGAATGAAAAGGTAAACAGTAAAGAGAAATCATAATAGACTTACTAAAGTTGAACTGTTTACATTCCTACATGGAAAGACAATATTTGTAACTCTTGAAACTTTTTTCAGTGTCTGGGTAGTTGGTGGGATTACACACACACACACACACACACACACACACACACACACACGGAAATAGAGAGAGACAGCACAGGATGAGTTGAGTAGGATGAGATCATATCTTAAAAGGATGAAGTTAAGGGGTGAGAGAGAAATGTATTGGGAGGAGAGAGGGGGGAATGGAATGGGGCAAATTACCTCTCATAAAAGAAGCAAGTAAAAGACTTTTCAGTGGAGGGAAAAGGGGGAGGTGAGAGAAAAAAAAACATGAAGCTTACTCTCATTGCACTTGACTAGAGGAGGGAATGAAATGCACACTCATTTTGATATGAGGGTCTATCTTACAGTTCGGGAGAGTGGGGGAGAGGGTTATGGGCAGGGTTGTGGGAACGATGGAGGGGAGGGCAGTGGGAGAAGAGAGCAATTAGAGGTTGGCACTCTTGGGGATGGACAGGATCAAAAGAGAGAATAGAAGAAATGGGGGGGCAGGATAGGATGGAGGGAAATATAGTTAGTCTTATATAAAATGACTATTATGGAAGTCACTTGCAAAACTACACAGATATGGCCTATATTGAATTGCTTGCCTTGGGGAGGGAGGGAGGAGGAGAGGTTGGAACTCAAGGTTTTGGGAACAAGTGTTGAGTATTGTTCTTGCATACAACTAGGAAACAAGAAATACAGGTAATGGGGTATAGAAATTTATCTTGCCCTACAGGACAGAAGAGAGGATGGGGATAGGGGAAGGGAGGGATGTTGGAAGGGAAGGCAGATTGGTGATAGGTGTAATTAGAATGCTTGACGTTTTGGGATGGGGGGAGGGGAGAAAATGTGGAACCCAAAGTTTTGTGGAAATGAATGTTGAAAACTTAAATAAATAAATTTAAACGCCCCCAAAAATAGAATATAAGGTCTTTGAGGGGAGGTATTGTTTTCCTTCTGCTTGTATTATAGTTCCAGTGCTAAGCACAGATCCTGGCACATAATGTTTAATCAATCCCTGTTGACTACAAACAGTATGAACCCGTGAAACACCGGATAGAGTGGTATGCCTAGAATCAGGAAGACCTAAGTTCAAATTCCATATCAGACACTTACTAGCTGTGTGACCCAGTCATTTATCTTTTGTCTGTCTCAGTTTCCTCAACCATAAAATGTGAGAAATAATTTTCCTATCTCCCAGGGTTATTGGAGTATTAAATGGGATAATATTTATAAAGTACTTAGTATAGTATATAGTGCATAATAGGTAATTGGTAAGTACTTGTTTCTTCCCTTCGTTCCTTCGTTCCTTCGTTCCTTCCTTCGTTCCTTCCTTCCTTCCTTTCTTCCTTCCTTCCTTCCTTCCTTCCTTCCTTCCTTCCTTCCTTCCTTCCTTCCTTCCTTCCTTCCTTCCTTCCTTCTTTCCTTCCTGTGTTCTTACTCCCAATCACTAATGACTCCTCCCCCATCCATTCCTTCTTCCTTTCATAAGTTTTCATGTAAAGCTTCCCTTGACATTCATTTAAGTTGACTTCACCTAGATAGTAATATGGTAGGGTACACCAGCAATATGATTGACCCTGTACAGGAAAGGAGATATTATGCCAGTCCCTTGTGGTGATCTCTCCTTGTATATTTAAAAGCCATTGCAGATTCAAACTTGCTCATGTATTCAAGAGTCCCTGACGATGATGTTGATGATTCTCCACATCTCCCTATCTTATGACACTCCTGTCCATGTACTTCCAAAAGTTTACCATAGGGAGTCAATCCAATATGCTGAAGACTTTCATTGACTTCTCTTGAAACCAGGAAGGCTTCAGTGATTGAATGAATAAATGAATGAATGAATGGGCATTTATTAAGCAATTACAATGTGCAAAGTCCTGAGGATACAAATAGAAAAGCATGACAATCCCTGCTCTCAAGGAACTCATTACAAAACCACACATGCAGGTTTCAGATGTAGCAGATGCACTGTCTAGCCACTTGTCATTCTTTGATTTCAAAATATGAGTAATCATCTTCTCTTTCTTTCATTCAGTCATTGATAACATCTTTTCCTCTTATTCTCCCATGTTTTTCACTGGTTCCTCATTGACCTTAGCCTGTTCACACTCATCTTGAACTTCTCTGTGGTTCTCTGAGTGACGCACATCTTTAGTTATTAGTAATGGTATTCCAAGTCTGGCTGCCTTAAAGCAACACCAAGAAAATGTTTGTATTAAAAATAACCTTTTGATGTTGTGAGGAGCTTGGGGAGGGGCAGAAAAAGTCATTAAAACTGTTTTACAATTTCCCCCACATTCAAATTCATAAAAGTTAAAAAAGAAAACAAAAACTTCCCACATACTCAAAGAGACTCTAATGGGCTTTAAGGATCAAGATTCTTAGAGTTAAAATTGTATTTCCCATTAAAGGAAGTAATTTTTTCCTAATGAACTAATTTTGAACTGTGCAGTATAGTGATTTCAACTCATACAGGAGCTACCCAGAAGCCCTCAGTTATTCAAAAACAAATGTTAAGAGATGACAGTGTTCTAGCCATGGCTTATTTCAGAAATGTACTAGAGGTCATAGGTTTATAGATCTGAAATCAGAAAGGACTTCAGAGGGATCTATTCCAAACTTTTCATTTTACAGATGACAAAACTGAGGTCCAAGTAGACTAAGGCTTTTGTCCCCCTACTAATAAGTAGCAAAATCAGACTTTGAACTCAGAATCTTTGGTTCTGAATCCTACATTCTTAGGTAAATACAGAATTCTCTTTCCAGCAGACACTTTGGTTTAGTGACAGAGGTTCATCCTCAAAAGTACAGAATTTAGAATTGAGATTTTTAGAGATGAGTTAGTCCAATCGTATTGTTAAGTAAGTGACATAATAGAGTTATTTAGGCTATGTGGCTCTAATGGCCATATAAACAAGCAGGTCTTAAACTGTTATCCCTCTATCCTGCTATGTGACTCATTCCAGGGAGTAGGCAGCTCAACTAATCCTGATACACAAATTAGCCAACCCTAAAATGACTCTCATATGCAAATAAGCCAACCCAAAGGTGGTTTAGATAAGCCCACTGCCCCTCTCCCCCTTTACTCTATAAGAATCTTCCTGCTTAGCCATAATATTCAGAACAGAACAATCTCCCCATTCCAGCATCCTGAGACTTGTACCTTGTGCTCCCTCCTCGTGGCTGAAACTCTGTGTACCTCTTTCCTCCTCTTCACCTCTACTACCCTTATCTGTCTCTTTTCTAATTGAGTTATGTTCTTTCAGAATCCTCAAACCCCAATCCTGTGACACAGAACTCAGGTCCTGTGCCATAACCTTGGGAGTCCAGGACTCATTGTAACATAAATATTCTCATTTTACAGAAGAGAAAATAGAACCAAAGAGTTTTAGCGACTTGCCTAAGACCATACAGTAAATAATAGGTGGTAAATAACAAAATTCAAACTCATGTCCCTTGACTCCAAATCATGCATATTACACAGTACTGACTTAAACTTCATCTATTCTTTCTTGATTCTCCTGTTTCAAAGAATGAGGTATTCCTCCTCTTGACCAAGGCTAATCAATCTTCCTATAACTTAATCCATCCCCTTCAACTTACTCAGGGACTTCCAGGAGTCACTGCCCTCCTCTGGATATCTTTAATCTTTCCTCTCCTCTGGCTCTTTGCAATATGATAGGTTGATGGTGCAATGGATGGAGCACTTGACCTGAAGTCAAGAAGACCTGAGCTAAAAACCAGCTTCTGACACTTTCTAGTCACATGACCTTGGACAAGTCACTTAACTACACCTTCTGCATCTATAAAATAATAGCACCTATCCCGAAGATAGTTTGGAAAATCAAGTAAGCTAATATTTATAAAGCATCTGGCACATAGAAGGTGCTATGTAAATGCTAGCTATATTAATGACAAGCATCAAATGAGATAAATTTCATAAAAAGCACTTAACAGTCCCTGGCATGTAGTAGGCACTTTATTAATACTTATTATCTTTTCTTCCTATTCTCTTTCTCCTCTTCCTCATTATTATTATCATCTGCCTTCAAATAGGCTCAAGCCAACCAATCCCAAATAAAAAAAAAACAAAACAAGAAAAACACACCTTGCTTTGGTCTATCCAGTCCAATCAATTTATGATCCCATTAAAAAAAAAATGTTTGAACCCTTAATGATTGAACAACTCTTTCATTCTTTATACATAGATTTCATTTGATCCTAGTAACAACCCTATCTTACCTAAACTAACAATGCCATCTTCCTCCCTGTTTGACAAATAATGAAACTTTAAGGGAAAGTAACTTGCCCAAGGTCACCCAGCTAGTAAATATGTGAGGTCAGACTCACTCCAGTTTTTGTGACTGCAATATCTATTCCATGATTCCATTTACTTCCTAGAGAAAGAATTTCCTGATGTTCAGTCCAATATTCCTTCTTGTCTAATCTATCTTCCACAAGTATTTGTCCTTCTTGCCTTCACCCAGAACTTCTCTTCTACAAAGAGAACAAACTTTCTCCCTTTCTTCAAGGGTTCCTTCTTTATAACAGGGACCTTACTCTTCTCATCCTAATCAATTTTCATTTTATTTTATTTTTTTTGGAGAAGACCCAGCCTGTCAACACTCCTCTTAAAAATTTGCACTGAGCTCGGTGCATTTTGAAGTCCCAAGGGAAAGGTAACTATATTCTCATTCATTTGGTTAAATAATTTAAGGGGAAAAAAACAAGGAAAGAACTCTGTCTTCTCCAGTGTCTTGAGACTTTTTCTGATTTTCTTTTCATTGAAGACCTGTTACTATTTTTTCTGTCAGTTCATTTTTCTTCGGAAGCTTTGACAACCTAGAGTGTTTTTTTTTCTTTTTGGGGGGAGAGGTAGAGTTTTTTGGAGGGAGGTTTGGTTTTTTTTTTTTTTTTTTTTTGGTCTCATTGTATATAGAAAAAGATAGCATTCTGTAGCACTTATCCAAATGGTAGTCATAAATCATGCTTTATAAATCGCAATAGTCAGTCTTCTTGACATCTGCTACCAAAATATTCAATAAAGCTTTGAAAAAATCTTAAGTGTTGTGACCTAAGGGCTGCCCCAAAGGTGGGGATATCAGAAGATGATTTATTTTTTGAAAAAACACTGACTTAGGTCTGGATCCTAAAAGAATATAGTCTAAGTGACTTGTTAAACTGAAAAAATAACATTACTGTCTGCAGATGGGACTTCATCATGTTGAAGTATTTCCACATATCACTCAGTTGTTCAAGCTCTTGCTTATAAGACAATAGGAATATTGCCAAAAGAGGGCATTAAAAGCCTCATCAATCAATGATAAATCAAAGAACATGATTCTATCCCCTTCACACTGAGATCTGGTTGGGTAGTATTATGGGGTTCAAGTGAGAGACTTGAAATCGCTCCTTAAAACTTTATAATCGGTAAGGCTAAAGTACTCCTATCAATAAATCAAATATTTATAAAGTACCTCATTTGTGCTGGGCATTGGGAATGAAGGGAAACAATCCTTGCCCTCGGAGAGATTGTATTCTGTTAGGTAAGAATGTAAGATCATACATCTCTTTGGTTCACAGACACAGGTCTAAAATGGACCCTAGAGATGTATGATATAGTGTAAAGATTTTGAATTTGGAGTCAAAGGATCTGTGTTTGAATACAGATGCTGCCATTTACTATCTATGTGATCTTGGACCCATTTCATTTTTCTGGGCCCAAGTGTGCTTATCAGTAAAGTGAGAAGGTTGGACTAAATCAGAGACCCTTAACTCAATGTCCTTGAGCTTTTATTAATAAATATTTTGATAGCTATATTTCAGTATAATTGGTATCTTATATAATCGTATATATATTATTTTATACAGTTAAAAGCATTATTTTGAGAAAGGGTCTATAGGCTTCACTAGACTGTCAGAGGAGTCCAAGATAAAATATTCATGTGTGTATATATGTATATATGTATGTGTATATGTATACTTACATGTATATGTGTATGCATATATACGTATATATTAGTATGTGTAATGTGGATTTGTTCTGCAAAGTTTGAATTCAGTCGAAGGGCCGCACTTGAGGACCTAGAGGGCCACATGTGACCTTGAAGCTGCAGGCTCCCCACCCCTGGTTTACAGGGGCTTTGGTCTTCCATCAGCAACGTATTTTCTTCAACTGCATTTTGGCAAATGATTTCAATCCACTTGCCAAAAAGGACCCATCATCTTTTCTTTTCCAGTGCCCTTGATATAGTTAGACACTTTTTTGATCCTATGCCACCATTCAAGTACTAAATTATCCATTACTTATCGACATCATATAGACCGCACCCAGCCCTTAGCTAGTTGTCAAAAGATCAAGATATTTTTGTAGTATGAAAACAGCCTGAGTATTTCCCAGTTATCTTATGACCAATATAGACTAGGATTCATGCCTTAGCTCCAGCTAATGAAAAACAAGGAGTCTATTTTTTAATGTTTCCAAGACACTCGACATCTTCCTGGCTTCAGTATAGTTAGGAAATTCTGGGATCCGCCGCAAAGTCACGAGTTATAGTGACACCATTGTCATTCCCTTGGACTGAGTTTTCACTGTTGGAACTACATAAAGAAAGACTTTGAAAGTTAAAGATTGGAATGCTGCAATATGTACAATACACAAAAGAAATGTTACTAGGGCAGGGTGACCAGGATTTATTCTCCAAAATCTGAATTTAGAGAGTGCTAAGCACTCTTAGAATTCTTCCCACCATAAAATAGTAGTTTAGTACCTAGATTATTAAGAATAATTTGTTAAAATAAAAAGTTACCAGTTGACCTAATTCTGACCTTCCTCTCATTGACCCCACAGATGAGCTCCTTAGGTCTGGGCATACCTCCTTTCTCTCTCCTTTCTTATAGGTAGCTTGGGCTATATGCCAATGGTATCGAAACTGTATTTATGTTTACTAGTGCTTCTGATGTTTCATTTTAAAAGTGTTTCTTCATAAAAGATAGATGGCAAAGGAACTCAGAAAGTAGGGATACTGAAGTTAGTGGAATGGAACCAGTACATTTCAGGACACTGAAGTTGTTCAGGTCACCCTTTTCCTTCTTCTAGTTCCTCCAAACTTCACATCTTGAGAACTAAAGGTTTTCTGTTCCTCAGAGCATAATGATGGCTTTTAAAATGTGTCAGGCCACAGGATAAAGTGAATTGGTTGGAGAAAAAAGTAAAAAAGAAAAAAAAAACTTTTCCTTGGAAATTCTGAGACCTCAAGGAGCTTCTATGAGGATTTTTTTCCCTTTGTTTATTGGGTTTGGAGCTCAGCTCTTAAAAACAAATGATACCAAAAAAAATGTTATTTTCTGGTTAGGCTTGGTGGAGTCAAATACAAAACAGCTGGGGCTTTCTTGGTTCATGCTAAGTGGATATTCTAGTCACATGGGACCCCAGAAACATTCTTTCATAGATGACACAATATGTGAACTAAAAACCAATAAATCTCTTGATTTTAAGCTCTTGTAAATTGACTATCTATTCCAGAACCATCTAGTTGGGTCAATGATGAAAACATGATGGAATACTCATAAGATTGCTATCAAAGAATGGCAGGCTTTCTCTCTTTATTTTAAATTGTTCCATCATGTCAAGAGCACCTGATGGAGAATAGCTTTTACAATATTTGGACTCTTAAGGGAGGAAGTCATAGGTTCATTGATGTAAAGCTTAGAAGAGACCTTAGAAACCATCTAGTTCATTTTATAGTTGAGGAAACTGAGGCCTAAGAAGGGTTAGAGTTGCTTGTCAAAGGTCATACAAAGTAGAACCAGTATTTGAAATCAAGTCCTGTGATTCCAAGTTCGGAATTTTTTCTGTGTCCTTTCCCTGTATGTAAAATATTTTGAATGAATTTATTTAATTGGACACACATATTATAACTGCTATCATTATTACTATTTTTATAGCTAATATGTGAAAGATTTTATAGACTATAAAGAATTATATAAATTTTAAATGATGATGATAATAAATGTCAAATTATTATTTTAAAATTACCGTATACAGTGAGAGCAATATTATTTTAAGAACAACATTGAGTAAGTCATTTTGAGTATTATAAATATCCAAATTAGCTATAAAGCATATGTGAATAAAGATGCTATCTGTATCCAGAGAAAGAACTGAAAAATAGAAGTTTGTATAGAATAATATTACATAGATATACCTATTTGTGTGTAATGGTAGCTTCTGTAGGGCATGGGGTAGAACAGGAAAAAGGAAATCTACATAACTTTATTATATATTTAAAAAGCAAGCAAGTTGTATGGCATAATAGATTTGCGTTATGGAAAGACTTTTTTCCATACATTAAAAATAAAATAAGTAAATGTGAAAAAATTAATATTCTGTCCAGAGTCAGAATTAGCACTGTATAATCTAAGATGTGTCCCAGAAAATTATATCCTGTGAGTTTAACCTCTTCCCAGTCCCACCCCTGTAGATATGCTTCCTGCCTCTGTAACCTTCCCCCTCCCCCACCCTACTCGCTACTCCTTAGGTCCACCTGCTTCTTCTCCTAGATCAGGAGTAGAATCCTTGCCATTGTCTTTGACTCATTCACACTTTGGAAGGGCAAACTATAGTCCACCTTCCCCCTTTCCCTAATGCCTCATAAATCCTCTAATCTAATGACTGGTGCCATAAAGGATATATGTAATCACTGCGGAATCAGCAATAGTTCAAAGCTAGTCATGACTGTCATGCCCACCAACACTTCCAGTAACATACTTTTTCTCAGTCTTTTTCCAGTGCTATACTCCTCTGCCATCTCTCTCAGCTCTGCCCTCATAGCACTTTCCTGTTTTGCACTTCAAAGGAAAATCTCACTAGATTTATTACATATAATTTTTATTTCATCGTGATAGAAATGGATACACTTAATATTTCTGCTTTTCTGTATTGGACTGTGAGGTTTCTATGCCCTAGTACATGGTCAATTTTTGTGTAGGTACCATATATCACTGAGAAAAAGTGTATTTTTTTCTATCCCTATTCAGTTTTCTCAATGTCTACCATATCTAACTTTTCTAAAATTCTGTTTACCTCCTTAACTTTTCTTGTTTATTTTGAAAACTCACTAGATTTAGAGTCAGAATACCTGAGTTCAAATTTTTCTTTGCTCTGCCACTTACCAATTTTGTGACCTTGAACAATTCATTCCACCTTTCTTCTTCATCTGTAAAAGGAAAGGATAAACTAGATGGTCTCCAAGGTTCCTTTCTGCTTTAAATCTACAATCGTGTGATCATAGATCGCTTTCTCTCACTTTTTCTCCATCTTCTGGCATGCATTGAAATCTAGCTTTTTCCAGAAGATAACATATCTTTTAGTATCCTCCAAAAGACTGGTATCCTTCTCTCACACCCCTTGGCACAGAGAATCAAGGGGAAGTGTTAACATTCTCCTTAGCCACCATTTTCAGACAGTTGCCTGACAGCCAGCTCTCTCTCTTAAAATCACTCTATCCAATCTATATCTATCTATCTATCTATCTATCTATCTATCTATCTATCTATCTATCTATCTATCTATCCGTCTGTCTGTCTGTCTATCTATCTATCTGTCTATAGAGATAAAGATAGAGATATATCCAAGCTAAGGAACTTGGACTTGACTTCATTGACAATAGGAAGCTAGTGAAAGTTTATAAGTGGAAGAGTGAATTAAGTAGTTCTGTAGCATAAAGAAGATGATTGGTAGTGATGAGAAGCAGGGGGGGTCAAACTCCAATGTAAACAAATCCCTTTTGGATACATGCATATACACATACACAAATATGTGTGTATATATATATGTACATATATATATATATATATGTACATATATAATCTAAGATGTGTCCCAGAAAATTATATCCTGTGAGTTTAACCTCTTGATGATATGAAGATAGAATCAATAAAACTTGGCAACAGATTGGATATGGAGGGCGAGAAAGAGTGAGGATTGGAGGAAGAATCTAGGTGGTGAGTCAAGGAGACTGGAAGGATGGTGGTGCTCTTAAAAGCAATAAGGAAATTAGGAAAAGGAGAGGGTTTTTGGGGAAAGATAATGAATTCAATTTTGGGTGTTAAATTTAAGGTATCTATGGGACACCTATGTCAAGACGTCCAATGGGCAGGAGATATGACTTTTGAAGTTAGTAGAGAGGCTAGAAGGGACCTGTTTCTATTTATTTCTATCAATATCCACATAAAATTACAAATTAACATTACCTATATTATATTGCATTTTTATTTATTTCATTAAATTTTTGCCAATTACATTTTAATCTGGTTCTTCTACACTGGAGGGTTTTGAGGGCCATGATTTTTGACAACTATGATGAGAAAGATACATGAGGATGGGTAGAAAAAAGGTTGATGACAGGTTAGAAGCAAGTATATTCACCCAAGTGCCTTGTATTAGGATTGCATTGGGAATGAAAAGGAAGTGATAAATACACAAGCTATTGTAATTAGAATCAATACGTCAAACATCCAGATTCAAGGTGGTATCTGCAGACAAATAATTTTGACTGAATCACTTGGGAGCTAACCAAGTACAAAAAAGTTACTGGTTAGTCACCTTTTCTCATCTTCATCCTTTTTGTTTTCTCTGGAGCTTTTGACACTATCAATCATCCCGTTGTTGATATTCTCTTCTTTCTAGGTTTTCATGACATTATTCTTTCCTGCTTCTATTCCTACCTGTCTGAAGGCTTTTTCTTAGTTTCCTTTGCTGAATCTTCATCAAGACTGAGCCTTCGAAATGTGGATATATTTCAAGGTCCTCTTCTCTTCTCCCTCCATACTATTTCACTTAGTGATCTCATCAGTTCCCATTCAATTATGTAAATGATTTCCAGATCTAGTTTTCCAGCCCTAGCCTCTCTACTAACTTCAAAAGTCATATCTCCTGCCCATTGGACATCTTGACCTAGGTGTCCCATAGATACCTTAAATTGAACACCCAAAATTGAATTCATTATCTTTCCCCCAAAACCCTCTCCTTTTCCTAATTTCCCTATTGCTTTTAAGAGCGCCACCATCCTTCCAGTCTCCTTGACTCACAACCTAGATTCTTCCTCCAATCCTCACTCTTTCTCACCCTCCATATCCAATCTGTTGCCAAGTTTTATTGATTCTATCTTCATATCATCTCTTTTTTTTAGTTTTATTTTTTCTCCTATCTCCCGCCCCCAAACGCCAAGCATTCTGATTACCCCTTCCACCAATCTGTCCTCCCTTCTAACACCCTTTCCTTCCCTTATCCCCATCTTCTATCTTGTCTTGTAGAGCAAGCTAAATTTCTATACCCCATTACCTGTATTTCTTATTTCCCAGTTGTATACAAAAACAGTTCTCAGCATTTTTTTCCTAAAACTTTGAGTTCCAACTTCTCTTCCTACCTCTCTCCCCACCCATCCCCATTGAGAAGGCAAACAATTGATAGGCTATATATGTGCAGAGTTTTGCAAATGACTTCCATAATAGCCATGTTCTGTAAGATTTACTGTATTTCCCTCCATCCTATTCTGGCCCTAATTCTGCTATTCTCTCTTTTGACCTTGTCTCTCCCCAAGACTATTGACTTCTAATTGATCCCTCCTCCCATTTCCCTCTCCTTCCATCATGCCCCCACCCCTCTTATCCCCTTCTCCCCTACTTTCCTGTAGTGTAAGATAGGTTTTCATTCCAAATTGAGTGCATGTTATTCCTTCCTTGAACCACATGTGATGAGAGTAATCTTCACTTTTTCCCTCTCACCTCCCCCCTATCCTCTTTCATTGAGAAAGCTTTTTTTTGCCTCTTTTATAAGAGATAAGTTGCCCCATTCCATTTCACCCTTTCTCCTCCCAATATATTTCCTCTCATCCCTTAATTTTATTTTTATAGATATGATCCCTTCAGATTAAACTCAACCTGTGCTTTCTGTCTATACATATATATATGATACATACATGATATATATATGATGATATATACATATGTGTGTGATCCCTCCAACTATCCAAATACTGAGAAAAGTTGCAAGAGTTACAATTATTATCTTTCCATGTAGGAATGTAAGCAGTTCAACTTTAATAAGTCCTTTATGATTTTTCTTTCCTGTTTACCTTTTCATGCTTTTCTTGATTCTTGTGTTTGAAAGTCAAATTTTCTATTCAGCTCTGGTCTTTTCATTAGGAATCCTTGAAAGTCCTCTACTTCATTGAATGACCATTTTTTCCCCTAACATATTATACTCAATTTTGATGGGTAGGTGATTCTTGGTTTTAATCATAGTTCTTTTGAGTTCTGGAATATCATATTCCAAGCCCTTCAATCCCTTAATGTCGAAGCTACTAGATCTTGTGTTCTCCTGATTTCATTTCCACAATACTCGAATTGCTTCTTTCAAGTTGCTTGAAATATTTTCTCCTTGACCTGGGAACTCTGGAATTTGACTACAATATTCCTAGGAGTTTCTCTTTTTGAATGTCTCTCAGGAGGTGATTGGTGGATTCTTTCAATATTTATTTTGTCCTCTGGTTCTAGAATATCAAGGCAATTTTCCTTGATAATTTCATGAAAGATGATATGTAGGCTCTTTTTTTGATCATGTGTTTGAAGTAGTCCCATAATTTTTAAGTTGTTTCTCCTGGATCTGTTTTCCATGTCAGTTGTTTTTCCAATGAGATATTGCACATTATCTTCTATTTTTTTTCACTCTTTTGGTTTTGTTTTGTAATTTCTTGGTTTCTCATAAAGTCATTAGCTTCCATCTGCTCCATTCTTATTTTTAGAGAACTATTTTCTTCAATGAGTTTTTGAACCTCCTTTTCCATTTGGCTAATTCTGCTTTTAAAAACATTCTTTTCCTCATTGGTTTTTTGGACCCATTTTGCCAATTGAGTTAACCTAGTTTTCAAGGTGTTATTTTCTTCAGCATTTTTTTGGGTCTCCTTTAGCAAGCTGTTGACTTGCTTTTCATGTTTTTCTTGCATCTCTCTCATTTCTCTTTCCAGTTTTTCCTCCACCTCTCTTACTTGATTTTCAAAATCCTTTTTGTGCTCTTCCAAGGCCTAAGACCACTGCGTATTTATTTTGGAGGTTGTAGAAACTTTGACTTTGTTCATCCAAAAGGATGAGGAAATACCTGTTCACCAAGAAAGTAACCTTCTATAGTTTTATTTTTTTCCCTTTTTTGGTCATTTTTCCAGTCAGTTATTTGACTTTTGAGTCCTTTATCAAGAGCAGGGTATACTCTGGGGATCTGTAAGTTTTCAGTTCCTTCAAGGTGGCACAATCAAGGGAGAAATGTTTACTCCTCTCCTGTCCTGTGCACTGGTCTTGGAGTAACCAAAAACTTTTCTGCCCAGCCACAGCTGCCTCCAGTTCTGCCAGTGTTCCTTTTCACTCCAGGGTGGGACTCAGGTTGAGATTTAGATCAGTTGCTCCCATATCATCTCTTCTGGAGGGTCCCTTTCTCTCCTCTGATACTGCCGCCTGGTACAGGCCCTCACATCTGCACTGTTGGAACAGCCTTCTGGTTAGCCAGATACTTCAAGTCTCTCCTTATAATCCACCCCCCATTTAGCTAATTAAGTATCCTTCTTAATGCACGAGTCTGACCATGTCACTCTTTAATTCAGTAAACTGCAATAGCTCTCTCTACTCCCTCTGGGATCAAATATAAAACCCTCCATAAGGTTTAACGCCCTTTATAATCTAATCCTTTTCTACCTTTCTAGTATTTTTATTTATTCTTATTCTTCTCCCCTCCATGGATTCTATGATTCAATGACCCTAGCCTTCTTGCTACTTTCCTCGTATAAGAAAGGCACTTTATTTTGCAACCTGGTTCTGTGCTTTTTCTTTTTTTCTTTTTGTTTTTTTAATAAAAATTTATTTATTTAACTTTTTACATTCATTTTCACAAAATTTTGGGTTCCAAATTCTCTACCTTTTTATCCCCTCCCCCCACCCCAATACACCAAGCAATCTAATTTTCCCTATCACCAATCTGCCCTCTCTTCTATCATCCCTCCCTTCTCTTGTCCCCATCTTCTCTTTTGTCCTGTAGGGCTAGATGACTTTCTATTCCCCATTAACTGTATTTCTTATTTCCTAGTAGCAAGAACAATACTAAAGAGTTGTTCCTAAAACTTTGAGTTCCAAATTCTCCCGATCCCTCCCTCCCCTCCCATTCCCTTTGGGAAGGCAGGCAATTCAATATAGGCCCTATCTGTGTAGTTTTGCAAATGACTTTGATAATAGTCATGCTGTGTAAGACTAACTGTATTTCCCTCCATCCTATCCTGCCCCCCATTGTTTCTATTCTGTCTTTTGATCCTGTCCCTCTTCGAGTGTTGACTTCAAATTGCTCCCTCCTCCCATTGCCCTCCATTCCATCATCCTCCCCTTTGCTTATCTCCTTCTCCCCCACTTTCCTGTATTGTAAGATAGATTTTCATATCAAAATGAGTGTGCATTTTATTCCTTCCTTTAGTCGAATGTGATGAAGGTAAACTTCTTGTTTTTTTTTTTCTCAGCTCTCCTCTTTTTCCCTTCACTAAAAAGTCTCCTGCTTGCCTCTTGAATGAGATATAATTTACTCCATTCCATTTCACCCTCTTTCCTCCCACTACATTTCTCTCTCACCATTTACCTTAATTTCTTTTAAGATATGGTCCCATCCTATTCAATTCACTCTGTGCTCTCTGTCTCTGTATGTGCGTGCATGTGTGTATGTGTGTGTGCATGTGCACACGTGTACGTGTGTGTGTGTGTGTGTGTATGTGTGTGTGTGGTCCCACCAACCACCCAGATACTGAAAAGTTTTAAGAGTTACAAATATTGTCTTTCCATGTAGGAATGTAAACAGTTCACTTTTGGTAAGTCCCTTATGACTTCTCTTTGCTGTTTACTTTTTCATGCTTCTTCTATTCTTGTGTTTGAAAGTCAAATTTTCTTTTCAGCCCTGGTCTTTTCATCAAGAATGCTTGAAAGTCCTCTGTTTCATTGAAAGACCATATTTTCCCCTGAAGTATTATACTCAGTTTTGCTGGTTTTAGTACTAGTTCCTTTGACTTCTGGAATATCCTATTCTACACTCTTCAATCCCTTAATGTAGAAGCTGCTAGATCTTGAGTTATCCTGATTGTATTTCCACAATACTGGAATTGTTTCTTTCTAGCTGCTTGCAATATTTTCTCTTTGACCTGGGAATTCTGGAATTTGGCCACAATGTTCCTAGGAGTTTCTCTTTTTGGATCTCTTTCAGGCGGTGATCGATGGATTCTTTCAATACTTATTTTGTCCTCTGGTTGTAGAATATCAGGGCAGTTTTCCTTGATAATTTCATGGAAAATGATGTCTAGGCTCTTTTTTTGATCATGACTTTCAGGTAGTCCCATGATTTTTAAATTGTCTCTCCTGGATCTCTTTTCCAGGTCAGTTGTTTTTCCAGTGAGATATTTCACATTCTCTTCCATTTTTTCATTCTTTTGGTTTTGTTTTGTGATTTCTTGGTTTCTCAGAAAGTCGTTAGACTCCATCTGTTCCATTCTAATTTTGAGAGAACTATTCTCTTCAGTGAACTTTTGAACCTCTTTTTCCATTTGGCTAATTCTGCTTTTGAACGCATTCTTTTCCTCACTGGCTTTTTGAACCTCTTTTGCCAATTGAGTGAGCCTATTTTTCAAGGTGTTATTTTCTTCAGCATTTTTTTGGGTCTCCTTTACCAAGGTATTGACCCATTTTTCATGCTTTTCTTGCATCTCTCTCATTTCTCTTCCCAGTTTTTCCTCCACCTGTCTAACTTGCTTTTCAAAATTCTTTTTGAGCTCTTCCATGGCCTGAGCCCACCAGGCATCCACCTGGGATGTCTGGGATACAGAGGCCCCAACCTCCACATCTTTTCCTGATGGTAAGAATAGTTCCTCCTCATCAGAAATGAAAGGAGGTAACATCTGTACCCCATCAAAGTAGCTTTCTATAGTCTTATTTTTCTTCCCTTTTCTGGGCATTTTCTCAGCCAGTTACTTGACTTCTGAGATTCCTGTCCACCCCCACCAAGATCTGCCCAGCTAGTGCTTGGGGTCATAGATTCAAATGGGCATTCAGTGGCAGGCATGGCTACTATTCAATATGAGCTTAAGTTCTGGTGCTAGGGTGGGGGCAGGGCCGCCTCCCAGGCTCAGTTCCCTCAGGGGCTTTATGGAGAGACCTTCAGTTATGGGGCGGGTGGGGGCAGGGCCATCTCCCAGGCTCAATTCCCTCAGGGGCTTTATGCAGAGACCTTCAGTAATGGGGGGGTGGGGGCAGGGCCATCTCCCAGGCTCAGTTCCCTCAGGGTCTTTATGCAGAGACCTTTAGTAATGGGGCGGGTGGGGGCAGGGCCATCTCCCAGGCTCTGTTCCCTCAGGGGCTTTATGCAGAGACCTTCCCTAATGGCCCTGAACTTCTGGCTGCTGCCTCAGGAGCTCCGGGCTGCCACCTGCTGCCTCTGCCGCTCCCTCCGCAGCTGCCTCCCGAGGGGTCCCAAGTCACGGAGACACCCCGCTCCCCTCTCGGCCAGCCCAGCCATCTCTCTCACTGACCTGTAGCATCTATGGGTGGAGTGACTTTCCTGGTCACTGGAGATTCTGTCCCTGAAGCCTGCTCAGATCTGTTCCTGTGGGGCTGCACGGCCAGGGAAGCACAGGTGTGGACTCCGCTGTCCGGAGCGTGATGGACCCCTGAGGCCGGCTCTCCAGGGCTCTCTGGAATGGAAATCTTTTCCACTGTGTTTCTGCACGCCTTGCAGTGCTCCAGAATTTGTGGGGAGTTCTTCTTGCAGGAAATATATGGGCTGTGGGTTCGGAGCTAGCATACGTGAGTCTTTCTACTCCGCAATCTTGGCTCCACCCCCCCCTGTGCTTTTTCAGTGGATGTCCCACATGCATGAAATTCTCTCACTCCTCATTGATGTCTTTTGTCTTCCCTGATTCTCATGAAGTCCTTCCTAAAATTGTACTTTTATAAGAGCCTTACCTTCTCCCTGTTATGCTAGTGCCTTCCATCTGAGATTATCTTCAATTCATTGACTGAGATATTTGTAAGTCTTAATACAGCACCTGTCAAAGAGTAGGTACTTTATCCTTGTTCCCTTTCCAATTTATCATTTGTTTATTTTATTTGCACAAAGATGCTTGCATCTTGTCTCCTTCTGTTGGACTGTGAGTTACTTGGGGGCAAGGATTATTTTTGCCTTTCTTTGTAACTCCAGCTATGAACACAGTGCCTGATACAGAATACCCTCTTAATAATTACTTGTTGACTCAATTAGACTTGCTTGCTTATTTAACCCAACTGTTCAGTTAGTCTCTACCAGATCTAACAGTATCAAAATAGCTGATGGAGTGCTGGGCCTGAAGTCAAAAAGACCTGAGTTCAAACCCAACCTCAGACTCTTACTAACTGTGTGACTCTGGGCAAGTCATTGAACTCTTTTTGACTTATCTACAAAATTAGGATAATAATAATACTTACCTCCTAAGGTTACAAAAATTAAATAATAGTTGTAAAATGCCTAGCACAATGCCTCACACGTAATAAATGCTATATAGATATTAGCTATTACTTTTATTATTAGCACAAACAATTACCTTTTTTAGACACAGCTTAAGATTTGACCTCAAATTGCAATCAAATACTTTTGGAATTTAGAAATTATAGTTTATGAAATGTTATGTGGTATCTGATCCCTCATGGAGATATTTCCTATATGGTGATCCTTTTGAATTCATTACCCTTCTCAAAAGTTCTCTTCTTTACGCTAAAAGCTCCGAGAATTTCCTCAGGAGTTTTTACCACCCAACTCTTCAATTGTGTTGATTTGGCCTGTTTTGGTTGTGCCCTAGTTACTGTAGCTATTACTGATGAACTAGAGGGTATAATGGATAGAGTGCTGGGTCTGCAGTCAGGAAGACTCACCTTGCTGAGTTCAGAATATGAACCCAGATCTTGTCTATCCTCATAGTAGCTATCTATGGTTAGGTTTTTTTTCTCCTTTGCTCACTCATTTTATGTTTATTTTGTTTCACTTTAACAGGTTATTATTGTAGTTGGATTCTAGTACTGAGGTATGGGCAATGGTTCCTTATGTCTCAGGTCCATCTTCCTATTGTATTTCAAGCTCTGTCTGTCCAGTCCTCAAACACTCTTCTCCACCCCTGAGAGCCCTGCAGGCACATCATCAACACAAATGTTCTTGCTCCCTACAGTTGCTCTAGTTTCTGTGACTGAACTTCAGCTCACTCCTCTGCCCTTGAGAAACTGAAACCAGGGACTTTGTTCTCCTTGGAGGGCCCACAGCCAGCAGGGTCCCACCCCTTCACACTCACAGGGTGAGGGTGTGCTCACTTCTCCATACTACAGCCCAGATGGGTCTGGTCAGCACAGCTAGGCCTGGCATCTTGCCCCAGAGAAAGTTCTTAAGCTTCCCCTGCTCAGCTGTCTGACCCCCACACTGTCTGTGAGGTGAAAGCTGAGGCTACCTCCTCTAATCTAGCTGTCCTCTGTGCTTGTGGTTTATTTATTCTGTGGAGTCTACTTAGAGGCTTTTTCATTTCAATTAGGTCAGTCAGGGCCTTTGCCCCTGAGAATGGGTCTTTCCAGAGGTCTTCTCAAATTGTTTAAGAGGACAACTTTTTTTTATTTCTGCTGCTCTATTTTCAGTCTGAGGTGATGTTCTGACTTATTTTTCAGAGAAATCTGAAAAACCTGGAATTTTCTGACCTGCTCTGTCATCTTCCCAGAATCCTCTGTAGCATCATAGACTTAGAGCTAGATAAGGCATTAGAGATCTTCTGGTCCAAGTCCTTCACTTTACAGGGAAGGAGACTATAGTGGTCTATTGTGATTTCTTCCAAACTGGACTCTTTGCTTCCATAATCTCTTTATCAAAACCATCCCATACTCAACTTCCAAAATAATCCTAATAAAACATAGGCCCAGTTCTTTCACTATGCTGCTCAAGAATCTTTATTACCTTTATGATGAGATGCAACCTCCTCCGATCCAAGGGTGTGGCATTTCATAGGTTAGGTTTAGGCTACAATTTCAGACTTATTTCACATTAAGGTCCTTATACTCTCTATATTATAGCCAAATGGGCCTTCTTGCTCTTCCTAGAATTTGGCATTGGTATAGATGTGTAATTTACTTATTTTCCTCCACCTTTTAGCATCCTTAGCTACTATTCATATATGACTTTCCCCTAAAAGTCTTTAAAACCTCTTCTAGTGGGGAATACTTTGTCTGTCTCAGTCTCTCTCTGTCTGTCTATCAGTCTCTCTCTTTCTCCCCCACCACTTCTCTTTTACTATAGAGTATTTATTTATCCTTTTAATGTTGAAACTCAAAAGCAAAAGTTCCTTGAATATAACTACTCTCATTGTTTTCTTTGTATATCCAAAGAATGTAGAAAGGTAATATGGCATAATATATAGAAAGCAGTCCTCACAGTTGGGAGTAAATGAATGAATGAAAGAAGTAGCATTTATTAAACACTTTTTATGTGGCTGACATTGTACTAAGCACCAAGAATACAAATACAAGTAAGCAAGACAGACCCGGCCCTCAAGGAGCTTGTATTCTATTGGAAAGACAACACATAGAAAGGAGAAATAGTTAAGAGAGTCATGTTTTGGATGGAAAGGTCTGAGAGAGTAGTTATTAGAGTCATATGGAAATTTATTCGCATGTCTTTACCAGGAATAGAAGTGGTGTTTTTGAATTATGTTCTTAAGAGTTAGAATTGAAAGGGGATGTGAGAAACAAGCCCCCAACTATGAGAAACATGCTCACCTTAGAGTACAATACTCATGAAATCAGGAAATCTTTTATTAATTTTTATGTTCATTCCCGTTGAATGAACGGGTAGCTCCTAGGGAACTGCTACCATTATTCAGACCAAGGCAAGTTTTCTTATACTGTTCCAATTCAGATCTCCCACCTTGCCATCTATTGACCTCCTGAACACTTCATTTCACGTCTCTTCTCTGATAGGCTTCCCCTCAAGGCTGCATACAAGTTTCTGACTGTTTGCCTGATGACGCCAGGTCACAATTCTGGTTAGCTGCTATCACTTAAAGCTGGGAGCAATTTTTAACCCAGTAGAAACAAAATTCTTTTTTTGTTTCCCACAAGGATGGTGAGGTTGTGGGTGTAAGTGGGAATGGGGAAGGTAGTAGAGACATGAGCATGGAGATGGCTGGGAAGGGACTGGAAGGTTCTAGTCCTGAGATGATGGGAGCACCTATCAGTCAGAACTTTGGATCAAAAATGGAAATTTCAGTTTAGGATGGAGGGGGAGGCTGGAACGTAGATGGCTGGGGATGGAGCAAATTGGGAGTCAAGTTCTACTGATGGTCCATGCTGGCTACATGTCATTGTTCAAGAAACTTAAACTCAAAGTTCCCCAAGCAAATCTGTAAGACTATAAATGTCAGAACGGTACTGATCTGCAGGTTGTTTCCTTCCCAGAAATCCCCCATGCTCATGAAATCACCTTCTGATCCAAACAAGCAGTCAAATAAACCTAAGACCTAATGCAAGTGTGGGAAATCATAGCCTTGAGGCCACATGAGGCATTCTAGATTCTTGGGTACAGCCTTTTGACTGAGTCTAAGTTCTACAGAACAAATCCTTTTACTGGAGGATCTGTGGCCTTATTTCCCACCCCTGCCCTAATATATTGCCTCACACACACATATTGCCTTGAATAAATACTTGTTGAATTGATGATGGAAGAATGATGGAGAGAAAAGTTCATAATAAAAGCAAAAGTCTTGGACAGCAGGCAGCAGCATGATACAGAGAAGAAAATAATGCATTTGGAGAGAATTTGGGTTCAAATTCCAGCTTTTCTACTGTGATCCTGGGCACATCACTTCACTGTTTCACTTCACAGTTTCTCCTTTCTAAACTGGGGGGAAGGGAAGCAGACTCTATAACACCTGAAATAGGTGAGGGTGAACTCCAGAATGCATAACAACTTTTTAAGCTCTAAATCCTTGATAAGTGAGCTATTAAATATTCAAAGAGGGAATTAACAACTGTGTGATTTCAAAGACTCAGATACCTCAGGAAGGGATCACAGAGGCCACCGAGGCCATCTTGCACCTCTTGCTTTTTCAACAGATGAGAAAACAAACTCAGGGAGATGGCCAGTCATTCGGTCAACAAGCAAATATTAGGCACCTACAATGTAGTAAGTGCTGGAGAAGCAAGAAAAATGAATATACACATATATATGCACATGCATACATATGTATACATGTATAGGTATACATATATACATCTACATCTACATACATATGTATACATTGTATTTATCCTTCATTTTTGAAGAAGAACATGACATGATGTTCTGATGATATGACTTGTAGTTGACTTTGTTGTGAGAGAGGCAGGCATGTGCAAGGTCACCAGCTTCACATTTTCCTATGGAAAGAGAGAGAGTATCCTTGTTCTTGGTTGAACTTGCCATCTAACGAGGGGCACAACATGCAAACATGATATGTACATACACACACACACATATATATATATATATATATGTGATACAGATAGACAGATAGATAGACAGACAGATAGATAGATAGAACAACAAACAAGGTATATACAGGATAAACTGAAGATAATCTCAGAGGAAAGGCAGTAGTGTTAAGGGGAATAAGAAAAGGTTTACCATGGAAGGTGAGAAAGTCAAGGATGACACCTAGGTTGTGGGCCCAGATGACTGAGAAGATGGTGGCACCCTTCATAGAAATAGGAAAATTAGGAATAAGGGAGTGTTTAGAGGCAAAGATAGTGAGTTGAGTTTTAAGCATGTTGATTTTAAGATGTCTATTGGACATCCAGTTTAGGATGTCCAATAAACAGTGGGAGATGGGAGACTAGAGTTAGGAAAAGAGGTTAGGACTGGATAAGTGAATCTGAGCATGGAATTGATCATTGAATCCATGAGAACTGATGTGATCACCATTTAAATTAGTATTGAGGGAAAAGAGAAGAAGACCCAGGACAGAGCCCTGGAGGATGCCCATTAATAGCTGGTATGATCTGGGCATTTGAGAAGGAATGATGAGATAGATAGAAGAACCAGAAGAGAGCAATGTACCAAAAACCCAGAGGAAAGAGAGTAACAAGAAAAAGGGGGAATTGATAATCTTGGGTCAAGAAAGATGAAGATTGAGAAAAGAATTTTGTATTTGATTATTAAGATATCATTGGTAACTTTGGAGAGAGAAATGTCAGTTGAACGATAAGATCTAAAGACAGAATGCACAGTTAAGGAAACAGCGAGAGAAGTGGAGGCACCTGTATTAGATAGCTTTCAGAAGGAATTTCACCACAAAAAGGTAGAGAGAGTTAGTGATAGAAAGAACTGAATGATACAGGATAAAGAAGGAATAAGAGAGAGCTCTAAGTAAATGGACTCACTTTTATCAGTGGAAAATGAGGCAAGATTCTCAGCTTAGAGGATGAGGAAAAGTGGAGCCATGGGAGGTTTGAGGAAAGATGAAAGGTCATTCCGGTGAGGAGGTAGTGACTATATGAGAGAGGTATAAAAAGATGCTTTGCTGCAGTGAGTAACCAGTTGAGATTATATAACATAAATTTGTAAAAATGAAGTGACTTGCCTAAAATATTACAGGTATTAAGCGGAAGAGTTACAATCTGAATGCAGGCCCTCTGACTTTAGAATTTGAGCTCTTTTGAAAGTCCCACTGGTCTTGAGATTGGGGCTGGCTCAGAAGGCAGATGAGCATTTGGTAGGTGGCATAGTATAGTAGAAAGATCACTAGATTTAAAATCAGAGGATCTGAGTTCAAATCCCTTAAGCCTTACTACCTTTTTGACCACAGGCAAGACAAGTCAACCTCTCTGATCCTCAGTTTCCTCATCTGTAAAAATGAGATGGTTGAACTAGATGGCCTTTAAGATACATGTCAGTTCTAAATTGAAGATATGCCAGTTCTGAATTAGTGTTTTTTCACTTTTCATTAGACAATAACAGAGCCTTTGCCTTATGGCTTGGCATCATGATCATTACCCTAGGTTGTTATTTGGAATTGGAGTTCATCACTGCTTCCATGAATAGACTCCACTTTTAGTATAACAGCTCTGGAGATGATAACCACAATTTCCTGTGGAGGAGACTTGAAATGATTATCCAACTCAGTTCAGAAAGTCTATTCCTCTGAAACAGCTTCTTTGAGATATATACCTATGCACCTGGAATACCTGGAGTTACCACATAAAGTACTTCTAATAATAGTAATCCAACTCCATGAATACTAGGCAAGGGAACAAGGGAAAGGAGAAAAGACGAGCCATAGCAAAGCTTTTGTAGAGCCAGAACCCACAGAGCATCCAAGAGAGGTGTGACCCTGTTTACCAAGGAGAGTGGCTGCTCCAGCCCTGGCTCCCTACGCCCTGTCTGGTCCATGAAACTTGATCTAAATCACAGGAGGCAAAAACATATTACTCTGACCACAACTCACATTCCGTAGGAGGAGACAGGATTAGGATATTTCTATTCTTGTCCAATGCTGCTAAATTTAAGGTCTATTGCTACTGTCTCCCTTCCAAAGGCTAATAAAGATGAATGCCATTTTTTTCTAGAGCGAAATCCTCATAAATAAAACCAACTTGAATGGGGAGACAGCCATGAGGGAAAGAGATGATAGATGACAAAGAAATAGAGAGAAATTTCATGGGTACTCAGTGCCCAGTATGCTTTCTTCTAGTGGTAGTAAACATCTCACTTTTTCATCTTCAAGATGAATCAACTCCTGCTCACCTTTGCCACTTGTTGCAGGTCATTTCCTTGTGCCCTATTTGCACAAGGTACTGTAACTGGGATACCAGGGAATATACCCCAAGGACCACCTTGAACAAGCTTCCCTGTATGTATAATGATGTTGGAGTGATACTAATAGGAATAAGGTCAGAATGGTGATTTTATCGGTACAGGAGATTTTTAGAAGAGGAAACTCCCTTGACCAAGGGAAGTCAGCAACTTTTTGGGAACATTTCATCTTAGAGAGCTGCATAGAGAACAGGGAGCTAAAGAAATTTGCCCAGAGTTGCATAAAGAGAATGTTACAGAGGCAGCACTTGAACCCAAATCTTCCTGACTCCAAAACTAGCTCCCTATTCACTATGGCATGCTGCCTCTCAATAATTATAATAAATACTAACATACTGCTTTGAGGTTTTAAAAGTGCTATATGCATACAGATATATGTGTCTATATAAATATGTATATAGACATGTGTATATGTGTTGTATATCTGCACATGTGCATACATCTAACATACACACAGGTATATACGTTGCATATATGCACATGGTTTCCTATACACACATACATACATACATGTATATACATGCACATACATTATAAATGCCCATGTGTGTATACATGGTATACACATATGTATATATACATGTATATGGACACATATATAAGCACACCTATGATATGTGTATTTATATATACTTACATGCATATACATTTATGTATATGTGTATTTACATGTGTGTGCATATTCCAATTCAATAACAAGTCTGTAAGGTAGATTCTATCATCTCATTTTTGTAAATTAAGAAACTGAAGCTGAGAGACAGTAAGTGACCTGTCCAGGGACACTCAGTCAATAATTATCTGGGTCAGGATAGAAATTCAGCTCTTCCTGACTCTTAATCCATTAATCCATTCAATGCACCACCCACCAAACTACTTCTTAGCAGAAATTAGAAGAAAACCCATTCTAAAGCATGACTGATAAAATTGTCCCTTTTCTCCTTATACCTCCCTCAGTCTTCAGTAAAATTGAGCTTAAATGTTTAAAAAAATTTCCCTCACCTTCACCCCATACCCTTCAATAAATATAAAAGATATGTGAAGATTTTTGTCCACTCAATAACTTTATTAAGTCTGCTGTTTCCACTAGGCTAGGTCCTGGGGAAAATACAGAGCTAATGATGAGAGACAGTGTTGTATGGGGAATCTTCATTAGCTTGGCAGTCAAGATGCTTTGATTCAAATCTAGCTCTTTGATTTACTGCTTCTGTGGAGATGGGCCAGTCATTATCTTTTGAACCTGCTTGTCTACCTTGGAAAAATGAAGGGGCTGGACTAGAGGTCCACGGAGTTTCCTTCTAGCTCCCATCTATGACCATGTAATTATTATTGAGTCTCCAATTTCATGGCTTCTTTTTATCAGCTGGCTTTGTGGACTGTGAGTTAAGTGAGACTCAAGGATTTCCTTCTGCACAGATTGGTGATAGACTGCCTACTGGGGAATTAAAACTCTTTTATCTCCCCTCACATGACCTCAGAGTCAGAGCTCAGACCCAAAGAAATAGCACTGGGTACAATCTATCTATCTATCTATCTATCTATCTATCTATCTATCTATCTATCTATCTATCTATCTAGATATAGATATAGATACAGATATAGATATAGATAGATGGATATAGATATAGATATAACCAGGTGCTATCTAACCAGGGGCAAGAAGGGAGTGGGATAGATTCCCTTTTGCTCCTCTCTGACCTGCACGTTGAGAGATGCCTTATGCTTTTACTGAAAATGAAAACTGGTGGAGGCAAGTCCTTAAGTTCATTGATAGCCAACAACTCTCTGTGTACCTCACCTCCATCTCTATTCAATGACAGGTCAATCTCATGTTACACAATCTGATCAAAGAGGAGGAGCATTCCATCTTCTTCCAGATATTGAATACATTGCATTCCCAAAATCTGTTAGGGTACTCCTGGGGGCTTTTAATCACAGCACCTCTGAAAATCTGAAACCTGTAAAATCACTATATAATTTTGTTCTAGAAAAAGAGAAATTTGAATTAATAATGAGCAGCATTAGAACCACATTGACTGTTCAGCAATCCCTACATCAGTAGTTAACCTGCTATTAAGGATATATAAAGTATCAGAATATAAGTGAACATATGCATCTCTAAATATAACTCCTATGTAATGAAGAGAATACTATTAACCATAAGCCTTAACATATAATATATACACTTATTCCTATAAATAAGATTATAATGGATTGTCCCTCTGAGTGCCACCTGGACACCTAGGCATGTGGGCTTCCCAGAGTGTGGCAGAGGAGAGAAATATAAGGAGAGGAAGGAGAGAGGAAAAGAGAGGATTGGAGAAAAAGAACATATGGAGATGAGAGTTAAACCTCCAATCCTCTAATCAACCCCAAGGAAAGGAGGGAAAAAGAGACAACTGAAGGATCAACTTCTTGTCCTGTTCCCAACATAATGCACCCAAGGGCAAATAAAGAAGTCAAATTGTATATCTTGTTTCCTTCCCTCCTCCTTTTCCCTTTCTTTCCTTCCCCTCTTCCTTTTCTATCCCTTCCCTTCCCTTCTCATGTAAGGTAAGAAAGACTGGAGGAAAACTTAGAAGCAACTTTATTTTTGGTTTTCCAGACAAAAGATAAATAAATTAAGGGAAGCCTTTGCTCCTTAGCTCAACTCTAGGGAAAACACAAAGGCTAGAACAGGGAAGATACAAGTACTTGAATATCCTTGTATACATGGAAGGGAAAAGGAAGACAGGAGCAGGACCCAGATACGACTCTTCACTATGACAGCTAAAAATGCAAAAAGAGAGAGGAGGAAGGGTCAAGAGCCAGCCTCCATAAGTTATATTTTACCACTTGTGGTCAGATAGGTGACATGCTGCCAGTTACTTGTGCTCCTACTGTAGTAGAACCAAGGCTTTCCTTCAATTCCACCTTCAAGAATGCTAATGCCACTGCCTGAAACCTACACCAATGGAAGAACCAGTTTGGAACAAGGATCTTAAAGCTGCCTTCTCAATACAATCTACATGACTCCTCAGACACATACCCCTGAATGAAAGGCTTCTACTCCATTTGACAACGGACACCCTGCCCCTAAATTCTGAATCTCATTTGGGGAACATCGCTACACTGTTTAGCTAGATATAGGAGGAGTAGCTCCTTCAACCAACCCCTCTTTTACTCAACTAAACACTTCCAGGTGTGACTGTAACAAGAGCAAGAAGGACGGCTCTCAGAAGACATAACACATTTGGAAGTAACTTCATTTGGCCATATGGATTTCAAAGCTCTCCTCTTCCCTGATGATCCGTGAGGTCCTTTTCTCTGTTCAGGATAGCAAGGGCAAGGGGCTTGAAAATAATCTCATCAGCTGGGATCCTGAAAAGGTCCTGCAAAATGACCCAAATATTATTGCACAGGAGGAAGTATGTAGTAAAGAATTCGAGCTGATTGATTGGCACTGTCAGCTGAGAATTTAGCTGACCTTGCAGGAGCAAGTGAACACAGACAAGCATCTAACCAGCACGTATACACATAGACCCCTGACCACATATCAGCTCTGGGTCTGGCCGTGCAACAAGAGACACTGTTTCCTATGTGTTGAAACTGCATCAACAAAAAGCGTGCTGTTGTATTTGTGGAAAAGAAAAATATATGTATGTACATGTAATATCTATTACAAAATATAATATAGAAAAACAATATTATATTATGATAAAATCCAAATATTATAGTCTCTGTGTGTGTCTGTGTGCGTATGTCAGAGGGGGGTCTTGAAACTAGGTGTTTGTGATGCCATCTCTTATTCACTATACCACACTGATAGACACATACACATATATATGGGTGGATATGTTATATGTAATATATATGCATATATAAATATAAGTATGTTGTAATATATGCATATATAAACATAAGTGTGTATGTATATTATAAGTAAATATAAGTATGTATACAGTAAATAAACATATTTATATCTAAGTAGACATACATATGTGTCAATATATGTATGTATATATGTATGTATACACACATGCACACACACATATATGTACATGCAGCAAGGTGGCACGGTGGCTAGAGTGGTGGGCCTGGAGTCAGGAAGACTCATGTTGGTGAGTTCAAATCTGACTCTGGGCAAGTTACTTTACTCTGCCTCAGTTTTCTCGACTGTAAAATGAGATGGAGAAGAAAATCCCAAACCACTCCAGTATCCTTGTCAAGAAAAACCCAAATGAGGTCACAAAGAGTTGGACAAGACTGAAACAACTGAACAGTAAATAAATATAGATTTAGATAGGCATGTGTGTATATACATATACATCATACATGTGTACTGTGTGTATATACATGCACGTAAACACACACACACATATATATGTCACTTACAGAAGTCACAAAATCTCCCACAGCCACAGAACTAGCTACTGAAGGAAGGTCTGACTTCTAGCTCAGGTTTCTACATTATGATATCTTCTCCAAATCCAGCCTTTTCACTTTATTTAACACATCAGCCAAAGCATATAGAGCAGACTTGTGAAATAGTGCTTCATCTGTCAGAAGAACTGATGTAAATGGAGAACACTCTACCAATTCTCTTTTGCCTCTTTCTTTCAAGGGAGTACTCTTCCTCCTCTTTACTCCATCTGGCTATGTTCACTATATTCTTTAAGACCTGCCTCAAAGCTTACCATCTTTGGGAATCTTTCCTTGACTAAATTTCAGCCCCATTTATCACTTTTTCATTGTATCCCTTCTGCACCTATGGAAATATTCTGGTCTTTTATCTTGCTTTGTTTTGGTTAAAGAAAAATGCAATAGAGTGGAAAGGGTCCTGGACTTTGAGTTGGAAAACCTGGTTTTGAGTCTGGGCTCTGGCCCCTAATGTCTCTAAGCCTCAGTTTTGTTATCTGTAAAATGGGAATAAAAATATGCTACCAATGATGATGGCTACTACTTACCTTCCATTATTATTACAAGAAAACTCCTCTGTAGCCTTAAAGCGATTTAACTAAAGAGTTATTATTGGGAGTATTGTTCTGCAGTACTTTGCCCTTATTCTCAAATTTCTTCACGTCTATCACTCAATAAGAAGATAAGTTTTTAAAGGCAGTGTTTTATTTAATAAATATTTGTGTGTGTGTGTGTGTGTACATATGCACATAGAGTTTAGTATTGTGCTCTGAAAACAACAGGATTATAGCAATAATCTAAACAACTATCCTAACATTGCACCTAAAAAGACTGAACAGGCAGTGCTAGGACAGTTGTGTAGACCCAGCTACATTCATTGGCCTCTTATGAAAGCTAGGTGGAAAGAGCAAATTAGTTAACCATTAACCATTTATAGAATTCTTAAGACTCCAAAGCTACATTCACACATTAATTGATTTGTTGAAGTTCTCTTATGTAAAACAACACTGTTCTAGATACTAGAGGTGGGGGGAGTGGAGGTAGGTAGGAGTGGGAATAGAAAAGAACAGAGTCTTTTCCTCTTAGGCATTTACAACATGACATGCACATGACACAGAGCAGCTAGGTGGCACAGTAGATAGAATGCTGACCCTGGAGTCAAGACGACCTGAGTTCAGATCTGGCCTCAGAAACCTCCTGCCTGTGTGACTTGGGAAAAATCACTTAACCCCGTTTGTCTGTTTCCTCATCTGCAAAATGAGCTGGAGAAGAAAATGGCAAACCATTCTAGCATCTCTGCAAAAAAAAACCCAATTATGTTACAGAGAATTGGCCATAGCTAAAAACAGTTAAACAAAATGCATAGATCCTTTCTATTCTGAAAGTCTTGCCCTGGAATCTCTACTGTCCTGATTAGGAGATGGCTCACATGGTCCATTAGATGTAGTCCACCTCAGCCATGTTTGATGTTACTGACCTTTCCTGTTTCTGCCTTCATCTGTCACCTGTTGCACTAGCTACCAGTTCCAAAACCATCCTGAAGCTAGTACTACCATGACCCTATTCCCCTATGGCTCCACTCATCATCTCTGTTAATTTCCAAACCTAAAATACCCCCTTCCTGGATACCTTTCCCTTATAATCATAAAAATAAGCTCCTTTAAGGTAGGAGTGTATTTGCTTTTGTATTTGTATCTCCGGAGCATAGCACAATATTTGCCATAAATGCCTTTTAGTTCATTCATTCATTCATTCGTTTATTCATTCATTCATTCACAAGGGTACTAAATAAAAATGTGACCTATGATTCTGACAGCACTAGTAACAAAGCCAAGTACAATAGGAATAAAGAGTAGGGGCTGATAAACATAGGCTCCAGATGAAATCAGGAAGACCTTGTGGTAGGGAGGAATTGCAGTAAATCTTGATGAATGGGTGGAGTTTGTACTGGCAGAGAGACAAGTGGAATGATGATTTCAAAGAGTAGAAACTAGACCAATCCCACAAGTCAGCCTGATTCCACAAAAATCTGTCAAGTTCAGTATGCATCAAGGACTGAGCTAGTTGCTATGGATACAAAGATCAATATGACAAAAAAAAATGATGAGAAAACAAAGGCGGGAGTGTGCATCTCTATTTGAGGACTCGTTCATGGAGCAGTTTGACTGGCTAGAGGATTCCTGGAGAGCAGGGAATCTTGAGCTGTTCTGAGTGTCCTGACTCCTGTGGAATTCTGGGAAAGTCTATAGTGAGGCATCACCCCTGGAATCTAGCAAGTGCTTAATAAATAAGCATTGATCTATTGAGCCTTGTTTCATCACAATTAAATAATGTGCTTAATTTTGATTAGAGGCAAGTGAAAAGGAAGTGGGATTGTTTTTCCATTCAGGTGCACAGAAATCATGAATTCTATCCATTGATCTCAAAATAAGAAATACTATTGTAGAGTCAGTGTGGTGTAGTGTTAAGCAAAAATTTACAAATGTCAGAGGAAGGATTTGAACCCAGGACTCATCTGACTCCAGTTGCACTGATCTTTCCACTATAACAGGTTTCCTAGAAGAGGATAAAAAGGTTTAAGGGCTACTCTGAGGCTTCACACCTGTCTATTTTGAATACTTCCTTCACAAAGAGAATCAGAAGAAAGGACCAGTTTTGTTGTTCAGTTTTTTCAGTTGTGTCCATGACCCCAGTTGGGGTTTTCTTGGCAAAGATACTGCAGTAGTTTGCCATTTCCTTCTCCAGCTCATTTTACAGATGAGGAAACTGGGACAAACAGGGTTAAGTGACTTGCTCAGGGTCATAGAGCTAGTTAGTAAGTATCTGAAGCCAGATTTGAACTCATGAAGATGATTCTTCCTGACTCCAGTCCTCTAAAAAGCACCAAACCATCTTACAAAAATTACAGTACACTAAATAGATAGGAAATGTGTTTAGCTGTTGAAATAGGGCTGAATTTAGAATGAAAGGACTGGGGTTCACATCTTAACTCTGGTGCTTTTGCCTAGAGTGACCTTAGTCAAGCCATTTAATCTTTTGGATTTGTGTTCTCAGCAGGACTAAGGTTCTCTGACTTTTCTGCCAAGTATTTTACCCTGTTGAATTAAATGCTTTCTGACAGCAAACTAAATGAAATTTAACATTCTTTGTATCTTGCAGTCAAATATGTAGTGGTAAAAATGTAATCAGGGGAGGAGCCAAGATGGTGGAATAGAAAGATTCACATATGCTACCTCCAAACCCACAGCCCATAATTACCTGTAAAGAGGAGCTCCCAACAAATTCTGGAGCAGTGTAAGCCACACAATAACTGAGTGGAGGAGATTTCTGTTCCAGAGAGCCCTGAAAAATCAGCACCAAAGTTCCCTCGTGCGCTGGACATGGAGCGGAGCCCAGCCCTGCCCTGGCCACATGGCCCGAGAGGAGCAGATCCAAGCGGGCTTCAGGGATGGAACTCTGGTGGCCACCAAGGTCCCTTAACCCACAGGTGCTACAGGTCAGTGAGAGAGACTTCTGGGCTGGTTGAGAGGAGAGGGGGGTGTCTCCATAACTCAGGCCTCCTTGGGAGGCAGCAGTGGGGGAAGCAGCAGACAGGAGCTCCCAAAGCAGGACGGATCCTGGATCCATTACTGAAGATCTCCGCATCAACACCCTGAGGGAACTGAGCCTGGGAGGCTGCCCTGCCCCCACTGAGAACCTGAACTTAATCCCACTGAATAGCAGGTCTGCCATCCACTGAAAGACCTGAGGCTGGGAAGCAGCATTTGAATCTCAGACACCAAGCACTAGTTGGGCAGATATAGAGGTGAGGCAGGGGTGGAGAGGAATCTCAGAAGTCAAGTAACTGGCTGGGAAAATGCCCAGGAAAGGAAAAAAGATAAGACCATAGAAGGTTACTTTCTTGCTGAACTAATGTTTTCTCCTTTCCTTTCAGATGAGGAAGAACAATGCTTACCATCAGGGAAAGACATAGAAGTCAAGGCTTCTGTATCCCAAACATCTGAAATAGATATTCAATAGGCTCAGGTCATGGAAGAGCTCAAAAAGGATTTTGAAAATCAAGTTACACAGGTGGAGGAAAACTTGGGAAGAGAAATGAGAGAGATGCAAGAAAAGCATGAAAAACGGGTCAATACTTTGTTAAAGGAGACCCAAAAAAATGCTGAAGAAAATAACACCTTGAAAAATAGGCTCACTCAATTGGCAAAAGAGGTTCAAAAAGCCAATGAGGAGAAGAATGCTTTCAAAAGCAGAGTTAGCCAAATGGAAAAAGAGATTCAAAAGCTCACTGAAGAAAATAGTTCTCTCAAAATTAGAATGGAACAGATGGAGGCTAATGACTTTATGAGAAACCAAGAATCACAAAACAAAACCAAAAGGATGAAAAAATGGAAGATAATGTGAAATATCTCATTGGAAAAACAACTGACCTGAAAAATAGATCCAGGAGAGACAATTTAAAAATTATGGGATTACCTGAAAGCCATGATCAAAAAAGAGCCTAGACATCATCTTTCATAAAATTATCAAGGAAAACTGCCCTAGAACCAGAGGGCAAAATAAGTATTCAAGGAATCCACCAATCACTTCCTGAAAGAGATCCAAAAATAGAAACTCCTAGGAACATTGTGGCCAAATTCCAGAATTCCCAGGTCAAGGAGAAGGTATTGCAAGCAACTAGAAAGAAACAATTCCAGTATTGTGGAAATACAATCAGGATAACACAAGATCTAGCAGCTTCTATATTAAGGGATCGAAGGGCATGGAATAGGATAGTCCAGAAGTCAAAGGAACTAGGACTAAAACCAAGAACCACCTACCCAGCAAGACTGAGTATAATACTTCAGGGGTAAAACTGGTCTTTCAATGAACTAGAGGACTTTCAAGCATTCTTGATGAAAAGATCAGAGCTGAAAAGAAAATTTGACTTTCAAACACAAGAATGAGAAGAAGCATGAAAAAGTAAACAGCAAAGAGAAGTCATAAGGGACTTACTAAAGTGGAACTGTTTACATTCCTACCTTGAAAGACAATATTTGTAACTCTTAAACTTTTCAGTATCTGGGTAGTTGGTGGGATTACACACACACACACGCACACATACACACACGCACATGCATGCACACACATGTACACACACGCACATGCGTGTGCACACACATACACACATGCATGCACACACAGAGACAGAGAGCACAGAGTGAATTGAATAGGATGGGATCATATCTTAAAAGAAATTAAGGTAAATGTAGAAGAGAAATGTATTGGGAGCAGAGAGGGTGAAATGGAATGGGGCAAACTATCTCTCATAGAAGAGGCAAGAGGGAGAGTTTTTAGTGGAGTGAAAAAGAGGAGAGCTGAGAAAAGAACATGAAGTTTACTCTCATCACATTTGACTAAAGGAAGGAATAAAATGCACACTCATTTTGGTATGAAAACCTATCTTACAGTACAGGAAAGTGGGGGAGAAGGAGATAAGCAGGGAGGGAGGGTTTATGGTAGGGAGGGCAATGGGAGAAGGGAGCAATTTGAAGTCAACACTCAGGGAGGGACAGGATGAAAAGAGAGAATAGAAACGATGGGGGGCAGGATAGGATGGAGGGAAATACAGTTAGTCTTACACAGCATGACTATTATCGAAATCATTTGCAAAACTACACAGATATGGCCTATATTGAATTGCCTGCCTTCCCAAAGGGAATGGGTGGGGAGGGAGGGATGGGGAGAAGTTGAAGCTCAGAGTTTTAGGAACTGTTGAGTATTGTTCTTGCTACTAGGAAATAAGAAATACAGGTAATGGGGAATAGAAAGTCATCTGGCCCTACAGGACAAAAGAGAAAGAAGATGGGGACAAGGGAAGGGAGGGATCATAGAAGAGAGGGCAGATTGGTGATAGGGACAATTAGAATGCTTGGTGTATTGGGGTGGGGGAGGTGACAAATGGGGAGAAAATTTGGAATCCAAAATTTTGTGAAAATGAATGTAAAAAGTTAAATAAATAAATTTATATTAAAAAAATGTAATCAACTTCAGCACAGTGCTTGTGAAATCCAGCCTCTTCCCTTCTCTTGCCTTTGCCAAAGATACTCCTCTCTGCATCATATATATGTGTATATATATATGTGTGTATGTGTGTATGTATATATGTATATATATATACATATACACATACAAGTACATGTGCGTATACTTATAAATAAATATATGTGCAAACATATTAATGTGTTGTATGCATATATATACCTGCTACACATTTGTATAGTAATATCGACTGACAATTATATAACATTTTAAGGTTTACAATATATAAATATATATTTACACTTATATACATTTATATACTTAGATCAATATTAGTTTGTTTCATTATGATTTAGAAAATAGTTCTCATTTTTTGATCTTAGGACACTGTATTACTTAAAAAGTAATGAAGATCTCCCAAAGAGTTTTTTTAAATGTAAATTCCATCTATCGACATTTACCATATTAGCAATTAAAACATTTCTGTATTAATATGAAAATAGTTTTGACCTTTTAGACTCCCTGAAAGGGTCTCAGGAATGACAGATGGTCCCCAGACCGCAATCTGAAAAATATGGATTTAGAGAAATAATTTAGCACTGTTCTTTAGCTCACCTCTCCCCACCCAACAGCTACTAGAGAGAGAAACACTTGAGTTCAAATTCTGCTTCCACCCTTACCATCTCTGAGACTGTGGGCAATTTACTTAACCTATCCAAGTCTCAGTTTCTTTTCTGTGAAATGAAGAGGCTGGAGTCAGTGACCTCTGTGGTCCCTTCTAGTTCTAAATCTATGGCTCTGTGACCTTGTGATTCTTGGGTCCCTTTGGGCACTTTTTGTCCTCCCCAGCCTTCCCCCAAATGGCTGATTTACCTATTTTCACCTTCCTCTTCTGGTTAGACTTAAGAATTCCATAAATGCATTCCTCTCTAGCCTTGAGACAAACACAGCACAAAGAGTCTCGTCATAAATGGCTTCAACAGACCATGCTTTCCCCTGAGCAGGAGTGTCTTAAATGCCTAGAGAGCACAGCTGAACAAACTATTTAAAAAAAATAAAAACAGGAAAAGATCAGTGCGGCTGACACTTGGGCCAGGGAGACCACATCAACCCTATCTCATGAATATAAAGCCACTGATTCTCTCCAACTTCCCCTCCAGTGCTGGAGCTCAGGTCTCAAAGGATACATATAGAAACTGGGCTTGTATTTTCACTGGTGTTGGGAATTTCCAGTGAGGATACTCCCTCTTCTTAGGCAAGCCTGTACATTTTCTGACATACAGTAACCATTTAATAAATATTCTCTCTCTCTCTCTCTCTCTCTCTCTCTCTCTCTCTCTCTCTCTCTCTCTCTCTCTCTCTCTCTCTCTGTTTCTGTTTCTCCTTTCTGTGTCATTCTATATCTCTATCTGTCTCTGTCTCTCAATGTCTTTGTGTCTGTCATCTCTTTCTCTCTCTCTCTCTCTCTCTCTCTCACTCTCAAGTACTAATGAAACAGCCAATCCAGACTTACCTACTACTCCATTTGAAAAAAAATTAAGTATGTAGTCTGACCTCTATGAGCTATGTATTTTCTATCCCATGTCCTTTACATGACTAACCAAACTCCTTGTTCTAATTCATCAGAGCCATAATTGGTAAGGACTGAGTGACCACTTGTTGAGACATATTGTAAAAAGAATTCTTATTCAAGTAAGAGCTGAACAAACCTAGTCACTGGCCCACATTTCAACACCAAGATTCTAGTTCTGTCATTGTGATTCTAACAATCGAATCGTGCAAGTTTATGTAAGAACCTCAAGATTTCTTTAAAATGTGATTATGACTACCTATATACTTAGTAACAGGTAGATAGTACAGTATAAGGAGTGCCAGATCTGGAGTCAGGAAGACTGCTCTTAGTAAGTTCAAATCTGCCATCAGAAACTTACTCTGTATGTGACCCTGGGCAAGTCACTTAACCCTCTTTGCTTCAGTTTCTTCATTTGTAAAATGGTCTGGAAAAGGAAATGCAAACCATTTTAGTATCTTCCACCCTACTCTTTCCTGAGGTCCTCTTCATTCTGAGGCAATGTTCTGTCTCTTTTTCTGTGGAGGAAATTTAGAGAGCATGAAGTTTTTTGACCTACTCCACCATCTTCCCAGAATCCTCTCTCCCAACCTCTTTAGCATGATGTTTTTAGCAATGCTATCAGATGTCTTCAACAAGGATGGTCAGCTATCACACCGATGATAAATTATTTAACTTTGAAAGACTACAAGCCAAGACTAAAGAGAGTTGGTACGTTATTTTTTTGTTTGCAGGTGACTGTGCACTCAATGCTGCCTCTGAAGCTGAGACGCAACAAAGTATGGATCTGTTCTCTGCTGGTTGTACTAATTTTGGCTTAACAACACCAGGAAAACACAATTTCTCCACCAACCAGCACCATACCATCCATACGTAGAACCATTGGTTATAGCAAATAGAGAAATTTTAACACTGTGGATAAGTTCATTTACCTTGGCAGCACACTTTCTAGAGATGTACACATAAGATGAGCTTGACCTATGCATTGCTAGAGCTAGTTCAGTGTTCAGGAGGCTCCAAATGAAAATGTGGAAGAGAAGAGGTATTAGATTGCCTACCAAACTTAAGGTCTACAGAACCATTGTGCTGACCTCATTGTATGTCTGTGAGACTTGGACAGTGTATTAGCCCCATGCCAGGAAATTGAATTGCTTCCATTTGAATTGTATTCAGAAGATTTTTAAGATCACCTGGGAGAATAAGGTACCAGACACCGTGGTCGAAGCATTCAAACTCTATTGCAGAGAGCACAACTCTGATAGGCTGGCCACATTGTTCAAATGCCTAATGTACGCTTGCCTAAAAAGCTATTTTACAGAGAATTTGCACAAGGCAAACGCTCACATGAGGTCAGAAGAAGTGATACAAGGACACCTTCAGGGTCTCTCCGAAGAGCTTTGGAATCAATTGCATGACATGGGACACCCAGCATGGCATGCCCATGTCAAAGAAGGCAGTGTGCTTGATGAGTGAAGCAGAGTTACAGTAGCTCAAAAGAAAAGTGAGATGCCAAATTTAGAGATAGCTCTACTCCAAATATTCATATGGATTATTGGTGCCAACCTGCGGTAGAGCCTTCTGAGATCATATGGGTCTGATCCGACACAATTGGACACACTGTCCCTTGATGCCGATAGAGTGATGTTATTTTGATCTTTCAAGAATGAAGGACAGTAATCAACCTATCCCATCCATTTCCCATGCCTCTGCCAGAATAGATTTAGCCATGTCATTTCTCAGATCAAAAGTCTTCATATGTTTTCTTGCTGAGTAAAGCACAAAGCATTCAAGGTTCTTCATACTATGAGGCCTCTCTATGTCCAAACTGGACTCAGCTCATGCTTCCCAGACTACTTCTTGACCTCTGCCCTTCTCAAATTGGCAGTGCCTCTACACCTCTTCTTTCCTGCTCTGATTGGTGTATTCTTCCCCAAAATCTCAACTTGAAGAATTTCCCACTGCAAATATGGTTCAGTCCGCAGCTCATCAGACTACCTTCTGACCTTGCCCCAGTGTAGGAAGATTCTTCACCTCTGTTCATCTCTTTTTTGAGTGCTGTCTTCCCTCATTAGAGTGGAAGTTCCTTGAGGACAGGGATTATCTTTCATTTTGCTTGCATTTATATGCTTAGTACTTAAAACAGTGCTAGGAATAGGAAAAAAAATGCTTTCTCTATCTGTTTATCTATCTAGCCATCCCATTTCTTTCCTGATTTTTTTTCAAATACTCTCTTCCATGGGGTCTAAGATGTAGCAAAACTGAACACTTCTCTGTCTCTTAAGCACATCATTCCTTCTCTACTCATTTCCCCTTTCATATCAACATGCAGCTCTATTTTTTTCTTACTTTGGCCCCCCGTGGACAGTTAGTAAATCAGTTAGTCAGCCAAACAGCATTTATCAAGCACTTACTATGTGCTAGGCATTTAGAGAAATGGCCTCCTTAATGGCTAAGTTTGAGATGGATAAACCTGTTCAGCAACACTGTTTACACTGTGCCCTCTGCCTATAATAACCTTCTTTTCTCTTTGAATGTTTCCCTGTTTTTTAAAGATCACTTCAGATTCTATCTCTTCCCAAGAACTTTCCCCAATTCCCATTGACAGTAATGACCTCATGGTCATTTCTCAAACAATGCTGTGTCTTCAAACTCTTCAGTGAACTTCTCATGTAATATTCAAGTAACATTGTTCATTTTATCAGTGTATTTGCCACATTTCTTCCCTACACTTTAAGTTTTATGAGGGCAAAGAATATATTTTATCTATGCTTTGTATCTCCCTAGCACCTAACACAGTGTTCTCTACACATTAAACACTTTAAGAAATATTATAATATATAGTGATATATAATATCATAAATTATATAATAATGAATCAACTGCAAAACATCAAATAAATGCTAGCTGTTATGATTGTTTTATCCATAACTGCAATTTCACTGGTATATGGAACTGTCAGTGAGGAGCTTGTCTCTCTCAATACAGAACTACAATCATTCTACAGTCAATAGTCTTACAGAGCTATCTGGGAGCATTAGGAAGTAAAATGAATTGCCCAGATCAGAGACAGAACAGATTTCTGATGGCCCTTCTGTGTGACCTTCCATGATAGTACTGTCAATTCATGGGAATGGTACACTGCTACACCCACTTGATTCAAATCAACCATTGGACCGAGCTCATAGATGGTTAGTAATTAGCTTGCCTGCCACAGGGAGGATGCTCGGGCAGGAAGTTCTTTAACGATGAACCCCAAGAAAGGAGTTGCTTTGACCTACTAAAGGCTTGCTCATTTTTAACTCAACCCCAAAGCCCAAATCCAAAAATAAACACAACTCTCAGCCCACTCTGTGGCATGGAGCCCTATAATTTTCATCTCATTCAGGTCCAGTTTGATCTTTTAAAGAAAAGTGGCCTCCTCGGTGACCAGCAGCAAGTAGGGTAAGCCAATTGAGTGATGCTAAGACCTGGCCCCAATTCCAGACACCTAAACTGAACCCACACCTAAGGAAAGTGGGTGAAAAGCTGGGTTCAACATGTATTCACCTTGTTGACACACGTCCCTTCCCACTTCTCAGCTTCTTCAGAACCAGATGAGTTGGTTTCTTATCCTAGTTGGGAACAAGCCCTCAGGAATTTTAAGGCAAGCTTCCTCCTGCTCACCTAAGATTGCCAGCTTTGTCTATAGAAGAAATAATTGACTCTTGTGACTCTTTTGGACAGGCTTTGGAATGCAAACATCACAGGGATTGAGAATGCCATGAAAAATCAGGCCTACCTTGTGACCTGGCACTTTTGAATTCATTCACAACATAGTTTAGTGAAAAGGGTCCTGGATTTGGCAGGAAACCAGGGTTTTATCACAAGCTCTGTTACTTTCTACCCAAGTGACCTTATTCATGTAATCTATCCAATCTGGGCCTCAGTTTCCTCATCTGTGAAATAAAAGGAAGGAAACAAGAATATAGGAAGTGTGTAACAACATTTCTGAAACTGGATTAAGAGTTTCAAAAATGTTGTCACATTTGATTCTTACCAAATAGATATTATTATCCCTACTTTACAGTCGAGGAAACTGAGGTAAACAAAGGTTAAGTGACCTCCCCAGGATAACTCAACTTATAAGTATATAAGGTCAGATTTGAACTCATTACTTCTTGACTCCAGACCCAGTGCCCTATCCTAAAAAAAGAGATAAATAGATAGATATATAGATATAGATAGATAGATAGATAGATAGATAGATAGATAGATAGATAGATAGATAGATAATAGATTATTGTAGTAGATCAGGGATCATTGAGAGTCTTTGAATTTAAAAAATGTATGGACATAGATACTGATAACTATATTTATATAGCTTTATATGTGTATAACTATACATAAAACTATATTTCAACATAGTTTCTTTGTGACTCTCTATGTTTTACTTTATGCATTGAAAAAAATTATTCTGAGAAGCATTCTATAGACTTGACCAAACTCCCAAGATGTCCAAGACAGAAAAAAGGATAAGAATCCCTGGATAATATTTAAAGTCCCTTCCAGGACGAAAGCTTCTAATTCTAGATGGCCTTCCTTTCCTTTTTCTCTCATTTTCTCCTTTTTTTCCCTTCCTTTGCTTGTATTGATGCAACATACAATTTGGGAATCTCAGCCATACCTTAGATGATCATTGGCTACAACTGGCTGTTCTCTCCCCCACCAAACAAAATAAAAAACAGAAGTGAGGAACCTATAATAAATCAGCGTAGATGAAGTCAGCTAACCAACAAACCAACCAAATCAAGTACGGCATAAATACAACTTCCCAGAAAAATAAATATTCAGAATTCCTTGGAAAGGGAGCTGAAGGGACAGTTGAAGCCATGACTCTCCTAGATCTTGCGTGACAACAACAGGAAAATCAGAAAGCCCTGAACCATCAACCGTACTGACGCACACATAGAGCCAGCTGGTCACAAACCAAATGGCAACCTAATATTATTTCGATAGTTACCCAGATGGATGGTTGACTACTGCCAGGTGCCAATTTGTCAAGGAGCTTAATCCTGCCACTCAATAATTTATGGTGGTTGCCTTTTCAAGAAGATGGCTGGTGTTTGCTTTGTGAACTTATTTCCTTAAGGATTTATAAATTTGCAGTAAATAGTCTTCTGAGGACTGAAAACTTGGAAAGGAAGACAGACAGGAATTTAAAATGTGGAGGGGGAAGAGGAAAATAAATAGCTGTTTCCATGTCATGTGGTTGAGGAAATGGATATAGAAATCAGTAGTTTAAAAGTTCATTTTTATAGAGTTACTGCAACTAAGTTTGTGAAATAAAAAACAGAAAAGAAGCAAGCATCTATTAAGAGCCTACTATGTTCTCAACAAAGTGCTAAATGATTTATAGATATTATCTCATTTGCTCCACACAAGAACTCTGGAAGGTAGGTATTGTCCCCATTTTATATTTGAGAAAAATGAGACAGATGGAGCTTAATTGATTTACCTAGTCATACTTTGCTTTAGGTATCAAAGGGGAGTAGTTATTGGCTAAAACCTGAATGGAAGCATGTCAGTTGCTTTTTTATCTTCTTTATAATTTAACAAGAGAACAAGCAGAATGCTGATAGAGAGACCACCTCAGTGCGGAAGACCAGTGTTCAAGTAGAGGCTTCGATGAATCAGTGTTCTATCACCTCAAGTATGAGAAGGTAGAAATTATCAGGAGTAAAGGGAAAAGAAAAAAAAATGAAGGAGAAGCAAGTGTTGTACTCTATGTATAGGAGAATATGTTCCAGAAACACTATTTTACTATTTTAAATTCCATCAAACTTTCCATTCTTAAAATAAGTAATCCATTTAGAAAATGAAGTGAACTTACCTCCAGTGTCAGTTTGGTCACTTTCAATTTCAATACCTTCTCTTCTTCCCTGATTCCCCCTTTCCTCTGTTCCCTTCCTTTATCTCCTTGTCCTCCCCGCATTTGTACCAAGGACCATGTAATAGAGCACTGTGAGAACTGCTTTGTGTCTTGGGATTTGTAGTTCCGAGACGCTAGGATTCTCTTCTCTCATACTTGTGGATATCTTGAGATAAGTGGGCATATGTGAAGCATACAAAGTAAAGTTTATTAATCGGTCAATCAACCAGTACTATTTATTAGAAGTCTTACTGTATGCTTAGCATTGTATTTGTCAGTATGGGGTGGGGGAAGCACTAGACAAAATGTCTAAGAAATGGTACCTGCCTTCAACTGTTTAACATTCTAGTTGTAGAGTAAAAACTGACACCCATGGGGAAAATAGAATGTGAATCTTTTTCCTTAAAGCCAGGTTTATTTTTTTAAGTTCCACTGATTAAAAAAATATATAGGGTTCAATTTTATTATGCAATTATCTGCTATTGAAACTTGGTTTTTATAACATCGTGTGATGAATGAAATAAGTGCAAGCTTGTCTCGCCTTCCAATGAATGCTTAAATGAAATTGCATTTCCCTAGTTCAAGACTAAGTAGATCAAGTTCAAACATAGATTTATTGTCAAAGAATATATTTCTTGGCCTCCAAGTTCCCTTCCACACCATCTGATGGTATGGTAAGTTCATGGAGAATAAAAGCCAAACTTCAGCAATCTCAGGATGCCTTGCAGACCTTGATAATATGCATTTGCTAGGTTGGTTATACTGCAGAAGATGACTTTTATGTTACTTTTCACCTCAGGAAGGCACTAAAGGCAGTTTGAGAATAGTTTCAGCAGAAATAAGTGGAGCACATGATGAAGTCTAGAGGCCACCCAAGGAGATCAGACTTCAATGCAATCTTGAAAGAGCTAGGTAGCACGATGGGCACTGGGCTTGATGTCAGGAAGACCTGAGTTCAAATAGGGCCTCAAACACTTACAAGCCAGGTAACCCTCGGCAAGTCATTTAACCACTGTCTCCCTTAGTTTCCTAAACTGTAAATAGTAATAGGACCTATTTCCCAGGGTTATTGTGAGAATCAAATGAGATAACATGGATAAAGATCTGCAGATTTTCAAGCAGTGTATAAATGTTTGTTGTTACTACTACTAGTACTACTACTACACTACTACTACTACTCCTCTAGCTTTTTAGAAGAAAATGAGTAAATTTATTCATAAGAATGATAATTACAGAGAAATTATATAGCATCCATTTCTATACTAATGGAACAATTCATTGGGAGTTCTAGTCTAATCTCTTGGTTCTGTGGAAACTGAGGGCAGAGAATTAGAGCAATGGGTGAAAATTTATTAATTTTAACCTATTTTGAAGAGCAATTTTCTAGCAAATAGAACTACCTGAAAATGGGATGTTCTGTCTTGGAAGGCAGTGAGTTCCTTGTTGCTGGAGGTATTGTAGTAGAGGCAAGATGAATATTTAATAATAACTTACATTGTTTTCAAATTTCCAAAGTGCCTTATGTACATTGCCTCATTTACCCTTCACAGGAGGGTTATTGAGCTTGGTGCTATAGGTATTATTACTTAGATGAGAAAAGGTTGTCTAAATTTTCCATGGTTATGTAGGTCATAAGTATCAGAGTTAAGGTATGAATTCAAAGTTGTCCTAACTTCAGACCCAGAACACTGTCTACTGTGCAACATGATCTCATGTTTTAGGAAAAATTCTTTCGTCATAAAGTGAACTAGGCTAAATGATGTCTCAGTTCCCTTAAAACCCTGAGATGTAGTAATGTGATGTCTTATACTGGAATTGTTTCCAAGTTAGATAAACTATTGGTGTTGTTATTTAGGTACTCCAAAAGGTGTATCGTGATTTCATTAGCATTCATACCTCTTCCTCTGACACAGACTACAACCTCTTCATACCTTTGTAAATGATTTTATGGTTTACGATGGCTTACAATGATATATGTTGTCACTTGGTAGCCAACTTTCTTATGCAAGTGTCATCTTCAGATGAGGCTCACAGCCCCTAATCAGACCTGCACTTAAAGATTTTACAGCTTGGGAGGACCTGTAAAAATTTACATTCTATTAACATAACTTTCAAGGTCCTTGGATCAACTCCATGTCACAATGAGGTGACAGAGTAGAGTATCAATATTTTTAATATGGCTTTATATGGACCTATAGTCATAAAAGTAAAACCATGTCATGAATTTCCTAGCAAGAGCATCATTATACAATATGATATATAACTCAGAGATGTTAAAAGATATGAGACTTATGTGCCATTTGTGTTGAGCTCAAAGGTAATTTTGGGCATGGGGGCATGGAGGAATGCATTCTTTTATGGCACTTGGGGGGAAAGTTAGATTAGAAAAATATTATTTCCCTGGAATCTCTTCCATCATTGCATGTTGAAGTGTTTAGCTTTATTTCTAATTGCTTATATATTGTGAATAGGGATGACAAGAATTACTCTCTTAACCACAGAATAATACAAGGATATCATAATGTTTGTAGAACAACTGACTACATCATTTCTCAGGATGGGCCAACCCAGTGGTTATTCCATGTTTGCAAACATCTCAAGCTGTCTTTCAGCAACCTTTATAAAATCACCCCAAATCCCCATCATATGTCTGCATTTTGAAAGATTTGGCCCATATGCTCCTAGTTTATGTATAGTCAATTCACCCAAATAGGATTCTGAATCAGTGGATTGATGCCCAAGAAACCACAGAAATGTGTTAATAAGTCTTCCATGCTTGCTCGCCTGTACTGGAATGAAGGTCCTCAAACCTCAGGAAGTCAGAGCTCAGTGCAAAACTTGACAAAATAATCTATTTCTGACCCAGTATCAATCCCATTAGAAACCCAATGCCTTGCAGAAACACACTTTGTATTTCTCATTTCTCTGGTATTAAGGAGGCTGTGACTTGCATGGTTTGCAGCTAAAATAAATTCAGAACTCAGGGTGCTTTGTCAGTACTGACAATGAAGTTGCATTAAATATTCCAAGTTTATAGTCTATCTGGAAATTTCAGCACATTAGGTCTGTACCAGAAATGACATATAGTACAAAACTAGCATTCTTCTCTCTGTCTTTCTCAATTTTTAGTGAAATAAAGCTATGGGGGATGGATGACCATAAAGCAACACCAGGAACAGTGTTGAGGTCTTCCATGGCTCTTGCCTCTATCCAAAGCTTTGTCTTGGTTAACCTCCACCTGATGAGTTCAGATTGCCAATCACTAGACAAATTCAAACATCCTAAAAAGAGAAAAAACCCTTACATTAGGGGATTGAGCCCTGGAGTTAAAAGACACTTTTTAACTCATAAGTTGGTTGAGAGGAGATAGTTTACAAACTTTAAACTGATATATTATTACAACATAACTAATATGGAAATATATTTTACATGATTGCACATATATATCAAATTGTTCACTGTCATTGGGAGGGGGAGAGGAGAGAAGAAAGGAGAAAATTTGGAACTCAGAATTTTATTAAAATGAATGCTAAAAGTTATATTTACATGCAATTGGAAAAAATAAAATGCTATTTAAAAAACAAAGAAATGATTGTTATTAGCTAGCACAGAGTAGAGAATCTCCCAGAGATCCATGTGACCTTTGGATCAGATAGGTTTACTCAGATGTGAAGCCAGCTTGTATGGGAGAGCTGATAATTAAGATTTGCATGGGAGTATTTACATTTCAGAAATCGGCAAATGCTCTAAATCAGAGATTGATTTACTATTTTGTTGTTTGTCAATACAATAAAATAATGGAGAAAATGTCAATAATGCACATTAACCTTAAAAGTGTGTGTGAGCACACTGGTGGGTGATGGGAGGAAGCCAATTGTTAAACATTTACCAGCATATACTCATCACACTGTCTATTTGTGTTGTCAATAAAAGGAGTATAAAGCAACAAGGTTAGACTTTGGCTACCAATCCATCTCTTTCAATAAATTCATTTCAATTCAGCTTCATTCAATAAACATTTGAAAACCTACTCTATGTGTGATGAATCCTACACATAGTAAATGCTTAATAAATACATGCTTACTGATTGACTATGTTCTTCTGAAGGAATATAGGCTCCTTAAGGGCAGGGATTCTTATTTCTCTTTGCATTCCCAGCACCTAGAACTTAATGCTGATTGATTGGTTGCTGGTCAAAGACAAGATTAAGAAGTCCTTGACTTCCAAAAGCTTATATTCTACTCAATGGTTTACAACATTTATACAGATTAGCAAATGTCAGATAACTGGAGAAGGGAGAGAAGGCTAATAATTAGGATGGTGATGATGATGATGATGCGGACAGAAACAATAATAGATTTTATAGCATACTTTAATGTTTACATTGTATTTTATGATGAGTACTAAGATGCCACTCCTTGGTTGAGTATCGGTCATCCTCCTTCAGTAAAAGAAGAATTTCCTTGTAGAATGAAGAAAAAAGCCGCATCGTGTTTAAGGAAAAAATCCTTTAAAGAAAATGCACACAGTTATTCTTTCATGAATATAGCTACTCTTCTGCAGTCCAAACACAAAATGTCTAGCAATCTTTGCAGAGGTTTCTTTGCAACTTTGCCAAACTTAGGCCATTAATCTCACCCCACAAAATTTCTGAAGCCTTTTCATTGGTGTTTATATAGCATCCACCTCATACCAGGATGAGTGAAATCATTGCTCATCTCTGGAAAATGCAAAATAAAGTGAATGACTTCCTGACTTTGTGGTTGCCATTTTACTTTGTGCAACATTTTCCTACTGCTTATTGTTAACTTTACCAACAAGAAGAAAACAAGCTACATTTATGAGCTAAGCGAAAAAATGGCCAGACGTTATTTCAAATTTTTCTGGTCACGTTGATCTTCTGAAATGACCTGCATTCTTTCAACCCTTAAATAAAACGTTAAAAAATGTCTGCCTGAGTGGCAATGGGAGACTGAATCTTTTAATTCCATGCTACTGAGAGTACATTTAAATAATTTTAAATAAACAGAGAAAACAAAGATTTGGAAAAATTCTGACTCTTAAAAATACCGGAGATTTCAAAGACGTAAGAGAAACAGTAAGGACAATACCATGCAGGAAAAAATCTCTATTTGAGTTGTACTTATCTAAGAACGACCCACTGAAACTCTCATTTTTCGCCGTGTCTGCTAAAATACAAACTTATTGTTTCTGAGACTTGTCCACTTACTTCTGTAAAACTGGCACTCAGTCATGCAAGGACACAGGATTCTATAAAAGTTCATATACTGAACCAATTCCCATGGTTATATAGGGGCAGCTAGTGATGCAGTAGAAAGAGTACTGCATCAGAAATTGAGGAAAATTCATCTTTCTGAGTTCAAATCTGGCCTCAGACACTTAATAGTTGTTTGACCCTGGGCAAGTCAGTTACCCTTGTTTGCCTCAGTTTTCCCATATGTAAAATGAGCTGGAGAAGGAAATAACAAATCCCTGCAGTATCTTTGCCAAGAAAACCCCAAATAGGGTCATGAAGAGTTGGACATGACTGAAACGACTAAACAACAGTGTCTTACTGAATATTGGAAGTTAGAGGGATGAACTTGACATCATGGGAAGCTGAATTAAAATCCTGCTTACCTATATAACCTTGAGAAATCAGTTAGCCTCCCTGGTCCTCAGATTCCCCACCTATAAAACGAGTATGTTAGAGTGACTAGACCACCCTTCAAGTTCTAAGTCTGCGATCCTATGACTATATATGTCCTATATATGTATATATGTAAATGCTGAGAAAGCCATGGTGGGGGGAAGGGAGATAAAGGTCATACTCAATACCTCTTTTCCCCTTCGATACAATGGAACAAAGTTGAGGAAGATGTTTCTGCAAGGGGACAACAACCCCTTTGTCAATTCCAGGGATCAACCCAGCTGTGCAACTGCCCCTTGAGATAGATAAATCAACATTTCTTGGCCCACAGTCTATACCCTGTAAAGATCCAGAGTACTCTTAGACAGACTAACCTCCATTCAATGCACTGGAGAGGAAAATAGAAGCCCTAATTTCATTTACTGTATAATACAAAGAATACCAAAGTAATGTTGGAAGGCATGGTAATGAAGTTAATAGAGAGTCAATCTTGGAGTCAAGAAGGCCCAAGTTCAATTCTTACTTTTGACATATACTAGTTTTATAACTTTGGGCAAGTCATAATTCAGTAACCCAGCAATCTTTCTAAGATTATGGGTTACAAATGAGTAGACAATGAACACTTTTAGAAGGATCCATAAGAGATTATAGATATGGCAGAGAATGAAAATCTAAGAGAAGAGAAAGAGATGCTAAGGCGATAGATATCTGAAATTAGGCTTCTAATAAGAAATATAGGAATATGAAAAATGGATATCTTTTTTTAAGTATCAAGGAAAATTTATTCAGGTAGAGTTCACAGGAATTGAATGCTTTGGCCAAGGTGAACTCCACCCTTCTTCAAAAAGGGGGAGGGGAGGAGAGAGAGAGAGAGAGAGAGAGAGAGAGAGAGAGAGAGAGAGAGAGAGAGAGAGAGAGAGAGAGAGAGAGATGAAAGTGAGGGCATTTTTATAACGTTAATGCAGGACAGATCCTCCTAGCAGAAAACAGATAGGTCCATTCCTTTTCGGATCACAATCTTTTGACATGCCCACTGTAGTCACTTAGCAAGCTCAGTTGGATTTTTAAGTGGCCCTTACAGTGACTTCATGTTCTCCTTCTGATAGGCTTTCCTTCAAACAGCTTGCCAAGCCTGCACATAAGTTTCTGACCTTTAATGTAACTGTGCTAGGTCCCAACTCCAATCACTTTAAGCTGGAAATTTTAATCTGCGGAAACAGAGCTTCTTTCTTGTTTCCCATACCCTCAAGATAACTTGAAAACAGTTATAAGCATTTGTAATATTGTACAATCAAGTTTGTGTTACAAAAACTATCTCTATCATGATGGACAAATATACACAATGTTTGAAGAGAAAATCAACTGGAACAGCTCATACAGTCTTCTGGTTTAAGGGACATCATAGATGAAGCTTTCTGGTTAGATTGTGCTTTAAGCACTCTCCAGAAGATTGTCTTTTTAAGGCTCCTTGTCGGGATCTTCCTTCTTGCTAAAATCTCCTTAAACAAACAATACCTGTTGTGAAATCAGGAAAGCCTTTATTAATCTTTACATTCATTTCCCCTGAATGGCCAGGTAGCCTCTCAGTAAGGTTACAGGATGACTACTGATATCTTTTTTATTTTAAGAGAAATTATAGTGAATAAATGAAAAATACTATATATTAAGAGCTTACCAGGTGCCAAATACTATAATAAGTAAGCCTGGTAATACAAATACAAAAAAATTATAATGTAATATAATAATAAAATAATATAAGCTCCTAAAGGAGTTTATATTCTAGATGAAGGAGAAATGACAAGATAAAAGGATATAGTGGCCCCTGGAGGCTATTTTGATTTGGAAAGTTATTGATATGGTTAATTGATCCACAAAGGAATACACTAATACATCTTTTAAAGCAGCTTTGGCAAGATTGATTTAACAAAAAGAGAACTGTCTTGAAACCAGGAAGATGTTGATTCAAGCCCTTCCTCTGACACTTATTGTCTCTGTGCCCCTGAACAAGTTACTTGACTTCTCAAGTCAACTCTCCCAAATGAAAAATAGCAGAGAAGGTGCTGACCTGCAGTGGTAGAAGTAACTTCTTCACCTACAAGTTCCCTATATCAATGAATCATAGTTTCATTTTCTATCCTTATCCTCAATAGTTACAGAAGTGTAAGTGGAAGGGGGGAGGGAAGGAGGAGAAAAGCAATCTAAGAAGTAGGTACAAATACAGGATAGAGGAAACTTGAATGGAAAGGAGTGTGTGTTTGTGTTTGTGTAAAGGTAGTTAAGTAAGTAGACTGTTCAGTGTGAGCCAGCAGTGTTGCCTAGCTATCAAAAGTTAATACAATTGTAAGCAGTACTCATGGGGCATACTATTCAGAAGCAGGGAACAGATCATCCCACTGCATTATGCCCTGGCCAGTCCGTATCTGGAGTAAACTAAGTATACTGACCAAGCAGAATTTGGAATAGGAAACAAGCTATGTAGAGTATAGAAAGCATGTTATATGAAGAATGGAGTATTTTTAACCCTAAAGAGAGAAGGTTTAAGGAGGTCAGGATAACTATACACAAATATTTGAAGAACTGTCACACAGAAGAGGGATTAGAAATGTTCTGCTCAGGAGAAGAATGTATTGAAAAGCAGAATTGCCCAAATGGAAAAAAAGGTCCAAGAATTCACTGAAGAAAAAAAGACTTTTTTAAAAGTAAAATTGACCAAATGGAAAAAGAGGTATAAAATGTCACTGAAAAATTATTACCTTAAAAATTAGAATTGAGCAAATGGAAGCTAAAGACTTTATGAAAAATCAAGAAACAATATAACAAAACCAAAAGAATGAAAAAGACAATGTGAAACATCTCATTAGAAAAACAATTGACCTCAAAAATAGATCCACAAGAGATAATTTAAAAATTATTGGGCTACCTGAAAGCTATTATTTAAAAAAGACCCTAGATTGCATCTTTCAAGTAATTACCAAGGAAAACTGTCCTCATATTCTAGAACCAGAGAGTAAAATAGCAATAAAAAGAATCTACTTGTCATATCCTGAAAGAGTTCCCAAAATGAAAATTTCCAGGACTATTATAGCCAAATTCCAGAGCTCCCACATCAAGGAGAAAATATTAAGCTACCAGAAAGAAACAATTCAAGTATGATGGAGCCACAAACAGGATAACATAAGATTTAGCAGCTTTTAAATTAAATGATTAGAGAGCTTGGCATATGATATTCCAGAGGGCAAAAGAGCCAGGATTGCAACCAAGAATCATCTACCCAGAAAAACTGAGCAAAACTTTTTCAGAGGAAAAAATGGATATTCAATAATATAGAAAACTTTTAAACATTCTTGATAGAAAGACTAGAGCTGAATAGAAAATATGATTTTCAAATATTAGACTCAAGAGAAGCGCAGAAAGATAAACAGGAAAGAAAAATCATAAGCAACTTAATAAATAGAGTTGAAGTGTTTACATTCCTACATGAGAAGAAGATACTTATAATTCATAAGAATTTTCTCATTATTAGGGCAGATAGAAGGAGTATATATAGACAGATGGTACAGGTATGAGTTGAATATGATGAGATGATATCTAAAAAATAAAATAAAGAGGTGAAAGAAGAATGTATTGGGAGAAAGGAAAAGGTAGAGTGGGTCAAATAATCTCACATAAAAGAGACAAGAAAAAGCTTTTACAGTGGAGGAGAAGATGGGGAGGTGAGAGGGAGTGAGCGAACTTGACTTTCATCAGAATTGGCTCAAGGAGGGAATAACAAACACATTCAGTTGGGTATAGAAATGTATCTTACCCTATAGGAAAGCAGGAGGGGAAAGAGAAGGGTAATAGAAAGGGGTGCAGGTTGGGTGAGGTGGTAGTCAGACAAAATGCTTTTGATGGGGGACAAGGTGAAAGGAGAGAGAGAATAAAATTAATGGGGAGGGTAGGAGAGAAGGAAATACAGTGAGCAATCATAACTATGAAAAAAATTTGAAGAAAGTTTCTATGATAAAGCCCTCACTTCTCCAAAGAAAATGAAGTTAAATTTGTTAAAATAAGAGCCATTCCCCAATCGATAACTGCAAAAGACATGAACATTTTTCACATTTAGTAATAAAAATTATATATAGCCATATAAAAAATACTCTCACTATTGAGTAGAAAAATGCAATTTAAAACAATTCTGAGTTACTCTCTCATACTTATTATTAGATTGGCTAATAGGACCTAAATGGAAAACGACAAATGTTGGAGGGGATGTGGGAAAAATGTAACATTAGTGCCCCATTAGTGGAGTTGTGAACTGATTAAACCATTCTATAAAGTGATCTGGAACTATGCCCAAGGGGATATAAAATCATGCATACCTTTTGACCTAGCAATATCACTACTAGGTCTGTATCCTAAAAAAGAGTCAAAAAACAGAAAGGAAAAGTACCTATATGTATAAAAGTATTTATAGCAGCTCTATTCTGGAGGAAAAGAATTGAATTGAAAGGATGCCCATCAATTGGGGAATGGCTGAACAAATTGTGGTATGTGATTATGATGGAACAGTATTGTGCTATAAGAAACGAGGAGCAGGATGCTCTCAGAAAAACCTGGAAAGACTTACAGGAGCTGATACAAAGCAACATCTACTGTATATAAAGTAACAGTAATATTGTAAGATGGGCAGTGGTGAGTGACTTAGCTATTCTCAACAATGCAATGATCCGAGATAACTCTGAAAGGCTTATGATAAAAAATGCTGTCCATCCTCAGAGAAAGAACTGATGGTGTCTGAATATAGATTTAATCATACTTTCTTTCACTTTATTTTTCTTGAGGTTTTTTTTTTTTGGTCTATGTTTTCTTTGACAACATGACTAATATGGAAATATATTTTACATGACTACACATGTATAGCCTATATCAAATTGCTTGTCTCCTCAGTGAGGGATGTGGGGAGAGAGGAAGAAAGTCAAAATTTTAAAAACAAGTGATAAAAATTGTTTTTACATGTAATTAGGGAAAAATAAAATACTAAATACAACAAAAAAACCCACACATGTACACATACGTGTACTCCCAAGGTTAAAATTAGGATTAATGTTTGGAAGACATAAGGAAGCATAAATTGACTCAACAGAAGGAAATAATGTTCTAAAATGAAAACAGTCTAATGATGGACAGCCCTGTAATGTAGTGAGTTACCTAAATACAAGCAGGGTTAGTATAGTTATCTGCAAGGGGTTAGCAGGTTCGATAGAAACAACTTCTCAGGTCCTTTCTAATTCTGAGGCTAGTTGGGGGAAAAGACGTTGCAGCTGTTCATCCTTTCAAAGAAGACCATGACATTGTCAGGTAATGTCTTAACTTTGGCAGAGTTGCACAGATATCAGCCTCACTCTCACTTCCAGAGTCATTGAATTCCAGACAAGAAAAATGTCAGGACAACTGGTGATGACCTGAGATGTAGTGGATGACTTCAGTATCTTCTATGTCTGACCAAGTTCTAAGTGCTCTCCCTGGCCATTGGAACAAATTGCTCTCATCCACCCATTGCACCTAGGGAAGTCTTCACATACTTGTGATAGACATCCTGCTAACTTACCAATAGTTTTAGGCCTATTGGTTGCCCTCAAATTGAGTTGGTCCATCTGCTGAGATAGTTTCACTGAGGCAGAGCTGCTGTACATACTACACCTTCTTGAAGCCACTTGTGTGGAATTGGGTGAAAGGTGGATGCCAAAGGTGGATGAGCAGCCCTGAAAAGGGTTCAACAAGCCTTTACACCAGAGATTCTAGTCCTCACAGCATATAGCTTGAAGTAAAAGATATTCACTTTATAAAAGAAAGATTCTCTCCACTGAATGGTCAGTCAATATCCTTAATATTCCCTGTATTGGAACTGAGAACTCCTTGGCCATATCCATCCTCTTACTTTTACCCCTGAGCTACAGATATCTACCCACAGAGGTAGATAAGCTTGGTGTTTCAAACATTCCAAGGAACTGGTAAGACAAATGATACTAACCCAATAAACAGGTAGAGGAAAACAAACTATCGTTCTTTGCCTCTAGCTTACAACATAATGTTATGAAGGCAAGACCCAAAAAAATAGGAGAACACAAAAATGTGTGGGAAAGGTTATGTGCTGATTGGTATTACTGGTCACAGTTGCCAAGGGACTCTGTCTTCTCTTACCTTCTTACTTGTTTTCAAACAAACACCCCAAACTCCCCATATAGCAATTCCATTGTGAGGTGAATCTCAGGTACTCCAGGTTCATATGAGTAAACATAACCTCTACACCACCATGAAACAATGCCAACTGAGGCATGATGCTTCTAGGTTGGACTTGTTATTTTTTTTTACTTTTGGGTCTCCCAGAAGCCATGTGACCCTTCATCTTTTTCATATTTGTATTTCCAAGACATAGCATAATGCCTGACACTCGGTAATTACTTAGTAAATATCTGTGGACTTGACTTGTTGATGTCTCCTAGAAAATCGTAGGAAGCACTACTGACTCAAACCACTAGGAGATCATACTTTTTCCTTTTTAAAAATTTTTTTTTAATGTTTTATTTCTTTTTCATTGATCAAGCATTTTTCAAAATGTTAGTTTATAATATTTTTTTCTCATTTTTTTCCTCCCAGATCTCCCACATTCAGAGAGGGAGAGACAAAGAGGAGGGGAGGGAGGAAAAAAGAGAAGAAAGGGGTGAGGGAGAATGAAAGGAAGGAAGGAAATAATGAAGGAGGGAAGGAAGGAATTAAGAGAAGGAAGGAAGGAGTGAAGGGAAGAAAGGAGGGAAAGAGTGGAGGGAAGAAAGAAAGAAGTAGGGAAGGAAGGAAGGAGAGAAGGAGGGAGGAAAAGATGGAAGGTTAAAGAAAAGGAGGAAAGGAGGAAGGAAGAGAAGGAAGAAAATGGAGAGAGGGAGAAAAGAAAGCAAGGAGGGAAGCAAGGAAGGAAAGGAGGGAAGGAAGGAAACTGACTAGCTGCTATTTTAGCGAGATATGAGCACATATTAAACAATGTACATATTGGCCTCTGAAAGACAGCAATGCATATCCTGGTTATCTTGAGAATCTCCTTTTGCCCTCTGAGTTTCATTTGTGCTCATTGTTTTATCTCTACTTGCTTTGGACAGAGGAAATTGCCTTTAAACGAATGTGATCTTTCAACGTGTTATTGTGGCAAGAATTCTTTCCCAGTTTTGAAACCATAGAGGATAGAGATAGGAACTGGACCTGTAATTTCTTTAGTACTGGGAACTCTTAGGTAAGGAGATTCCCTTTACTCATCCATCTCATTTAGATTATCGAATTTGTGGGCATAAAGTTGGGCAAAGTAATTTCTAATTATTGTTTTAATTTCCTCCTCATTGGAGGTAAGTTCACCCCTTTCATTTTTAATATTAGTAATATGATTTTCTTCTTTTTTTAATCAAATTGACCAAAGGTTTATCAATTTTATTAGTTTTTTCATAAAATCAACTGTTGGTTTTATTTATTAATTCAATAGTTTTCTTAATTTCAATTTTATTAATCTCGCCTTTGGTTTTCAGTATTTCTAATTTGGTATTTTCTTGGGGATTTTCAATTTATTCTTTTTCTAGCTTTTTCAGCTGCATACCTAAGTCATTGATCTCCTCTTTCTCTATTTTATTCATGCAGGCATTCAAAGATATAAAACTTCCCCTAAGAACTGCTTTTGCAGTATCCCATAAGATTTGGTAGGTTGTCTCATTATTGTCAGTTCTCTTGAATGAAGTTGTTGATTGTTTCTATGATTTCTTCTTTAACACATTCCTTCTTTAGGATTAGATTATTTACTTTCCAATTGATTTTTGCTTTGTCTTTCCATGGCCTTTTATTGCATATAATTTTTATTGCATTATGATCTGAGAAGGATGTACTTATTATCTCTGCCTTTCTGCACTAGATTGTGAGATTTTTATGTCCTAGTACATGGTCAGTTTTTGTAAATGTTCCATGTACTGCTGAGAAAAAGGTATATTCCTTTCTATTCCCATTCAATTTTCTCCAAAGATCTATCATATCTACCTTATCTAGAGTTTTATTTACCTCCTTAACCTTTCTTGTTTATTTTGAGGTTAGATTTATCAAATTCAGAAAGAGGGAGGTTGAGGTCCCCCACTAGTATAGTATTGCTGTCAATTTCTTCCTTCAACTCCCCCAACCTCTCCTCTAAGAATCTGGATGCTATACCACTTGGAGCATACATGTTTAGTAATGATATTGCTTCATTGTCTATGGTGCCTTTTAGCAGGATATAGTTTCCATCCTTATCCCTTTTGACTAGATCTATTTCTGCTTTTGCTTTGTCTGAGATTAGGATTGCTACTCCTGCCTTTCTTACATCAGCTGAAGCACAATATATTCTGCTCCATCCTTTGACCTTTATCCTACGTGTATCCCCCCGTTTCAAATGCGTTTCTTGTAATATATTGTTGGATTATGGCTTTTAATCCATTCTGCTATCTGTCTCCGTTTTATGGGAGAATTTATTCCATTCACATTCACAGTTATGATTGCAATCTGTGTATTTCCCTCCATCTTCTTTCCCACCATTTGTGCTTTTAGCTCTTCTGTCTCCCTTCCCCTCCTCAATAGTATTCGCTTTTCACCACCTCCTCCTGCCACCTTCCCCTCCTTCTTTTAGCGCCCCTCTCTTTTACTCCCCTTTACTCTTATTGTTTCTTCCCTCCCTTTTAGCCTCCCTCCCCTTTCTTCCCCCTTCCTCTCCTACTGCCTATAGAGCTAGTTAGGATTATCTACTTAAGTTTATTGTTCCATCCTTTAAACAAATCCGATGAGAGTACCTCTCACACAATGCTCATCTCCCTCCCCTCTTTCCCTCTACTATGATTTTGTACTTCTTCTTGTGATATAATTTGCCATTCTGCTTCCTCCTTTTCACACCTCCTATTACAATCCCTTCTCATACTTAAATCATATTTTTTGTCATGATATCATTACTTTATACCTGTTCCCTCTATGCATATCCCTTTTATATTTCTTAATAGCCGCACAGCTCTCAAGATTAACAGGTATCATCTTCCCTTATAGGGAGGTAAATAATTTGCCCTAATTGAGTAACAAGTTGTTCCCCCCCCACCTTTTACCTTTTTATGATTCTCTTAAGACCTGCATTTGAAGATCAAACTGTCTATTAAGTTCTGGCGTTTTGGTCAGGAAGCTCTGGAAATCCCTTACTTCATTGAATGACTTTCTCCTTGCCTGAGATGTTATGCTGAACTTTGCTGGGCACTTGATCCTTGGTTGTAGTCCCAACTCCTTTGCCTTATGGAATATTGGGTTCCAGTTCTTTCGATCTTTTAATGTAGAAGCTGCAAGGTCCTGTGTAATCCTGATTGTATTGCCTTGATATTTAAATTGTTTCCTTCTGGCTGCTTGTAACATTTTCTCCTTCACTTGATAGCTCTGGAATTTGGCAACTATATTTCTTGGGGTTTTGAGTTTGGGATCCCTTTCAGGAGGGGAACGGTGGATTCTTTTGATGACTATTTTGCCCTCTGAATCTAGTACTTCTGGGCAGTTTTCCTTGATGATTTCCTGGAAGATATTGTCCAGGCTCTTTTCTCCATCCTGGGTTTCTGGCAGGCCAATAATTCTTAAGTTTTCTCTTCTGGATCTATTTTCCAGGTCAGTTGTTTTTCCAATTAGATATTTTACATTTTCTTCTATCTTTTCATTCTTTAGATTTTGTTTGACTGATTCTTGCTGTCTCATTGAGTTGTTAGTTTCTACTTGCCCAATTCTAATCTTCATCAAATTGTTTTCTTCCGTTAGGTTTTGTATCTCCTTTTCCATCTGCCCAAATTTTTCTTTTAAGAAGCTATTTTCTCCAGTTAATTTTTGTACTTCCTTTTCCATTTGCCCTTTTAGGAAGTTATTTTCTCTAGTTAATTTTTGTACTTCCTTTTCCATTTGGCCTTTCAGGAATTTATTTTCTCCAGTTAATTTTTGAACTTCTTTTTCCATTTGTTCAATTTTCCTTTTCAAGGAGATGTTCTCATCAGTGAATTCTTTCTTAATAATTTTAAAATCATTGGCCAGTTTATCTTCTATTTCCTTCTTCAGCTGTTCCAGGAGAGCTGCTTGTACTTGAGAGTAGTTTATAGTCCCTTCTGAAGTTTCAGATGGAAGTACAGTCTCAGCTGTGACCTCTTTGGGGTTTGTGTTTTGGTCCTTATCCCCATAGAAAGATTCATGGTTCTTTTGGCCCTCTGCTTTTTTCTGTTCATGATTTTGATTGAGTGTTGTGGCTTCTGGTTCTTTCAGTCAGAAGCTAGAGAACGTTTTGCTGAGCTGATGTGTGAAAACGCTAAAAGCAGGTTTTTGTTTGGTTTTTCCCTGATCAGCCCTGGGTTTAGCTTGTTAAGTGTGGGGGAGGAATGATCTGGTCACAGGAGATCTCCTCAGCTGAACTGAGGCAAAGGCAAGCTCAGGAGCTGGTAATCCCAGCTGCTCTATTGTCTTTCTGATTCCCCTGGACAGCTGAGGCACGCCTAGATGCTAATGCGTGTTCCCACCCCTCCTGGGGCTCCTCTCCTGGCGCTGAGGCTTGCCTGGGTCCTAGTGCGAGTTTTCTCTGCCCTGGGTCCTCTGTCCTTCCGTTTTGCCTCTGCCACCGTAGGAGAAATCCCCCTTAGCTATTTTCCTCGTCTCAGGTGTTATGAGACTATTGGTCTCCTCCTGCTGTTTCTACTGATCTGGGATTTTTCTGGGGAAATATTTTATGGTTCTTTCACGGTCATCAAGTGGGGAGGAGAGAGCATTTACTGATCACTCCACCATCCTGGCTCCCAGAAGTTTGAGTAGGTGACTTACCGAAGTTTGATCTTCGGGCTGAAGGTCTCAGGAGCTGCTGTGCTGATATCTGGCGCTCGGCAGCTCTCACTGACTTGGTTTGACTTGTCTCCCACCCTGGGTGCTGCTCCTCTGGTTCCCCCCGCCACTCAGGTTTCTGGGGTCTCTTCTGCTCTGCTGCACTGGCCATGCTGCGCTGTGTGCTGTGGGCTCATCCCCGCTAACAGATCCTTCCCATGGACCTTCCAGTCAAATCTGAGCTCCGAATCCATCACCATCTGTCTCCCACTAGATTCCACACCTCCAAAATTTGGTCAGATTCTCCTTTCAGAGGTACCTGAAGGAGTTTATCCGAGAGCTTAGGTGAGTCTTTGCTCTCACTCCGCCATCTTGGCTCCACCCCCGAGATTCCCTTTACTAATGAAGGTTGACATGTCTTCTGCAACTTTTAGTTTTAGAGTGTTGATTAGAGCACTGAGAAATTAAGGAGATCATTTATCCACCCTGGGCCTCAGTTACCTCACCAGTAAAATAAGAGGGTTAGTTTAATGACTTCTAGGTTTCCTTTTGGCTCTAAGTCTATCACCATACGCTCTCTTCAATTCCCCTTTGGCAATATCTCTCTTTTGTGAGGCTACTTCACTGCCCTACCTAAATCCTACTGATACCAAATCCAAACAGAAATGTTCCTTTTCCCCTACCGAACTTTAGTTTTTCTATCTTAGCTCCTTCATGCCAAAGGCAACCTGACTTAGACAATCCTATGCACTTAATATAGGCCCCCATCAGATAACCTTTAAATGAATGCTTCAGGTTCAAAGGAATGCTGGATATGGAGATAAGATTGATATAACACACAGCTGCAGATCAGCTCAGCCAGTTCAGAGCATGGGGAGAGAAAGAGCTGAGAGTGAATGAGCACCTTTGTACAAGTGTCAGCCAGGGCATTGTGGGACAAGGGAACAAAGAATGGGTTAATAGACTCAGGAGAGTTGGGTTCAGATCTGGATTCTACTACTGCTTTCCTGCATGACCTTGGACAAGTCATTTCCATGTTTCTGAAATAGGTAAAATCATTGTACTGAGCTACATAATCTATAAAGTCTCTTTTGACTTTAAATCTATGAACCTTGCTTCCCTCTCTTCCTCCTTCTTCAGTTGAAGTCCTACCTTCTATAATAAGCTTTTCCCAGTTCCCCTTAATCTTAATGCCTGAAACTATTACCAATTTATCCTTAATATATCTTGTTTATACAGCACATAGCTGTTTGCATGTTGTCTCCCCCACTGGACTGCGAGCTCCTTGAAATCAAAGACTGCTTTTAGACTTTCTTTGTATCCTCAGAGCTTAGCACTGCGACATAGTAGGCACTTTAAAAATGTTAATTGACTGGCTAACTGTTCCTATGACCTTCCCATATGGATAATATTCTATATATGCAAAATCACACAAATATCAAATATGAGGATGATCCCAAAACATCTTTCTTCTACCTGGGAGTTCTTTAACATGTTAATGGCCATTCGCAGGACAGTGAATTAGGGGGAAGAAGAGGTTATTGATATTCACTAGTTTTTGTCATCAGTCCAGTTGTTTCTGACTCTTTGTGAGCTCATTTGGGGATTTTTTTGTCAAAGGTACTGGAGTGGTTTGCCATTTCCTTCTCCTCTCATTTTACAGATGAAGAAACCAAGGCAGATGATGATTTGCCCAGGGTTGCACAGCTACCTGTGCCACCTACCCACTCATATAAAAATAAGTAACTAATATTATTAATATTAGAAAAATACTAGACCTTAAAATCAGGAAGCACAGGGTCCAAATTCTGTCTCTGATCCTTCCTATATATGCGATCCAAAGGAAGTCACTTGACATCTATGAACCTCAGTTTCCTCATCTATGAAACAAGATAATGACACTCGTAGTACCTACCTTCAAAGGTGGTTGTGAAGTATGCATGAGTTTAGCACAGGCAAAGTGATTTGCAGACTCTAAATATCCATTATTTCACAATCATTGCAAAAACTATTTTATGCAAAGCTTGATTTGTCAGTGGCATTATGAAAGTTTGCAACATATAGATCTCGCACAGACTCTGTGTTCAATCTCTTTCTACCTTTTTAATCCTGAAGCATCTCTGTTCAACTGAGGTCTCAGTTGTTTCTTTAGTATTTGCCTTCACCACCTTTGAGAACTTGCCATTTTTGGGGCTTCCAAATTCCAGGCAGAACAAAGTTCAACCTGTGATTTCAGAGCAGTTTATATTGTCTGGTGCATACAGTTAAACTGTTGTGAGAGTGGAATTAGTGTATGCCGGAGATCTGAATATTTTTGATGACAATTTTCACTTCCCAACCTTTCTTTTGAGAGAGGATGCTGTGGTTTTTAGGGAAAACCAGGAAACTTAGTAACCAGAGTGTTTGTCTATCTTGGTATCAGATTTGAGTAGGGAATGTTCCTGAACATCACAAGAACTGTGGGTTCCTCAGATCAAAAATATATTTTCTGTCTTAAGTCCACATTTGAGATGGATGTAAACAAGAGAAACATGACCCAAAGCTCCTATCAGTGATGGTACAAGGACCCACACACTCATTTCTTCGTACTTCATTAGCCAAAAACACTATTATGGACATTTTTTAGAACCACATAATGCTTTGACTCAGTAAAGTACTTCTCCCCTCAAAGCCTTAAATGTTTTATAAATGCAGTAGAGGCTGACCAAAGAACTTCAGGAAAGATGGTCTTTTAAATTACACTCTGACTGAAAAAAGTCTCAAAAGTCAACTTTTATATTGAGATTTCTGTGTGTATCTCTCTCTAAGGTTGATAGATTTTAGTTTGAAGCTATGGGAGGAAGCAAAGGAGGAGGAAAACCTATGAAAGCAGTTGTGTGTAGTGACTGAAATATGCAATCCTTAAATGCCCTGATGTAGTTAATAGTGGTAAAAATTACTGAATTGATAGATAGACAGACAGACAGACAGAGAGACAGATAGATAGATAGATATTTTTTTCTTTACTATCTCCTAAAACTGAAAACTAGAAAATTTCAACCAGTTTTAAATGCCGTTGGATACTCCTGAAAAAGAGGAAAATCAAAGCAGTTCCTCTTCTGTAAAATGAAAGGACTGACTAAAAAACATCTGAAGTTCTTGCAACTTCTACTTTCACTAGGAATTAGATTGATTAGCAACTCCTCTAGAAAAAAAAAAAAAAATATATATATATATATATATATATATATATATATATATATATATATATAGTCAGAGATAAGAATATGTATCTTGGGAAAACATGATTTCCAGGAATGGTCATATATTACTTGAGATGAACAGTATGAGTGCCTTATCTACCAATCTACCATCTTGTATAAAAAAATTCAGAAATTGAGATAGATGGTCAATAATATTACTTCCATCTCTATCATTGGTGATTCTATAACCTAAGACAGGGATGGAGAACCTGCAGCCACATGTGGCCTTGTAGGTCCTTGGATGCAGCCTTTTGAGTTCAAATTTTACAGAACAAATCCTTTTATTAAGGAGATTTTTTCCGTGAAGTTTGGATTCAGTCAAAAGACTGCACTTGAGGACCTAGAGGGACACATGTGGCCTCAAGGCTGCAAGCTCCCCACCCCTACTATGGACTATAGCAAACCGGACCCTTCTATCCTTCACTATCTGCCAAAGGCATATTGCTTCCACAACACTATCCATCCATCTTATCTTCTGTCATCCACTTCTCCTTTTGCCTTCAATCTTCACCAACACCAGGATCTTTTCCAATGAGTCCTGTCTTCTCTTTATGTGGTCAAAGTACTTGAGCTTTGGCTTTAGTATGTGCCCTTCCACATATAATATGAATAATCTGCATTAATTTCTTTAACAGGAAGCTACAGAGGTGCAAGGGATAGAGTACTGGGCCTGAAGTCAATAAGACCTGAATTCAAATCTGGCCTCAGACACAAGCAGTATAATCTTGGACAAGTCACTTAACCCCATTTACCTCAGTTTCCCCATCTATAAGATGAGCTGGAGAAGAAAATGGAAAACCACTCCAGTATCTTTGCCAAGAAAACCCCAATTGGGGGCATAGTTAGACAAGACTGAAATAACTAAAGAGTAACAAAAATTTCTTTAAGTATTGATTAATTTTATCTCCTTGCTGTTTAAGGGGCTCAAAAGTTTTCTCCAGCACCACAATCTGAAAGTGTAAGTTCTCCAGCATTCAGCTTTTCTTATATTCCAACTCTCATAGTCATTAGTTACTACTGAAAAACTCTACCTTTAATTATACAGACTTTTGTCAGCAAGGTGATGTTTCTGTTTTTTAGTATTCTGTTTGATTTGCCCTAGCTTTTCTTGTAAGGAGCAAGCGTCTTTTAATTTCACGGTTATAATCGCCATCCGCAATAACTTTTTGAGCCCAACAATACAAATTCTGACTTTGTTTCCATTCCTTCTCTTTCCATTTGCCAGGAAATGAAGGAATCAGTTGCCAAGATCTTAGTTTTTTAAACGTTAAGCTTCAAGCCAGCTCTTGAGTTCTCCTCTTTCATCCTCATCAAGAAGTTTCTTAATTCTTCTCCAACTTTCGGCCATCGAAGTGGTAAGTGGTATCATCTATTTGTCTAAGATTGTGACATTTCTCTTGGCAACTTTAATTCTGGATTTTAATTCATCTAGCCAAGAATTTTGCATGAGGTACTCTATATACAAGTTAAATCAGTAAAGTGACAATATTCAACCTTTTATGCTCCTTTTTCAATTTTAAACCAATCACTTGTTATGAGTTCAGTTCTAACTGTTGCTTCTTGACTCACAGAGAGGTTCCTCAGGAGACAAGTAAGATGCTCTGATACTCCCCATCTCTTTGAGAATTTGCCATATTTTATGGTAATCCACATAGTCAAAGGCTTTAATATAGTCAAGGAAGCAGAAGTAGATGCTTTTCTGGAAGTCCTTGCTTTCTCATCATGGCAAGAATGTTGGCAATTTGGTCTTGAATACCTCCTCCTCTTTGAAAGTTAGCCTGCACTTCTGGTAATTTTTGGTTTGCACACTGCTGAAGCCTATTTTGCAGAATCTAAAGCATAATCTTGCTGGCATATGAAATGAGTGTAATTATTCTGTAAATTGAACATTTTCTTGCCATTGCCCTTTTTTAAGGATAGGACATAAACTGATCTTTTCCAATCCAGTGACCACTGTTGCATTTTCCAAATTTGCTGGCATATTAAATACAGCCCTTTAACAACATCATCTTTTAGGATTTTAAATAGCTCAGCTGGAATTCCATCAACTCCACTAGCCTTATCATTAGCAAAGCTTCCTAAGTCCCACTTGACTTCATTCTCCAGGATTTATGGCTATAGATCAGTAACCACACCATCAGGGTTTTCAGTGATGTTAAGATTTTTCTTGTTTAGTTCTTCTATATATTTTTGCTACCTCTTCTAAATCACTACTATTTCTGTTAAGTCTCTACCATATGTATTGATCACCTAAATTAAATTCATCTATTCCCATCCATTTAAGTTTATTGACACCCAAGATGCCATTGTTTCAACTTCATCTCCTGTTTGACTACAAACATCTTACCTTCCAGGTTCCTATGCAATACTGATCTTTCCAACATCAGACTTTCCTTTCATCACAAGACTTTTCCACAACTGAGCTTCCTTTCAACTTTGACCCAGCCATATCATTTTTTATGGAGCTCCTTGTAGCTATCTCCTGCTCTTTCCCAGTAATGTGTTGGATACCTTCTTAGGGGTTTATCCATCTCTTTTATCATTTTAATACTATCCATGGGATTTTTCTTGGCAAAGATACTAGAATGGTTTGTAATTTTTTTTTTCTAATAGATCTTGTTTTGTCTGAACTCTCCAATATGATCTGTCTGTTTTGGATGACCCTGCACAATTCAGCTTGTAGTTCATAGAAACCCCTTCACTATAAGGCAATGATCCAGGAGAGGTCTGCCATATTTGCTAATTTGGATTCCTGGACTTCCTTACATAAGGATATCTTCATGAGAGAAGAATATTATGTACTTGATACAAAGCTGGTGCTTAGTAAATGCCTGTTAATTGATAAGAATTTATTCAAGGATCCCATATAGGTCCTTCCTTCACAGGCCCAAACCATAACTTCTTCATTCTTATAAATCATCAATGTGATTAACAGTGGTTGGAAAATTCATTCTGTAGACACCTTGTGGGTGATCCTCTCCAAACTTAGAAAAGTCCATAGACAACAGGGATGGAGCACATCACGAACTCTGCCTTCAAGAATCAATGATTACCTCCATACTACAACCAGATATCAAATGAGGACTTTAGTCAAGGCTTTTATAGATAAGCACCAAAAAAAATTACTCTGGGTCTCAGCTTTCTTATCTATAAAATAAAGGGTTTGGATTAGATAACCTGCTTGGGTCCTTTCTGTCTCTGAAACTCTGCTCCTATGATCTACCCTATGTTCTTCCATAGAATTTTACAAGTACTGAAATCAACAAGATATGATTTTTTTCTAATGTTGATGATGAAAAGGACTGACTCTTACTTAATGTAATTATCACCAAACTGACTGTCTTGTTACTGTACTACCCTTTGGTCATACTAGATTTTAATTTGAAGGATAAAAACCATGGCCCCACTTAAGTGTGTTGAAGGAAGGAGGGTCCAAGGTAATCTGACAATTACAATTGGTAGTAGCATCTGATTGGGCTCAAGCTCAGATGCTTTATATGTCTTGATATAAGAAATAAGAAGTGAATCAGTCCCATAATCCTCATCTTGCCATGCCCAAGCTAGCTAAACCCAGTTAGCTTTAAAGGTAGCTTTAAAGGGCCAATTACACACATTTTCTATTTGCCCAACATAAATTGTAATTCATCCTGGGCAAGTAAGTGAGTGATTATTTCTGAAGCTATAAACGGAGCCTCCTGTGCTGCCCAGATCTAAACCCCCAAATGGTGTCTAATGAACGCCTGAGATTACATGGAATTTCCTCTCTGAAGACCACAGGTTTTTGCCATCCAACAACTGCCACATACTTGTGAGATGTAGGAAATTGATGCCTACTCTCCATGTGGCTTTACAAATAAAACACCCCATAGAAAAATACACAGCTATTCTGTGGGTCTATGTGATCTTCCACAGCACATTGGATGGAAGTGCTAAGGGCCTGAATGTATTAACGGGGTCTCTAGGAGTTTGGCTATCTTTTCATTGTTCCATCCTCCAACAAGAGATTGTCTACGAAGAGGATAAAAAAGATTCTGAGGATGATGTGGAGCTGGAATCACAAAGGAAGGTCAGAATCATGTGGCAATAAGTGCTATAGGCTCTGGATATTGCATATAATTCTGAAAATGACATAGACTGTGAAATTGTTAGGTTCAGAAATTCGAGAATCATCTACAAATACTCTGACAGCATCTACATTTTCAATGTCCCTCATTTTTTGTTGGCTTTGTGGTTGGTTGGATTGTTTGTATGTTCTGAGAGAATATACAGTGATGTAGCCAGAGGAATGAATCTGAAGGCCAGAGGACCTGGACTCAGAGTCTAGTCTTCCACTTGACCTTGGTCAAGCCACTTTACCTCTATGAGACTGTTTCCTCCATGGACCCCATGATCTCTAAAATTGCATCCATATGCAAATCCTATGAAAAGGTTTGACTTGGGGTTTGGGGACCAGAACTATGATTTCATTGGTGAATAGAATTCCCAGTAAAGAAACACTCTCTCCCAGTGCTGATCAGCACCTACTCTTCAGAGTCTTAGAGAGTTATTTGAAGGATCAAAAGGTTAAATAACTTGTCTAGGGTCTTACATAGAGTATGTGTTACAGGAAGAATTTTAATATAGGTCTTCTTGTAGTTGGTTTAGCATAAAAAAAAGTAGACATGTGAAAAGCCACTCTAGTCACCTCCAAAGAAGTATTATTGATTTATAAATCAATGAAAATTTATTTTTTAATTATATGTTGGAATGATCAAAAATTTATTTTCTGTTCCTCTCAATCCACTGCCACTAAAAAAGAAAAGATAAAGACAGAGGACAAGAAGAGATAAGAAGAGAAAATGAAAGAAGACCAGAGAAAAACAGTCTTTATTTCAATGGATTAAAGCTACCTGTGAGTATATAGTGAGGTCAGTGGGCAAATTGAAGGTTTTTATAAATAGGGAGATGAATTATACAAGAAGAAAAATATTGCAGAAGGATCAGGAAGAGTCACAATGGGATTCTGTGGAAAGAGCAGTCATGTTCATTTTAGTGTCCTTAGTAAAATCATCATCTTTCATGAAATTATCAAGGAAAACTGCCCTGAGATTCTACAACCAGAGGGCAAAATAAGTATTGAAGGAATTCATTGATCACTGCCTGAAAGAGACCCAAAAAAAGAAACTCCTAGGAACATTGTGGCCAAATTCCAGAGTTCCCAGGTCAAGGAGGAAATATTGCAAGCAGCTAGAAAGAAACAATTTCAATATTGTGGAAATACAATCAGGATAACACAAGATCTAGCAGCTTCTACATGAAGGGATTGAAGGGTGTGGAGTAGGATATTCCAGAAGTCAAAGGAACTAGGACTCAAACCAAGAATCACCTACCCAGCAAAACTGAGTATTATACTTCAGGGGAAAATATGGTCTTTCAATGAAACAGAGGACTTTCAAGCATTCTTGATGAAAAGACCAGAGCTGAAAAGACAATTTGACTTTCAAACACAAGAATGAAAAGAAGCATGAAAAAGTAAACAGCAAAGAGAAGTCATAAGGGACTTACCAAAGGTGAACTGTTTACATTCCTACATGGAAAGACAATATTTGTAACTCTTAAAACTTTTCAGTATCTGGGTAGTTGGTGGGACCACACACACACATACACACACATGTATACATGTGCTCACACACACATACACATATGCACACACATACAGAGACAGAGAGCACAGAGTGAATTGAATAGGATGGGACCATATCTTAAAAGAAATTAAGGTAAACAGTGAGAGAGAAATGTAGTGGGAGGAGAGATGGTGAAATGGAATGGGGTAATTTATATCTCATTCAAGAGTCAAGCAGGAGACTTTTTAGTTGAGGGAAAAAGAGGAAAGCTGAGAAAAAAACATGAAGTTTACTCTCATCACATTCGACTAAAGGAAGGAATAAAATGCACACTCATTTTGGTATGAAAACCTATCTTACAATACAGGAAAGTGGGGAGAAGGAGATAAGCAAGGAGGGGTGATGGTAGGGACGGCAATGGGAGGAGGGAGCAATTTGAAGTCAACACTCAGCGAGGGACACGATCAAATGACAGAATAGAAACAATGGGGGCAGGATAGGATGGAGGGAAATACAGTTAGTCTTACACAACATGACTATTATGGAAGTCATTTGCAAAACTACACAGATATGGCCTATATTAAATTGCCTGCCTTCCCAAAGGGAATGGGTGGGGAGGGAGGGATGGGGAGAATTTGGAACTCAAAGTTTTAGGAACAACTGTTGAGTATTGTTCTTGGTACTAGGAAATAAGAAATACAGTTAATGGGGAATAGAAAGTCATCTGGCCCTACAGGACAAAAGAGAAGATGGGGACAAGAGAAGGGAGGGATGATAGAAGAGAGGGCAGATTGGTGATAGGGAAAATTAGATTGCTTGGTGTATTGGGGTGGGGGGAGGGGATAAAAAGGTAGAGAATTTGGAAACCAAAATTTTGTGAAAATGAATGTAAAAAGTTAAATGAATAAATTTATATTAAAGAAAAAAAGAATATAAATCATAAAAAAAAGAAATTCTCTTAATCAGATTTGCTAAACTCTAGCAAAATATGTTTTCACTGGCTATTGGAGGGTATGCTATATCCTTGGCTAAGAGCCCTTTATCTCTACATTTTAAATCTTGATCCAGAAATCTAAATCTCCTTCTCAAATACTACCTTCTTAGTCAGTTTTTCACTTCCAAAATCTGTCATTGTTTTCTGAATACCCTTCCTTCAATCAGCAGTAGTGATAAAAACCCCAGGATATTGCACCAGGCTTTTCAGTTTCTTGCTCAGAATTCCATAATCCTTAGCAATGATTTCTAAGTTCTTCATGGTATTATCATTGGCTCTACACACATCACCACAAGTCAGTAGTAATCAGCAAGTTCGAGAAGTATGAAGCCACTATCATATCTTGGACATGATGCCCCAGGAAAATGATTTTGGTGTCCAATTGGGCACTATGCAATTAGAAATATGGGCTATTTGGAGAAGTATCACAAAAAATAATAAAATATATCAATATTTGAAATGGGAAAAGAGGAACAGGAGGGAAATGTTTTAGCACTAAAAAAGGTGATTTATAAATAGATATGGGAAGACAAAGATGCACTAGGAATTCTGGTCCTGGAAGCAAATTCAGTTTCAGATAGAGGAGGTAGTGAGTTCTAAGGTATGACTGCTACTGTGCATGGTTGAAGCAAACCCAAAACAGAAGAGAAGTAGACGAGGAAGTGAAAAGACTAGAAGACCAGGGTTAAAAACAGAACAAAACAACTAGGACTTGGGGTGGAGAAGACCATGAATCAACTCCTGAACTCACTGGGGAAGAGGAAAGTCATAGAGATGACAGCTGCATAGATATGATCAGAATGGAGAGAATATTGAAGAGGGAGCAGTGACAACTGAGTAAAGGTGCCAGAAGGAGGTCCTGAAGTGGCACCAGGGAGTGAGGAACATGCCAACTCTTCCTTCTGACTTTCTCTGTGTATGAAAAGAGGGAGAGTAGGCAACTTTGGGAGCTATTTTGGGTCTTTTGTATATACGTGTGTGTGTGTGTGTGTGTGTGTGTATGTTATGTAATCCCAAGTGGGCTCTCAAAATACAACAAGGCACTCCTACTCTTTCCTAACTGGTGCCTTTTCGCCAGTCACCACAGTGGCTATTCCAATCCTTTTCTCTCCTGGACTTTGACAGGAGCCCTGAGCTCTTCCCTTGAATTCTACCCCTGCAATCACCCCAGGTCCGAGGATGAGAGTAAATGTACACAACAACACACACATAAAATTAAAGAATATACCAGAATATAATCTGATGTGATATGATATAATATAATGCAGTATAATGTAATGTAACACACCAAAACATAACTACCTTATGTTATGTTATACTGTACTTTACTATATTACATATTATATTATATTATGTTATGTTACGTTATATTATATTAATTATATTTAATTATATTACCTTGCAGTACAGCATAATATACTATAGTATGGTATAATATAGTGTAGTATAGTAATTATATCTTGCCCTTTACCAAGTATCCCCTTTACTTCCATTACCATCTCCAAACAACACCTCCTATCTCACCATCATCCTCTCCTCCTCTCCATAGGGTCCCTGGGCTCTGTTCCTGAAACTACCCTGAGCTCTGACAGAGTAACTCTCACCTTATCTAAATTGGAACCAGGTCTCCACTTCCCAGAAACCAGATCTAAACTGTGTCACTCTTAGCAACATCCTCTCCTCTTGTTCCAGACCCCTGGGGCGGGGGGAGGTTCTTGAGGGCAAGTCTGGGATGGGCTAGGAAATGTTTAACAATATGGCTCTCTGAAAAAAATTATGAACCAATAAACTTTTAAGTTTGGTCTGAACTACCAACATTTTCTCCATCAGTTTCTTTGCTTAGACAATCAACAAAATAATGTCAAACCCTATTGTTTTGCTGATTTTCCAGGTCACACTGAAAAGATAACAATCAGTTCTTGAGAATCAATTGGAGCTGGCTCCAGCATACCCCTTACAAGCACTATCTTGCTTCCTTATATTTGTACCTGAGCACAATGCTTGGCACATGGCCTTCAATAACTTCTTTATCTAGCTACCTAGCTATCTAGAGCTCATTTTTCTTTTAAATTACCTTGCACTACTTGGATAGTTTTCATGTCGTTGTTCAGTCGTTTCAATTGTGTCCTCTCCATTACTCCATTTGGAGTTTTCTTGGCAAAGATAGTGAAGTGGCTTTTTCCTTCTCCAGCTCATTTTACAGATGAGGAAACTGAGGCAAGCAAGATCAAGTGACTTGCCCAGGATCACACAGCTACAAAGTGTCTGAGGTCAAATTTGAACTCAGATCTTTCTGAGACCAGACCCAGCATTCTAGACACTGTGCCACCCAGTATTTAAGATGGGTTTTTGTCTTTGGAGAATGACTCCATAAAGTACCCCATAATGGGGTAAAGAATTCTGGGACACTCTATTGATGTGTAATTGAGTAGGTCTAAATACCAGTGGTTTGGTGGTTGTTCTAAGTGACCTTGACCACCACCCTTTTTCCTGGAAGCTGGTACAGAGGACAGACTGATACCTCTGCTCTCAGGCTCCCTGGTCCTGGGTTCCCATTTATTATCTGTGTAACTTCAGGCAGGAGACTTTACTATTCTAGGCCTGTTTCTTGGCCTATAAAATGAAAGAGTTAGACCAAATGACCTCTCACATCACTTTAAACCTCAATTTTATAAATTTATAAAATAGAATACAGCTTCTGGAAGCTGAGAGCTGACTTTTCCTTAAGTCGGCCTTATTCTTGAAATAAGGAGAAAGTAGAAGAGAGGCATCAGAAAAAGTCCTTTGACCTTTGAATTCAAACTTCATGAGGACCTGGAGGGCCACACGTGACCCTAACGTTGCAGGATCTCCCACGCCTGGTCTAGACCCTTCTAGGAAGATGTGGTAGCGCTACTTTGTGTCTGGTTTCTAAGGAGATCATACTTGGTCAATTAAAAGTTCTATCCATGGAACTCATTAAGCTCTTTCCATTTGCCTTTAGAAGAAGTTCAAAAACGTCTTGTGTAGGACCATATTTGACATACAATGATCCTATTAGCCCATAGAACTGAGAAAGATTCCCATGGTGTTTAAGCCTGAGGGCAGGCAAGAGTTGTGTACATGGAAGCTGTGCTCCTTTTTGTCCACACAAGATAGGTAGGAAAGGGAAGAACGCCAGGACATGTCAGCAATTTCCTGGAATGGCCAAATGCTTTGGAAATTTCAAAGAAAGAAACACAGCTATCAATCTTCTCTTTCCCCAAAAACATCCCAGTTTTAGAGGGAGATCTTTAGAAGCTAAAGAAATAAGCAAACAACTCCAGAGCAGGTGTGACCTTGAATATTCCACATTTTTCCCCCAGGAACATCCACTCTCTCTTAACATATATACATTGTCGATCTTAGAATCAATGGCCCTTGGCCAACATTCTTGGCACACAATCCCTGATGAGCCAGGAGGAAATGTGCAAATCTCTGCTCAATGGAACAACATGAAAAGTCAAAACCATAACATATTAATGAGTACACTGGTGCCTTGTTTTCCTATTTTTAAGAGATCGCTATCATTTGGACCTATAGGTCCTTTTTTTTTTTTCTTTTAAAGGAACAGGTATGGTCTGACTCTAAATAAAGCATTTCCTTTGCAAGCTCATCTGTTTTGCCTAACAAATCCTTCTCAGTTCACACAGGACACAAATCTATATAGCCAGTGTGTACAGCTCTCCTTCCCTCAGCCCTCCCTACCACTGTTAGTAAAGGTTTCCATCATTTATGTTAATGATAATAGCTGATAGTTTTAAAGCCCTTGGAGATTTCTTAAATTCTTTCCATGCATTTTTTTCCTTTAGATATCCACAACAATCCTGGGAGATAAAAGCTGTAGGTATTATCCTCATTTTATAGATAAAGAAACTAAAGTTCAGAGAAGTTAGGTGATTTGCCAAAGGTATGTCTAGTAATCCAGTAAACTAGTATGTCTAGTAATGTGACAAAGCAGTATTGAAACTCAAGTGCTTCTGACTAAAACCTAGAAGCCCAGAACTCTATATTAGGCTGTTCCATTTGGAGTCATGCTATTACTGGCTTCTTGTATGTCAGTGCTATTCATCAATCACCAGTTTTCATACCGTGAATGAACATTCTCATTGATTTCAAACAGCAATTATTCTGGCCCTTATTTTTCTTTAAGCTTTCAATTCTCTCTCTCTCTCTCTCTCTCTCTCTCTCTCTCTCTCTCTCTCTCTCTCTCTCTCTCACACACACACACACACACACACACACAAACACACACACAAACGCACACACACAAACACACTTTATAAAAAACAAATACAAACATGTATATACAAAGAAGAAAAAAAAGATTTTTGTGAAAAAATGAACTGTGAACTTCTATTACAATAATCTGTTTTATGGATATTATATTGAACAAAGTAATAAGAAAATTGTCCTGTTTGTGTCATCTTCTGATCTTTCTGCCTTCTTCTATGTATTTTAAATATTTTGTTTTTTTCTATATCTTTTACTACCTATAAACTCACTTCCTCCCAGTAAAAGCTGTTTTATAATAAATAAACATAACTGGGTAAAAAGAAGCCAACATATTATATATTTCTGATCTATGTCTCATTCTGCACCTCTAGTATATCACCTATATGCCAACAGGTGGGAGGCATAGTTTATCATTGGTTCTCCAAAGTTATTATGGCTTACTTTGTTGATCAGGTATACTAACTTTCCTCAAAGCTGTTTTCTTTTGCATTATTATGGCTATTATATAAATTTTTCTACTGGTTTTGCTTATTTTACTATGAATCTGTTCATAAAAATCTCAAATTTCTCTGAATTATTTATTCTTGTCTTTTGTAATTACATCTTTATACCATAATTTGTTCAACCATTCACTAGTTGATGGACATTCCCTTTATTTCCAGTTCTTCTCTACAACAAAATCCTTGCCATAAATATTTTTCATACATGTTGGTCCTTTCCCTTTCTGTTTGACTTCCTTATGGTGTATACCCAGCAGTATTAAACTCCTTTTTAATAGGTTTACTGGCCTTGAAGGCCAATGATAAATTACCTAAATTTCAACAAAGTATATGACAAAGTCTCATACTTAGTCTTTATGTATAAAAGGCAACGAAGTAGCCTAGGTAGCACTATAATTAATTGGCTTCAGAATTAGATGAATGGTCAGTCTTAAAAGTAGTCACTGATGGCTTGATGCTAACTTAGAAGGAGGTCCCTAATGTGGTGCCACAGCAACCTGTCCTTAAGTCTACTCTCTCTCACAATTTTACAATTTTTTAAACAATTAATTTATTTATTTTTAGTTTGCAGCATTCACTTTCATAAGATTTTGAGTTTTTAATTTTCTCTCCTTCCCTCTTCTCCCCCCTCCTCAATATATTAAGCAACCTGATACAGGTTCTGCTTAAACATTCATATTAAATATATTTTCACATTAGTCATGATGTAAAGAAGAATTACAACTACTGGAAAAAACTACTGAAAGAAACCACAAGAAAGAAGAAATAAAAGAAAAAGAGAGCAAATAGTATGTTTCTGTCTTCATTAAGTCTCCAGAGTTCTTTCTCTGGATGTGGATAGCATTTTCCATGGCGAGTCTTTTGGAGTTGTCTTTGATTCTTGCATTGTTGAGAAGAAATAAGTCTTTCAAAGTCAGATATCAAACAGTGTGGCTCTTATTGTGTACAATGTTCTCTGGGTTCTACTCATTTCATTCTCCATCAGTTCATGTAAGTCTTTCCAGGTTTTTCTGAAATCCACCTGCTCATCATTTCTTTTTTTTAATATATTTTTTTATTTTTCATTTTTAACACAGTTCATGTCACATAACACAATTCCAACTTTTTATCAGGTGATAGTTCTTTTAAAGTATTTACAATATAGACCACAAATGGATTTTTTTTAACATTAACCAGCTGAGACACAGATAATAACTATGTATGCTAACTTCACAAGCTCTTGACCTAATTGTCTCCACCCTATTACTAAGAATTAAAGGACTCTAACTTATTTGTTGCTGGTATAAAGTTCTAAGCTTAATAGCTTAATTTTAGACTTGACCTTGGATGTCCCCCTACCAACAATTTGTAATTTAATAGATTTGATATTAAGCTTACAAACCTTTTGACTATAGGAAATTGCCACTAAGAGTAGGGACATTGCAGGGAAACAATATCTCCCCAACTTCATGTCAGTTACAGGCAGAAGTAGATTGTCAACTTGCATTCAGTGAGGCTTAGAGTCTGCCAGGTGCCAGTGGAGAAATCAAGTCAGGAGAATCCTACCTCAATCCAGGCTCTCCCACCCTTCCCATGAGATCACCTGTTTCAGTTCATATCAGCATCTCGCAGGCCTGCTGGCATCATGGATTGGAGGTTCAGATGACCTTTGTTGCTATCCATACCTGAAGTTAGATTCAGAAGAACAGTTACTTAATAGTCCCATAGTATCTTAAAGTAACAAGTTCCAATAACAGATTTTCATACAAATTTAGTGAGCATGTTATTCCCTCCTTAAGCCATATGTGAAGAGAGTAACTTCACTTTTCCCCTCTGCCCTTCTCCCTTTTCGCCATTGAATAAGATTTTTCTTTGTCTCTTTTATGATTTATAGCTTGCCCCCATTCCATTTCTCCCTTTCTACTCCCAGTATTTTCCTCCTTCACCCCTTAATTTTTATTTTATATTTTTTTTGTAGATATCATCTCTTCTGACTCAACACAGCCTGTACTCTCTTGTCTATATGTGCATGTATATGTACAATCCCTCCACCTACCCAAATACTGAGAAGAGTCTCAAGAGTTATAAATATTTTCTTTCCATGTAGGAATGTAAACAGTTCAGCTTTAGGAAGTCTTTTATGATTTCCCTTTCCTGTTTACCTTTTCAAGCTTCTCTTGATTCTTGAGTTTGAAAGTCAAATTTTCTATACAGTTCTGATCTTTTCAATATGAATGCTTGAAAGTCCTCTATATCATTGAATAACCATTTATTCCCTTGAAGTATTATACTCCGTTTTGCTGGGTAGGTGATTCTTGTTTTTAATCCCAGTTCCTTTGACTTCTGAAATATCCTATTCCAAGTCCTTCGATTCCTTAATGTTGAACCTGCCAGATCCTGTGTTATCCTGATTGTATTTCCACAATACTCATCCAGCTGCTTGCAACATTTTCTCTTTGACCTGGGAACTCTGGAATTTGGCCACAAAATTCCTAGCAGTTTCTCTTTTCATGTCTCTTTCAGGTGGTGATTGGTGCATTCTTTCAATATTTATTTTGCCCTCTGGTTCTAAAATATCAGAACAGTTTTCCTCAATAATTTCATGGAAGATAATGTCTAGTCTCTTTTTTTGATCATGGCCTTCAGGTAGTCCCATAATTTTTAAATTGTCTCTCCTGGATCTATTTTCCAGTCCAGTTGTTTTTCTAATGAAATGTTTCACATTATCTTCTATTTTTTCAAACTTTTGATTGTTTTCTAACTGCTTGGTTTATGTCATAGTCATTCATTTCCCTGAACTGAATTCTCTCTTTCAGAGAACTATTTTGTTCAGTGAGCCTTTGAAACTTCTCCTCCATTTGACTAATTCTGCTTTTTAAAACCTCCTTCTTCTCATTGGCTTTTTGGACCTCTTTTTCCAATTGAGTTGGTTTCTTTTTAAAGGTGTTATTTTTCTCAACTTTTTTTAGTTCTCCTTTAGCAAGCTACTAGCTTGCTTTTCAAGCATTTCTATTGCCTGAGCCCAATTTAAGTTCCCTTTGGAGGCCCTGGAGGCAAGGATCTTAATTTCTTGTGACAGTAAGCCTTTTTCTTCCTCATCTGAAAGAATGGGAGGAGACAACTGTTCCCCAAGAAAGTAATCCTCTATGGTCTTATTTTTTCCCTTTTTTGGGCATTTTCCCAGCCAATTACTTGACTTCTGAGTCCTTTGTCAAGAGATTCGACTCAGCTGCTCTGTTCCCCTGGACTTTGGGTGGAGGCAGGGTTGTCACTCAGAAATGGGGTTTAGATTAGCTGCTCCCTACTGCCAGAGGCTTTAAGCTGAGCTACCTGAATAGTGGCTCCAGGTGCTTCCGGGCCTCTGTCGCTGCCTACAGTCTGCTGCTGTAGCTTCTGCCATCGCCTGGGGCTATTGTTAAAGAAATCCTGTTCCCTCTTGCCCAGCTGGGAAAGCCCTCCCTCAATGACCTTTGGAGCTTTCTTTGTTGCTTGTGAGTTGAGGTATCTGAGACCTTCCCTGCTAGGAACTTTGCCCGGAAGTCTTTTCAGGTCCTGTTCCTTCCAGTTCCACGTGGACAGGGCTGTGCTCCTCTGGGCTCAGCATCCCATGAGATAGACTTTTTCTGTCAGCCTTACAGGTTACCTTTGGCTGGAAACCTCTTTTGCTCTGTTGTTCTGTGGATTCTGCTGCTCTAGACTTTGTTGAGAGTCATTTTTACAGGTATTTTGTGAGCTATGGGAGAAGTGCTAGAGTATATGCGTCTTTCCACTCCACCATCTTGGCTCCACCCCTCAAAATTTTACCATTGACTGAGATGTGGGCATACCTGGCATCTTTGCACATGCCACAAAGCCTGGAGTGATATCTCATATGTTGTATGGCAGAATTATGATCTAAAAAGATCTTGACAAACTAGGTTTTCAGAAGATGTAAAGTAAGTCATCTTATACCTGGGTTGAAAAACATTTCCAAGTATGAGATGGGAGTCATATTTATTATTAACAATAGTTTCTTTGAGAAAAATCTAGATGTTTTAGTAGACCAAGAGCTTCATAAAAGTTAACAGTGCAGTATGTTAACCGATGTAAACTCAAGCTACCTTAAAAGAAGTAGAGTAGCAAGGTACCATTGTGTGCTGCCCTAATCAGACCACAATTTGGAGGATTGTAATTAGTTCTGGAAGAGTGTTGACAAGTTACAAGCATGTCCAGACAGGAGCAACCAGAATGGTCAGACGGCAGAATGTAAGCCTTTAAGGAAAGAGGGATTTTTCATTTTGTCCTTATACTTCAATCCTACTCTTGACTTGCCACTTTGAGAGTAATGGTCATCAGTAAATGTCACTAAACTCATTTCACATTTCATCCAACTCCTTATTATCTTATCATTTTGCAACTAGGTAGTGCAGTAGATAGAGCACCAGTGCAGGAGTCAGGAGGACCTGAGCTCAAATACTCACTAGTGTGTGACCTTGGGCAAGTCACTTAACCCCAATTGCCTTGGCATTTATGCATAGAAATAAGTATATTGTCATCTCCAGTCATCCTGATGAATGTCTGGTCACTGGATTCAGATGGCTCTGGAGGAGAAGTGAGGTTGGTGACACAGCCCTCCCTCACTCAAAACAAAGTCAAGTGCAAGTTACGTCGTTATTTCTCTGATGACATGGTCTTCTTTGGCAACGAAGGACAAACACATCTTGTCATTCTATTTCAATTGACCGTATTTGCTTGGAATTGTGTATCACCTACTTCAGTAGACTCAGAAGAGATACATCAATGGGGGAAAAAAGAGTGATTTGTAGGAAGACCTCAATACTGAAACTGGCCTGTATCAACCCCAAGCCTGAGACTCTAGGTCACAGGTTTTTGGCTTTTTGCTGAGTTTTAAGAGAAGACAGATTATAGGAAAAAGCAAATTGACAAATGATTAGACTAATTCTAGGTTTCTGAAAGTATATCAGATTGGTCCTGAATAAAATTGCATGATAGAATTTTAGTGTTTAACTGAGAACCATTCCCTTATGATGACCTCTTTAGGTTCCCCTCTATTAACTCCTCTCCACTTGGGCAACCAGTGCCCTCTTGTTGCCCTCAAGGTGACCATCCACCATCTCCTTTTCCTATCCAAACATTTTAATGAATACCATTCCTACCAGGTTCATTTGTCAGTTAATCTTTAGCGAGGGATAGAGAATTTTGCACTAAATTATTTCTAAGATCCTTCTAGCTTTAAACTTACAATTTTAATTATGCCTTCAGGGCATGAATGCTCACCATTAGCCAATCTGATAATCTATGGTTAAGATATTAATAATTGATAATGGTTATGTGTTTCCCCTCCTAGAAAACATATTGCTTTCATAAATATTTTATAGACATGTCTTTTATAGTCATCTTTTCTCAATACCCTGATTTCAACCCCAATACAACCATCCCTTGAACAAGGAAGCATAGTTAACCAAAACAAAGCAATACATTGTCTATGTCTGATAATTTTTGAATGGTTGAATGAATGACTGAATGAATGGGTGAATGAGTGAATGAGTGGATGAATGAGTGAGTGGATGAATGAATGAATGTAAAAGCATTTATTGTTTACTGTGGACCAGTTATTATGCTAGATTTCAGGGATGAAAATATAGACTAAAAAGACAGGCCTTCCTCTCAACAAGACAATATCTTAATGGGAAGAGAATATACAAAATGGATTTAGAAAGTGGGTACTTGAAAGGGGATGGCCTGGAAAGGAAATGACAAGGAAGCCTGTTTCTGGGTCAGTTGAAATATCACCTTCCCAAGCTCTCTTATCCTGAAGATGAGAGTCCAGGGAGTCAGTACCTAGGATGCTAGATTTAAAATCAGGAGACCTGAGTTTGACACTTAGCTGTGTGATCTTGTGCAATTCACTTAATTCTGTTTTCCTCAGTTTCCTCTCCTGTAAAATTGGACTTGATGACCTCTAAAATCTTGCCTTACTCTAAATCAATGACCCTATGAAACTAGAACCACTTTTCTGGCAAAAAGATGAAGAGGCCTGTCCCAGCATCAATATATTCTGGAATCAAAAGTGGTTCCACATTGAGCTCTGATGTCTTCCAGGCTTGTCATAGAGAATGTTTTCATGTTATTAGAAATCTTTCATGTGAAAGGAAAGGCCAATGATAAGCATTCCTGATCATGTGCAAGGCCAATGAAAGAAACCTTCAGTGGAAGAAGTGGGGCAAGCGAATGTCTAGGTTCGTTAGTTCCTTCAAAATGTATTTAAGTGCCTCCTATACAGGGATGTGGTAGAGTCAGTTCAAATAAGAGAACCTAAGTTCATATCCAACCCCAGACACTCACCAGACCTGTGATCCTGGGTAAGCCATTTAACCCTGTTTGTCTCAGTTTCCTCTACTGTAAAATGAGCTGTAGAAGAAGATGGTAAACTAATCCAGTATCTTTGCCAAGAAAACCTGGAATGGGGTCACAGAAAGTTGAACATGACTGAAATGACTCTACAACAAATACACAAAAGACCATTTGCTCTATCAGTATATTGCTTTGGCCCTGTATCTTTAGAAAGATTCAAATATAAAAATTAAGTCCTATTGTCACAAGACTATATCATGAACTAGTAAACCAGCAACTGTGATTTAGACTCCAATTTGCTCATCTATAAAATAAGAATATTATAAGACCTCCTAATCAGATACCCATTATAGATTAAATATTAGCTCTAGAAGGGATGATCAAAACTACTGAGTGTAAACTCTTTACTTTATAGAAGAGAGAAGATGAAATATAGAGAAGTAAGATTACTTACATTACACAAATATTTAGTGGCAGAGTTGGGGCTAAAATTTGACTTTCGTAACCCCTGACCCGATGCTGCATAGTGACTCTCTTGCCTTTGTAGGTTCCATAAATGCCTTGGCATTTGTGCATAGAAATAAGTATATTGTATGTGTCTATTATGTGCTTGGTTTTCCTACAGATTTCTTTCATCTTCTATTAAAAACAACAAAGCCTACACACAAATAGTCTAAACTGTTGTTAAGTTCTGTTGTGACTAAATGTAGAGGTCTCTCATAGTCTGCAGCTGCAGGTGTGCCAGACTTACTTGTAAGAATTATTCAGACTCCATGACCCTCCTTGTCTGTCATTTCTTGATATTTCTTTACAAAAACGTCTCCAAGCACCTCAGTTGACTGAAGAGAAGAAAGGAGGTTTTGTGCCAACCCTCTCTGTAAAAATGTTGTGAAAGTCCCCCAACTGTATAGCTAATCTATCTAGTATGTTTGGAAAAGTTCTCAGTTTCCTTCCCTTGATCACAGCAAAGAGGTGCTTGATCCAACCCACCTAATCTTTCTTGCCTTTCCGACCAGTTGTGCAAACATGCTTCTCAGGATTTCAAACCACTGGAATGGGTAAAAACAGATCGATGTTTGGAATGTCATTATCTGTCTATTCATTGAGCTCTGATGGATTGATCAGAGAAGAGGTTACGGGCAGCACCTCTGTTAAATTTCTATAAATTTTTTTCTAAATAATTTCTATATATAAACTTTCCAGAGTTGTAGAACTCAACATCATCAAATTGTCTTTTCTTAGACAAGTGTAGATAATCACAAAGGTCACATAATGGAAAGACCAATAGATTTAATATCAGAAGACCTGAGTTTGGTGACTGCTACTTCTTAGCAATATAACCTTAAACAAGTCACTTATTCTCTCCGAGTTTCCGTTCCCTCGACTGTACAACTGTAATTAAGATATCTATTCCAGTTGACAGGGCTTTTGTGAGAACAAAAATAAATAATTTGACATTTCTTTGGAACTGTAAAGTTCTATTGAATTGGAATTTTTTTATTATTATAACTGATGGGAATGTTCTTAAAGATCATCTGGTCCAACTCCCAATTCAAGAATTTTACCACTGTCTGTCTTCTTTTAAAGTTAAGTTTCAATATTGCTTCCAGAAAATAGATAAGGAAACATGACTCCTTCCTCTCAGCAAAGAAAGGGGAGCATTATGGATGCTGAATGTGGATTTTTTGGACAGATGTGGTCTCTGTGTTGTCTATTTTTTTCTGGACTGTTTTTTTTTTTTAATTAAAAAGAAAGGATCCTAGGGAAAAGATATTGCAGGAAAGTATTGTGAGGTGAAAAACAAAAAAGACAATGTGATAGCATAGATTTAAAATTAGAAAGGACATTAGGAACCTTCTGGTTTCCTCTAATGAGGAAACTGAAGCCTTAAGAGTTTGGGACATTTACCCTGAATGTCAGAACTGTTAATGGGCAAAACCAGGATTTGAACCCATTTTCTCTGATTTCAAATCCAAACCCTCTCTTCTCTAGTTTCAAATAGAACTTAATTAAAGGTCTTGTAAAGTCTGGGATTTTAATCATTCCAAGCTCCTTTCCCCCAGAACAGTCTGTGTCTGAGGTAAGATGGCCAAAAAAAAAAATATGCAGGTGACATGTTACTAAGAAGACTGGTTGTGTGGAGGTGCAGTTTTTGATCAAAAGGGAAAGGGAATAATTTCTCCAAAAGGTAAGTCTTCTTGCTAATTGTAAGATGCCAATCACAGAGAAGTAAAACTAATCAATGTAGAGTGTAGGGGCCTGGGATATTTTTATTTCATTTTTTTTTGCTCATGGAAGCAAAAAAAGCTTCAGAGACCATGAGACCTTAGAAATCTGACCAGGGTTCACGAAAATGGGTCAAAGGCCTTTTCCTTGGATTTATATTTTGATATATTTATCTTAATTGTTGGACCTCTCCAAGTAAAACAGGAGCTGGAAAGAACTAGGGACAAATCAGGTATTTAAAATGGCAATGCCAGGTGATTTGATTCAATGGCACAATCAATAAGTGTTTAAAAATCTAACATAAAGGGAATATCGACTGAGGAAGACTATGGTGGAGGTAAGCCTGGCATTGGACCTAAAATGGTGGGCAAAGCTTGGAAATGAGTGTGGTATACAATAAAAAACATGTTTGATGATTGCTTCCATCCAGTGGATAGAGAGAAGAAATTGGAGTCAGGAAGAGCTCAGTCTGGATTCTGCTTCAGACTCTGATTAGTTGTATGATCCTGGGGAAGGCATTTAAGCTTTCAGTTTTATCATCTGTAAAATAGGGAGAATAATATCTCACTAAGTTGTTGTGAGGATTAAATAGGTTAATATATGTAAAGCATTTTGCAAATCTTAAAGTTCGATGTAAGAGCTAGCTATCATTATTATTATTCTATCATGACACATACACTTCTCACTGCATCAGAGAATATCAGAGCTGCTTGGCCATGTGGAGCCTCTATTTCCTAATAAAAATGTGGCTAATAACATGGGCACTACCTACATCGAAGGATGGTTGTAAGGAAAAATATTTTTAACTCTTTGTAGCACTATGAAAATGTAGGTTATTAAGGGATCCTGAATATCATCTGGTCTAACCCTCTCATTTTACAAATGAAGAAAATGAGACTCTAAGGTCACATTCCAAGTTAGTAGCAGAGCCAAGGCTTGAATGCAGGTCTCCTGATTCTAATTCTAATTCTAATTCCTGATTCTAAATCCAAACCTGCCAAGGTGGAGGGAGGGTGGTGGAAATTCTGGAGAGAGTGAACTGACAAATGTGATAGTTATCCGTGTTCCCAGCAAGAACTAAACAGCTTTCAGGGACTTCTCACAAAACAAGGATGAGTCAGATTCCAGAAAGAAAATACGTGATATATCACTTACCACATCAAATGGATTTCTAACTTCTTAGCTTTTATGGTAAGAAATGCTGTGGCTGAAAAACAGGATTCAGAAGGTAGGCCCAGCTAAGACAAGTTTTATGTCCTTTGGATACTACTTTTGGCATAATTTCTTCTCAAACATCAACACGAGGAAAAAGGTGAACAGAACATTCCGACTCAGCTTAGGACAAAATAAAATGACGGTGTGACTGGCATCTCTTAGAAATGGAAGATGCTCATGGCTCTCTCTTGAAAGTACCTCCAGAGAACAGCAAGAGCAAGTCCAGTTCTTGACCCTTCTATGTAGACTGTGACAACAAGGACGAAAAGCCAATGTCTTCAGGTGCTGGATAGAACAGTCAGGCTTCCTGTTGCTTCTTTACAGCCTTATTACTCAGCAGAACTTCCCTTTGCAAACATTAAAACATAGTCAACTTGTCCTTGCGGCTCCTCACACCTAACACTGTACCTCCCATCTCTGGGCAAAGGCCAGGCTGTACTGGCTGTCCCCCAGACCTGGAGAGTATTCTCTCTTGACCTTGGTCTCTTTGACACCTTTATTTGCTTCAAAACTCAGCTCAAGTGCCACTTTCCACATCAAACCCTGCCTGATTCCCCGCATCTGCTACTGTCTTCCATCTTCTTCCTCCCCCAGTTATCCAGCATTTATTTGTATGGAGCCCTGTATACAATAAAATTTTGCTGTATATTGATCTGGGTTCACTCTCCCAGACTAATATGGTGGGCCACCAGAACATGGCTAGCTACTTCTCTTGGAGGTCTAGCAGTATCCCTGAGATTTTGGTTTATTTCCCCTCATGCTAACAGTCACAAATCCCTATCAAGTATATTTCTCCTCATAACTTTACAAGTTAATATCTCCCCATTATCATTTAGCCAGTAATTACTACCCTGATATCATTTTAACCAATTGATCATCAATTTGATTAGTCATTATTATGCCAATATCAATTAGCCAATTAACTTGAATTAACTTTTACAAAAGGATATTTCCTGAGAAATTATGGCAAGGACAGAAGTATAAACACATCCCTCTGAACTGGAGTCCATTATCTCCTATGCATATGTCTCAATATCTGGGAAAATAGACTCAAACATAAAGCTTCCCATTCCTGTCACCACCACCATTATTTCACTTCTAGGAGTGAAAGAAGTGATGAACAAGTCGATAGCTTACTTTCAGGATGTGATATCTCAGCTGCTAGGTCACTTCATTGATTGTGCTGGGTCATGCAGGTCATTCCTTAGGGCTGACTTCTCACTCAACTCACTGGAAGCAGCTACCAATTCTGGTTGCAGATAGGGACCAGTGATGGTTCTTCCAAATGTTTAAATCTCTTAAGATCATCACCTGTTCATTCCATCTCTGACACTCATTCACCTAAGAACAAGGGAAGAAAAAAAAAGAAATACAGCAAAGACAAAAAGAAAACAGCACCATGAGTTCACAGCCACATGGTTACCAGGAAGAGAGAGACTTAACAGAATTTCTTTCTTTCATATGAAAGTCAATAAGAGAAAAGGTAGAGTTAAGAAAACTTTATGTCAATATGCCTATTTAGTACCAACACAAAAATATTAAATGTAAATACACTGGTCGTCAGTCCATAAACTCACTGCCAAACCCAAAGTTTTAGGGAGACATTGGAAAGAATGTTCAATTTGTAGTCAATGGTTATTTGTTGTTATTCATTCAGTCAGTCATATCCAACTCATCATGACCCCATTTATGATAGCATTCCAGGCCCTTTCCTTCTCCACTGCCTCCCAAAGTCTCTCCAACCTCATGTTCATTGCTTCCATGACACCATCTATCCATCTCATCCTCCACCATCCCCTTTTTTTTTTGCCTTCAATCTTTCCTAACATCAGGGTCTTTTCCATCTTCCCATTATATGGCCAAAGTATTTAAGCTTAATTATGGTATTTAACCTTCCAGTGAATAGCGTGAATTGATTTCTTTAAGCATTAACTGATTTGACCTCTGTGCTGTCCAAATGATCCTCAAAAGTCTTCTCCATCACCACAATTCAAAAGGATCAATTTAGCCACACTCAGCTTTCTGTATAGTTCAACTCTCACAACTTATATTGCTACTGGAAAAATTATAGCCAAAGGACTAGTGTTTAATTCCCATTTTTGCCACTTGTCACCTTGTGATGTTGGGAAATTTCAGGATGTGATATCTCAGCTGCTAGGTCACTTCATTGATTGTGCTGGGTCATGCAGGTCATTCCTTAGGGCTGACTTCTCACTCAACTCACTGGAAGCAGCTACCAATTCTGGTTGCAGATAGGGACCAGTGATGGTTCTTCCAAATGTTTAAATCTCTTAAGATCATTACCTGTTCATTCCATCTCTGACACTCATTCACCTAAGAACAAGGGAAGAAAAAAAAAGAAATACAGCAAAGACAAAAAGAAAACAGCACCATGCATTGGGGTCTCAGTTTACATATTTGTAAAATGAGGAAGGCTTGAATATATGATTTTTAATGTTTCTTTCACGTCATCAGATATAAAATGACATGTCTCCAAATAGTTTCAAGGCTCGACTGACGTAGTATAACATTTAAAAAGTCAGGACAACTTGCACACCAGGAGGAGGAACCAGAGAAAGATTTCATTATTACTATTTAGAGCAGACCTGTGATTTAATTAGTATAGTGAGCTTCTGATATAGAAACTCCTTTGATAATACAGCTTGTAACCTGATCTAAAACAATCTTAGAGCACTGAGTGAAGCTTTGATTGGTCAAATGATTCAAGTAGGTTCACATAGTGAGAATATGTCAGAAGAATAATTTCAACTCTCTCTGGCTCAGAGGCTAGCCCTTCAGGGGAGTTAAACTCAGAAACAGATTCTTTCATTAGCATATTTATTGATTTGGAAAACCACAAATTAACATTATCTATTTTTCATTGTATTTTCCCTTATTTCGTTAAATACTTTTCCCATTACATTTTTATCTGTTTCCCACAGAACCAGGGTGTTTGTATTACAACATACTGCTTCTCCTTAATGTTACCGAACATTTTATATATAAAATTAAATATATGTATAACATTTGCCTTGGGTAATAGGTCTCACATGCACAGGATGTCACCTTCTTATTTCAGGTTTTTGCTATATATGGTTGTTATGTTTTAGAAGACAAGATTTGACTCATAACACATCTGAACCTATGTAACTATGTGTAATCTTACAACAGGGTTCCTATTTTGTTCTTGAGAAAAGTATCAATATTCCCCAGAAAAGACAAAATAAAAAAATAGACAATTGAAAAAATTCATCGTAGTTCATTAACTGAACCTAGAGAGTCATCAGTCACTAATTTGAATTGCTAAGATGATGTTTTTAATAATGTCCTTTTGGTGATTATAATATTGCAATTTATTTTTGTTCTTAAAATTATTCATTCTCTTGTCCTCAGATCAGAGGCAGTTGGGTGGTACAGTAGATAGAGCACAGCGACTAGAGTCAGAAAAACCAAATCTAATCTCAGACACAAGCTGTGAGACGCTGATCAAGTCACTTAACCTCTATTTGCCTCAGTTTCCTCAATTGTAAAATGAGAATAAAATTGGCAACTATTACACAGGATCAAATGAGATAATATTTGTAAAGCTGCTTAGTGTAGTGCTGGAACATAGTAGGTGTTTAAGAAATGCTTATTTTCTTCCTTTAGTTTCCTCATCAGTATGGTTTCCTCATCACTATGGCTAGATATCCTTCCTTCCTTCCTTCCTTCCTTCCTTCCTTCCTTCCTTCCTTCCTTCCTTCCTTCCTTCCTTCCTTCCTTCCTTCCTTCCTTCCTGTTCCCAAAACCTTAAACCCACTGCATTCTAAAGCCCATGGGCTGGGCAACAATAAGTCCCTGTCCAAGTTCCACTTAATGGCTGGCTTAGAGTGATTATCACTAATAACATTTTCTGTTGATTTAGTCATTTTTTCTTTTGTTCATTAAAAGGGCTATTCTCTATCTACTTCTTAAAGAGAGCTATTCACTCAATGGGCTTTACCTCCCTCTAGGAGAGTATCTGAAAAGGCCAGCCTAAAAAGGCCAAGGTTTCCCACTGCATCCTGGGCCATCTCTAGTCATCTTGATGAATATCTGGTCATTGGACCCAGATGGTTCAGGAGGAGAAAATGAGGTCAGTGTCCTTGCACAGCCCCAAGTGCAAGTCATGCCATCATTTCTCGGATGTCATGGTCTTCTTCGAAAACGAAGAATGAACACAGATAGGTAGCATGAAGAAACAAGTGAAGGGGTTCTACTAGGTGATCCCTTTCAAGTCTTATGAGTCTATGAAGGTAAGGTTTAATATTAATCACATCTTTTTAGCTGTTAGGATCAAGAGAAAAATGTGAGCAGTTATAAAACTAACACACACAAACAATGGCTTCCTCAGCATGAGGAACTCCCTGTTATGGGACTCCCTCCTCTGATGCAGACTGGCACTTTATCTTTAATTTAGAGTTGCAAGGGACATTGAGAAGTTGTGACATGTCCACATTCACACAGCTATTAAGTGTCAGAGTCAGAATTTGAACACAGATCTTTTGGATTCTACTGTTCCCTCCCTCCTATATACTCTTCCACCACTTTTGTGTGTGGGCTGTTGTATACATATATACATATATGAAAGCTCACATTTATCAAGCATTTGAAGGTTTACAAAGTGCTATTTTTGCCTATGTATGTTATTTCATGAATACAATGTAATAATGATGAATCCACTCTGATAATACTACTGAGGATGTTCCTCATCGGTACATGTATTCATTTGTGGCCAGTTACCTGTTTAAATTGCAATGCCTTGCTCTCTCCTTTTTCCACTGCAACTTGGAACTTTACTTAAATTATAAAGCACTTCCCTGAATTTCCAAGGAAAAGAAGGATTTGATATCAAAGCCAAGTAAAGTTTGGAAAAAACATGGCCAAGAATCTAGGGAGTAAATCATCAAAGGGCTGATGGACTGGGCTCAATGTAATGTTTAAAACAACGCATTTTATAGTTTAAATGTATAAAACTATTGATAAATAAGTGTGTGTAAATATATACATATACGTATACTTGTGGACATGGAGTATATCCCCAAAATCTTATATACAGGTGTGTGTGTGTGTGTGTGTGTGTGTGTGTGTGTGTATGCTTTATATGGCTTAAAACTGCCCTAAGATTTTTCTTAAGACATTGTGTATATTTGTGAGTCTCTGCATGAATGTTTGTTTATAATATCTTGGGCATTTGAAATATAGTGCTAGTGGATTTAATATTCTCTAAAACAATGATGATAATAATGGCAATTTATTTTTTAAAAAGCACTTTATATGCATTCTCACCTTTGAATTTTACAGCAACCCTGTGAGGTCAGTAGGGGATGCTATATTATCTTCACCATAGAGATGAGGAAATCATTGATAAAAAGAGAGGTTCAGTGACTTCTTTCTCATAATCATTTATTAAACACCTAGTTTGCATGAAGTATGCTAGATGCTGGAGACACAAATACAAAATGAAAGTCTTTGCATTCAAGGAATTTGCACACTATTAAAGAGAAGGGGCATATAAACATATTAGCACAGATGTGATAACTTGCAGGGAGCGGGGAAGAAAGCTCCGAGAAATTTATAACTTGCAGAATGTCTTTAACTAGAACCAAAAGGAAAAATTGTGAATCTCAGGGCTCACATAACTGAGTACCTGCCAATAAACATGGCTGTTTTACCTAAATTCCCTGAAACCACAGCTCCGTAACACTTACTTCAGTGTAAGGATGATTCTACATGATGCTGAAATAAAAGATCATTTAGTCAATTTAGTGAAAAAAGGCAGTTATAGAAAATGGCTGATTGATTCTTACTCTGCTATGTTGGTATCTGGGAGCTTAACTTCTAAGAATGCAAATATTTAACTGTCAAAGAGGACAAGCCTTTCCTCGAGGATGTAGTATGTAGGGAAAGTGATAACTGAAACGCAGAGGCTTGGTTCAAATCCTCCCCTAAATGTTAACGCTGTGAGGGTGGCAAATCATTTAACTTCTTTCTGTCTCAGTTTCCCTGTCTGTAAGATGAGAGAATAGGACAAGATCATCTCTGAGGTCCAAAGTTTATGATTGTTCAATTCAGTGTAGGGCAAATGAGCAAAATTTATGCAGTTTGACCCTAAATATACTTTTCACTCTAAAGAGTAGAGTATGTTTGCATTTAGGTGAACAACTGAAGAATGGGATTCTATAGCTAGGAAGATCTCTTAGAGAGAATCTAGTCCTTTCTCTGGCCTATTCGGAATTTGAAGATTCTAAAAGAAAGATGAGAGGAAGGTGGAGGAAATTCCAGATTATGGGAGAAAACCTTTGCAAAGTCACGGAGGTAGAAAGATAGAATTTAGAATTGGAGAAATGGCAAGAAAATCAGAAAAAGAATCCAGAGAGTCTGTGAACAAATCAATCAGCCAACAAGAACATAGTATGTGCCTATCATATTCCATGCATTTAGACATGATCATATTACAGACAAGGTAACTGAGACTGAGGGAAATCAAGTAATTTGTCCAACTTCATGCAATTAACACTTAGAGCAGGATTTGAGCCAAAACCCTGGATGCTGGGGATACAGAGACAACAATAAAATGGAATAATGTGCAATAAGCTCTGAAAAAGTAAGTGAGCCTGTGGTTGTCTTAAATGACAAACCGCCTGACCTGCCTTTGCCGATATTTATTAGTGTTGAAATAGGCCTAAACTCTGCATCAAAATTTCCCTAGAGTTTTAATAGGCAGGCCAAATTTAAGGAAATGTCAGCATATTGAAAATAAACATTCAGATTAGAAGATATCGCATAAAAAAACCCTTCATTTAAAAATTTTGTTTCAGAATATTTCACCATTTGGATTTCCTCAATGCATTACTTGTACGTCACCTCAGACTTTCACTGAAAGGATCACTGGCTGGTATAAATAGATCAAAAAATAGCTTGCAGCAATCTGCTTTAAAGAAAATATGCAATTAACCAGACAAGTTCAGAATGTGACTGAAATCTTACAACTTACCTATCTGTAGGAGATTGAAAACCTAAAGGAGAGTAAATAGAACATGTCTGCCAAGATGGAATGTATGGGACAAAATCAACAGAGCTTACTCAAGTATAATAGAATTCTTTATTATTTTCAAGCATGAAATTTTCTATAGCTCAATGTTGATCCTAGAGTTATTAATATATGGAAGTTTGGCTCAGTAAAGAGCCGACAAACTGAGTTCGAGGTCAGTGAATCCATAAGTATTCATTGAATGTCTTGAGATCTGTAACTTTTAATAAAGTAGACACTGATTTGATTGATATGTTACCACTAAGACAAGTGCCAAGGCAATGCTGAGTCCAAGGCACACATGCCATACGGAGAAGATTTGCTTCCTCATCCCAGGGGTTTGGAAAACCCTGGCCAGGTTGGTGAGCAGACTTGCTCACAGAGATGAATTAACCCTTTGAATAATATTAATACAATCATTCATGCACATTATCTATTTCCTTCTTAGGAGAGAAACTGCAGGGATTAAGGTAAATTCTTAAAATAGGAAATATAAAGAATTAAGAAAAATAGTGGGAAAGTATTATCCCTAGGCTCAAGGGACATGTAATCTAGTGGGGTAAAGAAAACCAACATACATGTGGATGAACCACTTTACAAAAGATCATAGATTGAGAGTTGGCAGGAATTTTAGAGGACAACTACAAGATCAACTTCTCCTGAGGTATTTACATAACTGAGAAATTCATTATGAAAAGAGTATGTAAAATACTTTTCAGACCTTAATAGAATAGATGGTTGGTTATTATGTAGAGTTGTCATAGTTTCTTGGTTTTGAAAAATACACTGTGGAAAACATTAGCAACAAGAATAACATTCTAGGTGCACAGAGTAATTGTAAATTAATACTTTAAACTATTAGTTGAATGAGATTGGATTCAACTAAAAACCATTTTTGCCATTGGTTTAGAAATGGTATTTCTAATATCAAAATCAGCGTTAAAGAATGAATCAGGTAGGATGATTGTTCAATAAATGAAAGGCTGCTAGGTGGAGAGGCAAATAGAGTTCAGATCTTTGAGTCCAGAATATGTGAGTTTGAATCCAGTTTCAGATTCTGTATGACTCTAGGCAAGTCACTTAACCTCTCTGTCTGCCTCAGTTTTCTCATCTGTAAAATGAGGACTATAGTAGCACCCATCTCTCAGGGCTGCTGTGAGTATCAAATGAGTTAACATATGTAAAAAACTTTGCAAACCTTCAAATTCTGTATAAAGTCCAACTCTTCTTTTTATGGGGCAGCTAGATAACCCAGTAGATAGCCTGGAGTGAGGAAGATTCGTCTTCCTGAGTTCAAGTCTGGCCTCAGACGCTTCCTAGCTGTGTGACCCTGGGCAAGTCACTTAGTCCTGTTTGCCTCAGCTTTCTCATCTGTAAAATAAGTTGGAGAAAAAAATGGCAAATCACTCCAGTATCTTTGCTAAGAAAACTCCAAATGGGATCATGAAGACTTGTATATAACTGAACAACAATTTTCTTTATACAAAACAAATAAATATTTAATATTATATTAATATAGTTTAATTAACATATCTAATTAATTAATATATATTTATTGTCATATATATTACATGATTATATATTATATAATATTTATATAATTATAAATATATTTATGTATATAAATATAAATTACATATATTATAAAATTTATATTTTATATATATTTAATGTTATATAAATAAATTTATTATTTATTTAGTTAATATTATGTAAATAAATATTATGTAAATAAATTATCTATTTATTTACTGGTTATTCTTTATCTTTAACAAAGAATTATCCCAAAAGAGATTCATGGAAGACTCCTTCTTTGGGGAATGACAAAGAAATTCTGTTTAGAAGAATATGGTAATAACCACAGTTCAAGAAGTAGTCTAGTTAAGTATACAGGAACCTGCCCCCCCGCAGGTGGACCAGTAAGAGATGATGGTCCGTGAAACTCAGACTTATTTGCTACTTAACAGTTTACAAAGTGTTTTTCTTGCCCCCATTCTATGAGGGAGAAATATAAGACTTATTATCTCCATGTCATTCCTGAGGAAACAGAAACCCAAATGGTCCAATGGCTTGGCCCCATTCACACACGTAGAGTGGCAGAGCTGGCCCTTGCACTTGAATTATGACTTCAGATCCACTGTTCTTTCCTCCACACCACATGCTCCAGTACTCTGGTCTTCTGTTTAAAAAAGAGCCAAGTGACTGGAAAATATTCTTTCTGCTGAATGGCTCTCAGGAAGGGAAGTCCTTACTTCTGTAATTTCAGGATAAAACCCAAAACGGCTAAGGTACTTGTGACTTTATTACTGAATTTGTCAAAGTATTGACAGGGGCTCACATAACGTTGCCATTTGGGACCTCCAGATCTGGCATTTTATGGGGGGAAAATAACACTCCCAATTAAGTCCAGGAATCAGGAACACCATTGACTGATGGACACAAAGTTTTATTGAGGAATATTTGTAACTTATAAAGTAAAATCACATCTCTCAATATGAATCTTTTTCAATCCTTAGTGGACAAAACCAGTGGATGAGAAGACCAGAACCCTACTACTCACAAGTCCTATATAACACCATATTCAATGTTGGACAAGTCTCCAGTTCAACAATGGACAAGGGACTTTCCTTATGCAAAACAATTAAAAACCCAGACTTAGTGGTGAACCAAGAATAAGAGATACTAAGTGAAGCTCCTTAGACCCTCCTCTGCTATTGTGAAGGAAGACTATAATTAACAGATGACAAAGACATCTTCTTATAAATGGCAGTCTATTGTCCTACGATGTTAATTTCATTGAAAATCAGGTAAGTCGATAGTGTGCTAGACTTGGTGTCATGGAGACCTAGATTCAAATTCTGCTTCTAGTACTTTTGAGATATGACCCAGGGCATGTAACTTCAGTAAGTAATGTTTTCCTCATCTGCAAAATAAGAAGTTATAGTAATGATTCATAATAATACTCATTGATAATAGCAGCCATAATACCAATTAGCTTTTGCATAACCCATTAGGATTTGCAAAGCACTTTTACATCTGTTTTCTTATTTGAGTACTCACAATCACCATAGTAGATAGGTATAGGCTCATTTAGTAATTGAAGATATTGAGTGTAACGTTAATGAGAGTTACTTGATTAGGGGAGACTGGTTTTGTGGGAAGTTAAAGATCTTGTCCATTAAAGGAAACTTGATTAGGGGAGGTTTGTTTTGTAGGAAGGTCCACATCTTTTGTATATATATACTCTGAGGTGAGGTTTTGCTTTGGGGGTTTGGAAGAAAAGTTCATGTGCCAGATGAGACTCTGGGTATCCGTTGTATTTTCTCTGATGATATATGTCATTAAAGAAGATTGCTGACCCCTCAAGAGTTGCTTTGCCTTTAGAAAAGCCTATCTAAGAACCTGTGCTAGCAGGCCATCCTGGATGTGTCAGGGTACTTGCTGCTACACTGAGGCAGAAAGCGGTTAAATAACTTACCAAGGGTCACACGTCTAGTAAGTGTCTGAGGCTAGATTTGAACTCTTTCGTACTCCTGACCCAGCACTTCATGCACTTTGCCATCTAGCTTCTTTACCGTTTGACGGCTTCAAATCATGCAGTCCCAAATTGCTTAGCAATATACTTGACGAAAACAAGACTCATCTTTTTTTTTTTTACTTATGTAAAATCTTTACTTTAAATAAAGTTTGAAACTGCACTAGGACTTCTGGGAAATGAAGTATTAAAATTTATCCAATCATTTTAGCCTCTACAAAAAGAGTGTTTTTTGTTACCAAAAACAAACAAATAAACAAGAAACCTTTTAATTGGTCTCAAAAATTAGCCAGATTCCAGTTGGATTGTAAGTACCAACATATGTTACTTTTATTCAATTAGATAACATTGGCCTATTTATTCACTCTACTTGAGAAATTAGTAGTAAAAATTAGTCTAGAATATTTTTTAAAGACATATAGTAATTATTCTTTATGGATGTGGATCCCAAACAAAAATACTTCCTTTATTTTTTATTTTTTTATTTTTATTTTTTTTAGAAATGCTTTCTTCAGGTGAGTTTGAGCAAATGCCATTAAAAATGTATAAATCTGGAAGGCTAGGAAGTGTAAAAAAAAAAAAAAAAGGAAGGAAATGACCTCAGCTTGGCAGGAGACACAATGTGACTTTCTTTAAATAAAATGTATCCTCAGTCTTTACTAACCTCATTCAGCCCAATTGAACATTCATTGTATTCTGTCACTTAGCCTTGCCAGACAGAGAAGGCAGCTGACACCAACATATAGGGCTTACAAAGAGCCTGTGTGTGCCTGCATCATTTTTCATTCCCCTTAGGGGTTGGTGGGGAGAGCTGGGCTGTTATTTTTGCTTAAGTCCCATCACAAACATTCTTTTCCTAAACCCCAAAAGGCTCAAGCAAAGGCTACTAGAGCAATTTGATGCCAGAGGCACCACCACCTCCCTCAGAGGATGACAGTTCTATCTCAGGATTTCCAATGCCATGTCTTAGGGTCAGAGTGAACAGCAGAAGGACGGCTGTTGCGATGCACTGGGCCTCTACCAATTAGCAAGCATTTACTAACTGCCTACTGCATACCTGGACTGGAGATACAGATATAACCTGAGGCAGTTCCTGCTCAGTTCTCCTAGATGGATGAATACAGTCTGTTCATGAAGTAGATAGACATACACAAGCACAGACACATATATGATATGCATAAACGTTTTATATGACATCGTTGAGTGATTTTAGTCATGTCTGACTCTTTATGACCCCATTTGGAGTTTTCTTGCCAAAGATACTAGAGTGGTTTGCCATTTCTTTCTCCAGTTCATTTTACAGATGAGGAAACTGAGGCAGAGTTAAGTGACTTTCCCAGAGTCATACAGCTAGTGAGCGTCTGAGCCCAGATTTGAACTCAAGTCTTCCTGACTCCAAGCCTGGCAGTCTATCCACTGCAACACCTAGCTGCTCATATGTTTTGTATATATATATGTGTACATACATATATATACACATATATATTATTTACAAATGCAAAGGTTCTGCCCAATTATCCTAAGTATACGGTTACAATGTGTTTACTGATAAGTTTGGGTATACACATGCATGCACATATATACCCACGTATATGTATATGTGTATATAAATATAATATATATTTACTTATATGTGAATATACTATATATAAATATTATATATGCATATATATATATTTACTTATCTGTGACTATGCTGAATCTATCTACCTAGTAGAATTGGGTAGGAACTATCTTGCATATATGTATATGCATATATGCACATCTATATGTATGTATGTATGCACTTACTTATCTGCAAACACATTGCATCCAACCACCTAAAAGAACTTAGCAGGAACTGTCTTCCATTTTTATGTGATCTCTAGTGCTGCATGTGTGTATATGTGCATACTCTGTTTCTCTCTCTCGGTCTCTCTGGCTCTCTCTCTTTGGTTCTGTCTCTCTCTCATTGTGTCTCTCTATGTCTCTGTCTTTCTCTGTCTCTTTTACACACACACACACACACACACACACAAATAAATAAGTGATTTTGATAGGGGGACTAACAGCTGGAGAAGAAATTAGGAAACACCTTTTGAAAGAATTGGTGGTTGAGCTAAGCTTTTAAGAAACCGAAGCGTTCTAAGAGGCTGAGGTAAGAAGGGAGAATATTTCAGAAATGAGGGACAACCTATGCAAAGGCGCAGAGGTGAGAGATAGAACATCTTTCACAAAGAACAATATTCAAGTCACTTTAGCTTGAGTAGAGTACGTGGTGGTAATAATGAGCAATATATTTGTATTATAACCTTAAAGGCAACAGGGAACCATTGAATCTTTTCTGAGCGAAGGAGTGACATAATTCTACATGCACACCAGGAATATCAGTTTGTCAAACCTACAGATGATTGATTGGGGGAGGAAGAAACTGGATTAAGAAAGATGGAGGAGGATCCCATCTCAATAGCATGCGATGAGTAAGGTCAATAGATTAGTACATTTCATTCATTGTTACATTGTTACCTTGGTTGAAAGTCACAATTAGATAGATAAAGGGAATAGTCCAGAAAAAAACGTAAAGCTTGTAACTCTGTGATTAAATACTGGATTGGTTTCATGTCACATCAACAGATCAATTCAATTATGCCCAGAACTCTGCTAGGCTCTGTGGAGAACACAAAGAATCAGGAGTACGAGGAGGTCGAGGGAAATATCTGCCTGAGGTAGCCTGCAATTTACTAAGGCCTCATGACTTCTTGCTTTAATAATTGAAAAGAATTGCAATTTCATTAGTAGGGCTACAACCTACCTACGCACTCCATGATCAATACAGATTGTAACTCAACACTATAATAAAGCAGGGTTACCCAATTTTACCTCAGGGCACCAATATCAAGGCACATAACTTTCTCCCTATTTCTTTTGGTCCAGAAACATCTGGCCCCGTCCCTAGATCTTGTGCCTCGTGTTCTTCCATCAACCTGAAGTGTACTATAATTTTATTGTCTCATACTATCCCCTACCCTCCTCTGACCAATGCCTCCATTATACCCCAAGTGACAGAATTCCCAGTTACAAGTTTACCCCAACCACTCCATCTTCCTTCACCAACACCTCCCTCCAATTGTGTCTTTATAAGCTGTTGTAACCAAAACTATAGGGAGACATTGTTCATTGTTTCCCACTCAATCTGAGTCCCCTCTTCATCTGGTTTTTGCAATGACTTGCTCTTCAGGACCCCCTATTTGATGGCCTTCCACCAAAATCCACAAACTGTCCATACCTTCTCATCCAGAACTTTATATTTTCCTGAGGCTAACCAAGAACCGTCAACTTACCCTTCTAGATTTACATTTTCTGTGGCAAAGGTTGTAGCTGCAAAAGGGATAGAGAGTGGGGAATAGTTTTTGACAGCTGTACCCAAGACCCCTACCAATAAGACCATAAGAATATTCCATATAGCTGGCAAAAATAGTCTCTATTCTCAAGGAGTTCACAGTCTATCAGGGCGTCAATATGCAAACAGCTACATATGAACACACAATAAACAGGAGCAGAGTTAGATGACCATCATTTGGGAAATACCATAACAAAAGGTCATGGTTTTCATCTAGGTCACATCTGTTGGTATCCCTTAGGTATCTCTATCTTGGGTTCTCTTCTCCCTCTACATTATTTCACTTGAGATGCTCATTGGCGCTCATATACTTATCATTTCTTTGCTGATGATTCAGCAATCTACTTATGCAGTTCTACCCTCTGTCTCCAATCTCCAACTGCTTATTAGACATCTTGAACTAGATGTTCAAAGGTGAATTCATAAACTTTTCTTCAAAATCCTTCCTTCTTCCAAATTTCCTATAACTTTCACAGGCAACATCAAATGGGAACCTAAGTGTTATCCTCAACTCCTCATTCTCTCTTACCCCTCCCCATATCCAATCTGTTGATAAATCTTATTGATTTAATATCCCTCAAGTATACTTCCTTTTCTTCTCTAACAGATGCCACCCTTGTTCAGGCCCTCATGACATCACACAAGAACTATTTCAGTAGCTTTCTTGATCATCTGTCTGACCCAAGTCACTACTCACTCCAATTCATCTTCCATCCAGCTAACCAAAAGACTTCTTAAAGTTCACTTCCAACTGTGGCATCCCCGCTACTCACCAAACTCCAGTGGCTCCCTTGTTGCCATTTCTAGAATCGGATATAAAAATCTGTCATTCAAAGCCTTTCATAACCTACCAGTCTTATCGCACCTTATCTCTTCCACCCCTACACACATTGCAATATAGCAACACAGCTCTCATCTCACAAGACACTCCAGCTCCTCATTCTGGGCATTTTCATTGGCTGCCCTACCTGCATAGAATGCTTTCCTTCCCCATTTCTATCTCCAGGCTTCCCTCAAGTTGCAGCCCAAATCCTACCTCTTATGAGAAGTCTTCCATGATTTCTGTTAGTGTTAAGCTTGTGCTTTTCCTTGGTTGATTCTTTCCATTCTGACTTTATCCTGTATATAACATACTAGAGTTGTTTGCATGCTGGCTCCCCCTTTAGGCTATGCACTCCTTAAAGGCAGGGCTGTTTTTCGCCTTTCTTTGTATCTTCAATGTTTAGCACACTGTCTAGCCCATAATTGGCACTTATAAAAATGCTGAACATGTTGTAAAATACAATGACCAAACATAACCCCAAAGGAGAGATGAAAAAAATGTCCCTGCTTCCCTTCTTTGTAGAAATGGAGGACAATAAGTATATATCATCTGACTCAATGCATATATTAGTTTTACTGATATTCTTTCCCTCTACCTCCTTTACTTATATATTCTTTGTTAAGAAATGATTTGCTAGATAGTATACCATAAAAATAAAACCCACGTAAAAACAAAATATATCAATAAAAGTGAAAACTTTCCACAAAATCTTATAAATTCTCTTTTTTAGACCAAATTCTCCATGACACTCATGAAGTTTAAGACCTAGAAGAAGGTCACCTGACTGATGGAATCCTTTGTGGAAGATATATGGGAGAACATGGTCCCAGAACAACATTGGGAGTGGAATAACCTAGGAGGACAGAAGTAGGTAGGTTGGAATTTGCGCCAATGGAGGGGATACTTACATCACTGAGATCATGAACCATCCATGTGACCTACGCGTGTGGGCAGCCCTGGATCTGATTTTCTCCTTCCAACACCTTCCTTGGCCAAGCTTTTGGATTCAATGACTCCTCATGGCAGAAAATTCCATAGGTTGATCAGAAGCCAGAATCCAACTGCTTTCTTCACACCTGGGCTTGACCTAATGCTTCATTTCCTCCTACACTCTTGGCTGACTTGATATTCCCTACATACTGGGGAATTGTCACATTGGGGCAGTTCCCTTTAGCTGGCTTCTTAAGTTTCCTTTCATTTCTAACACTTAGGATGGTAACATGTGTGTGCTGCTGGCAATGGAGAGAGAGGAAGGGAGGAGTGGAGATGAAGACAGGAGAGGGAGAAGAAGAAATGAGGAGCTGGGAAGGGAAGGAAAGAAGAAAGTACAGGAAGAGAAGAGGAGGACAAAGGAGTGGATAGGAAGAATGGGAAAAATTGGGGTCACAAAAAGAAATGACTTTTGGAAAGAGGTTAGGGAAAAAAGGGATATGAGGGAGGACCTTCACACTGCTTATAATACAAAATTCAATCCACTTCAACAAATTTTGTGACTGATGTATTGGAATTGTGCTAAGTGCTTTTTGAGGCTCATCTTGTTTGGTTGATTCATTGCTGTCCAACTCTGTGATACCATTTGGGGTTTTCTTGGCAAAAATACTGCAATGGTTTACCATTTCTTTTTCGAGCTCCTGTTACAGATGGGGAAACTGAGGCAAAAAGGATCACAGCTAATATGTGTTGAAGTCAGACTTGAACTCAGGAAGATGAGTCTTCCTGACTCCAAGTCTAGTACTCTGTGCACTATGGCACCATACAGCAGCTTTAAGTGTTTTAGGTTGTGCAAAAAAAAAAGAGAGAGAGAGAGAGAGAGAGAGCCGGGATGGTGTCACAGAAGTGGCACTGGATCTTGATTTAGATACCTGGATTCAGGTCCTGGCTTTAACATTTACAGATCCTAGCTTTTCGACTCAAGATAGGTCCTTAACCTACATCTGAGCTCAATTTGCTCATCTCTAAAATGAGATCACAATTATTTTTACTACCTTACCTCATAGGCCTGTGGTAAAGTAAGTTTGATAGCAAGCTTCTCTAAGTATAGGTACTGGTTCCTATGGTTTTATTGATATAGAAACATGATTTTAAAAAAAATTACCTTTCAACGCAGGTCATTGCGTCCTCTGAAAATTAGTCTGAGAACTTTAGCCTTTAGCACTGAAAGATTGTGACTTATTCAGGTTCACACAGCCAGTATGCATCAGAGGCAGGATTTAAACCCATGTCTTCCTACCTCAAAAACCAGTTTTCTTCACACCACACTATGGTAAGTTGTTGTTGCTCCCAATATCAGGAGACAAAATGTACCCACAAGAAATTTCACATTACCGATCCAAAGTCATACCTGAATAAATGAGAAAATAAGTCATGGAAATGAGCAAGCAATACATTCAGTTATAACTGAGAAACATTTTTAAGTTGATTATAACTTGAGCCAGATCATGAAGAATCAACTTTAAGGGAGGAAGGGAATAAACTTTTACTAAGCACTTATTTCGCTTCAGGCACTATGCCAAGTACTTCACAAATATTATCTCATCGAATCCTCACAACTCTTAGAAGAAGGTGCTAGTATAATCCCCATTTTATAGTTGATGAAACTGAGGCAGACAGATGCTAAATGACTTGGCCAGATCACATGGCTTGTAAATGTCTGATGGCAAATTTGAACTCAGGTCTTCCTGACTCCAAGCCCAGTGCTCCAGCCACTGTGCCACCTAACTGCCTAGAAAAGCATATGGGCAATGCTGGAGCCACCTCTAACCAGTTTGCAGGAAATAACTGTTAAATTTTTAATGTGAGCATTTCCACTTCTGAAATTGTCAAATACTACATATCAGGGCTTGTTCTATTTTTTTTTCTTGAGTATCTAGACTTAAAGTTAATTTTTTCAGTGATCCTTCTATTAAACATATATTAGCACTTTCCAGAAGATATAGATTATAGAATCTTAAATGAAGATCTAGAAGATATTTTAAGAGACTGTAATGGGAGTTAAATATCTTCCCTGCCCATTAATAGGCTTCATGCGGGGCTATTAAGGGAAGCTTGATTAGGGAAGGCTCATTTTGTACGAAGGTCCACACCTTTTGTTGTTTGCTAATGATACATTGGGTCTCAAGGGTCCTGCCCTCTGACTGTGAAAAGTGTATATATACTCTGACTATAGGTTTTGCTTTGGGGCTCAAATTTTTGGAAGAGTGTTGTGTGATTAGGCCAGAGGAGACTCTGGGCAGCTTCTAAGGAGACTCAGGCTTTAAAAACCCAGATGTTGTCGCTTCTCCTTCTGGTAATGATGTGTGCAGTGTCTATGATCAGTCAGTCAGAAACCCTGTCTGTTGGTCTTTCTGCTTGTAATTTCTGTTTGTATTTTCTTTGAAGTTCAGGGATCTGACTTTTTCCCTAGAACTAAGTGAATGATATATGTGCTTGATTAGAGTAAGATTGTTTACCGCTTTCAAGGTTGCTTTCCTTAGAAAAGCTGATCTAAGAATCTATGCAACAGGCCCTCCAGTATATGCCTGGGTATTTTCTGTTACAGAGACTACCTAGTCTAAACAGTATATTTTTTCAGATTTTCAGGAAATTAAAGTCTAGTGAGGTTTTTCCTAGGTTGTTTTTTTTGCATAGGGATTAAGTGTCTGAGTCAGAATTTGAACTCAGGTCCTCTGGCTGCAAAGTCAGTATTATTTTCACTATATTATGCCAATTCTCAAAACTGTAAGTCTGTGATGTCCAAGTAAAGAAGTCAGACCCGATCAAAGGAATTAGAATTCAGAGTCTGTGTAAAGAATATAAGAGGAGCAAACTTTGGAAAAGGCAAGACCTAGGGGACAGCTTTCTAAATCTTCAAGTAGGGTGGTTATGCTCATCATTGGTGGTAATTACATCATTGCTTGATTTTGTTGACTGTATTTTCAATAAAATGTTCTCATGTAGCATGTGGAAGTTGAGCTATCATAAATCTCTAGGCTTTCTCATAAGAAGAAAATGGGACTTACTATTTTGTGTTACTATACTTAGGACATTTTACCCTACACCTAATATAGAGAAAAGGGCTTCTCATTGCTTTTACCACCTAGAAGTATCCTATTTCTGGTTCATGCCAGGGAACCGGAAATGTAGCAGAAACTATGTTCCAATGACCACATTGGAAAAAGGGAACAGTAGACAGTGGAAAGTTTTTGTAGGAGTCCTGCAGGTGAAGAACTATTTTCTTGTCCATGGCCTATCCTCTGGAACTAAAAGCCTCCCCTGTCTCTAACAAGAGTGCTGGACTTTGGATGACTTGGAATCCTGCCTCAGTTACTTACTATCCTTATGAGCCCTGGGCAAGTCATTTAACTTCACTTGGTCTCTACTTTAAAATGAGGATAATTAGAGCATCCACAACCTAGGTTTCGTATGATGATCAAATGAGAAAATACATTTAATGTGCTCGCAAACTTTAAAGAACTTTCTATATATTAATTATCACCAGCACCACCATCAACCTCATCATCATCATTTAACAATGATATGAACTTTAAATTGCTTCCTGGTATCTTCTACAAAGTTATCTGCATAGTTGATCTCAATATCTATTTACTGAGTGAATTATCAAAAGAAAGAAATAATGAATGAGTGAAAGTATACAGAGTTCAATGAGTATCTTCATTAGCAATTTCTCTGTTACTCTAAATATCTCCGATACCACTTGGTCCTGTTTATGTCAAAAGAAACCAAGACAAATAACAAGGTACAAAGCAGATAGTCTCAAAACTCAGTCTCTTTATTCTGCATGATTTGTTCATTGGAGTAATATAAGGAATCCATCACATATATCATAGATCACTAAAAATAACAGTGAAAATTCAACTTATTCTTTTCCTGTAGATCAATCATTCAGAAATTGAACCTGCCATATTCCTTTCACTCCTTAAAACTTTGAATTGTGAGTCCCTGCTCTCTAACATATCCCCATGAACCCTATATAGATAACCTACTTCCCTAGTGAATGTGGGTAAGGTTTTTTAAGCTTTTTATACCCTGTATAGCAACCTTTTGAGTAGTTAGTATTCCACTAGTGAGGCACTGATTTTGAAGTCTCTTATCACTACACCCTTTGTCCTCTCACTCTCAGTTAGTAACCAGCCTTGTGGGCACCACAGAAGCTATGAAAACAGGCTGGCTGGCTTCATGAGGCATGGTGTGTGCCTAATGAGCTGGCCCCTACCCTGTAAATCAAGTCAGGCACATACAGTCTAGGCTTTCATCAGGTGAGCCCAAGTCAGCAATCCCTTTGAAGGGTGGGGGCCCCCGTGGATTGCCCAGGCTGCCAGTTGCCCAGACAAACAGCCCATCTCAAAGATGTTGTTCTGTTCTGCAGACAGGCTTGTCGTTACTGAGAGGAAATGCTTTGGGCTGCCAAGCCTGCTCTTGGCTGATTTGTCTAGGAATCCAAAGAAAAGAAACATATACACACACTCACATACACACATACATGACACCCAAACTCAAGTGCTTTGGGAGACACTGGAAAAACAGAAGGCATTAGAAGCTGCCATCACATCTGGGATTTATCACCCAGTGATTTGCCAATGTTAGCGAGCCAGGAGAGACATAGTCCACATGTCCATGACAGGATCAGTCATGGGGCCCCTAGATTTTGGTATTTTTTGACTCACTGATCATCCAGAGGAAGCAAGAGGTCAGTCAGACAAGGATGATGAGTCTAACTTGAGCTCTTTACACAACAGAAACAGGACAGAATAATAGATGAGGTCCAAGATTGTGTGTGTGTGTGTGTGTGTGTGTGTAGGAGAAAACAAAAACTGATTAGATAGTAGAATAATACATCTAGAACTGTAAGGGACATTCATATAGTCCAATACCCTCCTTTTATGGACAAGGAAACTGTGGTCCTTGGAAAATAAGCAATTTATCCAAGGTTTTTTACAAGTTCCTAATTATGACAGAGTAATAAAAGTAGAAGAGAAAGAGTTCTACATTTAGCATCAGAGAACCTGGGTTCAAATTTCAAGTCTACTTCTTACTACCTGCATGATTTTGGGCAAGTCGCTTAACTGAGGCTCAGTTTCCACATTTTTAAAAATGGTGGAGTAGGACAAGATCAGAACAGCTAAGTGGCATAGTGGATAGAACACCAAGGCCTGGTATGAAAAAGACCTGAGTTCCAATCCAGTCTTAGACACTTAATAGCTGCATGACTCTGAGCAAGTCACTTAACCCTCTTCACCATAGTTTCTTCATCTGTAAAATGAGTTGGAAAAGGAAATGTCAAACTACATTAGTATCTCTATCAAGAAAATCCCCAAATAGAGTTATGAAGAGTCTGGCGGGACTAAAACGACTAGATAATAAGAAGCACTAGATCAAGATGAGCAAACTATGGCATGTATATGCACATATACTTATATGTTTACATATACATATATGTGATATATGTATAAAACAAATGCAAAGTGAATAAGTACAAATATTGTGTGTCCCAAAAGTGTTAGTACAGTTTTAAGCTTTAATAACTTCAGAAGTATAAATACTACATATATACAAAAATATCTGAAAGATCAATTATTTAAAGTTTTTTAAAATATTTATATTTCCTTAATTTTTGAAACTTATAAAAAACTGATCATTTGCTGCTCAAAGACTGAGAGGATAGCATTTGGATAATTTGTAATTTCCCAAAGAACAAGACTTTGATGCATACATGATGGTTTTGAAGGACCCCCACAAGAGAAAATTTAAGAGATAGATCAGGTGACCAAAGTGGTCAAGTAAGAGAGTCTTCCTCTATTAGTGACTGATTGGAGAAAGTGGAATCCAGACACTATTATGCCTTCAGTGCCTAAGGTCATCATATTAAAATTTTAAACATATAATTTAGACTTCTTTCTAGGTTTTCTTTATATTACTCTATGCTGGTTCTCTTCCTACTTTCCTGATCACTCCTTAGTCTCTTTTGCTGGATCCTCTTCCAAGTCATGTGTGCTAATCAAGCATGATAATCTAGCACTTTGTTTTATGCCTTCCTTTTTTCTGTCTGTTTCTTTGCCTGTCCTGTTTCACTTGGTGATCTATTAACCTCAATGGATCCAATTATCATCTCTATGCTGATGATTCTCTGACCTTCTCATCAAGCCCTAACCTCTCTCTCAATTTCTGGTCTTGCACCTCCATTGGACATTTTGTGTTGGATACCACATAGACATCTTGAAATCAACGTGCCTAAATCTAAACTTATGTTTAAGTTTAAATTTAAGTTTTAGATTTAAGTTTAAATTTAAACTTATATTTTCTCCAAAATCTTCCTTTCTTCTTGTCCACTCTCTTGCTGCCAAGGACACTACCATTTTTCCAGTCACCTAGGATCAAAACCAAGGTGTTCCTCATTCTCTATCCTCTCCCATATGCAATCTGTTGGCAAATTCTGGTAATTCTACTATCTAAACAGTCCTCCTTCAAGACTTTTCTGTCCCCTCATACTATTACTACCTTGATATAGGACTCCTGATTTTTCTCCCTGTCTTAAGCCTCTTCCATTCCTATCCATCCTCCACCCAGCTATCAAAGTGATCTTCCTAAAGTACAGGACTAACTATATTAGTGCCTTATTCAATAAATTTCAGTACCACCCTCCTATCTCTAAGATCAATCATAAAATACTCCATTTGATTTTCAAGTCTCTACATAATCTGGTGCCTTTCTTACCTTTTCAATCTTCTAGTTGTTTTCGTGTTCTCTCTCCCATTAGATTGTGAGATCCTTGAGGGCAGGGACCGTTTTTTCTTGTGTGTCTAGTATTTAGCACAATGCCTAGGATATAATAAGTACCTAACAAATATTTGCTTGTTTATTTAACAGGTATTTCCTTGATAAAAATATGAAAAGAACTTTCACAAGTGATATTTTATAGTAGGCCACTTTCTTTATAGCTGCCTAATTGACTCAAAATTGTCAGGTTTTTTTTTTTCTATCTCCCTGTTCAAGGAAATATCATCATGTTTTGGGATGCCCTCCTTCCTCTCTCCTTACAAAACAATTTTTTACTGGACTTTCTGAGTCCTTCCCCTGTCTCTTGGCCATACGGTTAGGAGGTATCAGGTATGATATAGATGATGAAACAGCAAAGAAGATAGAGAAAGAGTGGCCAAATAGTTAGGGAGAGAGAGTGGGGAAAGAAGGAAAGAGAGAGAAAGAGAGATAGAGGAAGAGAGAGAGAGGGAGGAGGAGGAGGAGAAGAAGAAGAAGAAGAAGAAGGAAAAGAAGAAGAATTAGAAGAAGAAGAAGAATTAGAATTAGAAGAAGAAGAAGAAGAAGAAGAAGAAGAAGAGAAATAGAAGAGGAAAAAGACAGAGAAAGACAGAGAGTGGAGAAAGAGACAGAGACAGACCAAGGCAGAGATGGGACTGGGGATAAGGGGTGGAGCAGGAAGTTTGGAATAATAAGAAAACAGAGTGCTGGTAATGTAAAAGATCTAGAGGCAGATTTCCAGTGCTTGGGTAACTGTCTGACCATTTCTCATTGCTTTTTTCAATCTTCTTCCTATATGACTGATCCCTCTTAGTCCTCTTTGTTGTTTAACTGTCCGTATCATGCCCCCACCCCCAACCAAAGTTCTGTCTTTGGTCTTCTCTCTATCCATACTCTTGGTGACTTCAGAGATACTTTAGTGCTATGTTCTAGTTCAACACTAGAAGAAATTTTAGAGGTGCAAGACTTCAATGTCCTCATTTCACACAAGAGGAAACTGAGACACAGAGGGAGGTGAGGTAACTTACCCAGGGTCACATAGCTAGTAAGTATGTAAAAGTGGAATTTAAAACCAGGTCTTTCCGATTTCAGTTGCAGTACCCTCCCCACAGAAACACCCTGCCTCCCATCAGCTTCCATCTGGCCTTAGACACTGACGAGTTGTGCAGCCCTGGGCAAGTCATTTAACCCTGTTTATCTCACTTCTTCATCTGTCAAATGACAAACCATTCCAGTATCTTTAGCCAGAAAATACCAAATGGCGTCTTGAAGACGCATTGTATATAACTGAAAAAGTGACAAAACAACAACAGTGAACTATAGACATTGAAAAGGTAAGTCATTGAAAGTCTATGTATGAAGTTGGTTGGTTAAGAGCATGAGGTTTCCTAAATATGGTGTGGTGGCTCTGGAGCTGAGGTGAGAGATTTCCTATTTAAATTATTTCAGAGGATGATATTCTATATCATTCTCCTAAAACCTTTATTGAACCTAAGATCAATGCCCACCAACTGTATGACCTTGGGGTGGTGGGAAAGGGGAAGTCATATGAGGATGCACTGTAAGCTAAGTGTACTCTGGGGAACAGAGAGGATTCTCTTCCCTTTGGGAAAGACAAGGTATATGTATTGATTACCTTCTTAAAAAGCCACTTGGCCTGAGGATGGTGCTGCTTGGTGGCGAAATTATATACCACATTTCCTAATTCAGTGGAGTAAGTGACAGCCAGCTTTTCTGTAAGTGGTCGAAATAAATAAACAAACAAACAATAAATAGACAGACAGACAGATAGATAGATACATAAATAGATAGATAGATAAATAGATGATAGATAGATAGACAGATAGATACATAGATAAATAGATACATAAATAGATAGATAATAGATAGATGATAGATAGTAGATGATAGATAGATAAATAGATAGATAGATGATAGATAGACAGATAGATACATAGATAGATAGATAGATAGATAGATAGATAGATAGATAGATAGATAGATAAAATCAGGGTAAAGAGTAAGGTGTGATTTGTTACTGCTTTGGCAGCACCATCAAGTGTATGCCTAACCCACACTTTTTGCATATACAAAGAAAAGTTTTCCTTTTTTGTTTCAGAATATTTCCATTCTATGAAATTATATTCCTCAAGACACAATCCATGTGTTTTTTTAATAAGTACAGCTAAAAACTTATATCTTTTTTTAAATAAAAAACTGCAACTTTTTTTTTTTCAGATCCCAAGTCTGCCAACAACCCTACGGTCATGAATTACAAAGAGTTTGTAAAAACTTAATATCTTTGAGGCTGTGAGTTAATATGTTTGACAAATTACTTTCATATAAAATTGTATTGCAATATATCCCAAAAAGTCTTAGCGCTTTTTTAAGCTATTAAGTTTAAACGAGTGGTAAGACCTTTGGGACGTGTGTGTGTGTGTGTGTGTGTGTGTGTGTGTGTGTGTGTGCATGCACATGAAAAAGAGAGTTGGACTACTTCATTTATTTAAAAAGAAAAAAGTGAAAACCTAAATCTAAAAACAATACCAAAATGTTGGATAGGGACCCTCCTAAACAGAGGCATTTCAATACAAGTGGAGAGACAATAAGTGAAAAGAGTCTAGAATGATTGGATGGGGTAAATGACGTTAACCTAACTGGCTTTCAGTTTCCTTAGTTCTAAAATTAGGCACCTCTGAGGTCTCCTTCAGGTCTGTATCTATAATATTAATGCCTGAAAGGAAAAAATAAAAAGTTTTGTTTCTAAAAGAAAAAATAAGGCATATACCTTATGATTCATAAACATATGTACTAAAATACTACACCATAGAAACTACTGTGTAGTAGTATTTTTAATCAGATTCTCTATTAATTAATTAGATGAAGCAAACAGAAATTTGCAATACCCGTTACTTCACAAGAACAAGAAAGTGAAATTTCCCACTCTGCTACCAGGCTGACTCAATGGGCCTTAAAATCCAGCTGCACCTTTAGTAGTAACCCAAGTTCTTTGAATAACTCTTTTGAATTTGCTGTTTATATTGATTCTCAAGAATGTTGACTTCCATTCGTTAACATGGCAAGGAGAAATCAGACTAAAATATATATTCATTAAGCTAATTTGTTAATTAGAGAACAGTAAACACCAACTCCTTGTCCTTTGGGACCTGTCTTCTTTCCTTTAAATGAGTTAAACCAAATGAGCAAAGAATATTTACCCTAGGATAGCATCTGCAGCTTCCACACAGACTAAAATGGAAAAGTTTTTAGGACTTTAAAGCAAGTTTAATATCTGGTACATTTGCAGATCCTTTCTCAAAATAATGTTTTTAAATGTATAAAATAAAATGCATAGAGTCACTAAAGAAACTAATTTATTGAAATAGTTATAAAAATGTTTTTAATTTAAAAAAATAACCTGAGTTAAGAACATCTGAATTAGAGATTTTCCAGTGGTTGAATACAATTCAATTCAGTTCAGTTCCAGAGGCAGTGTAGCACAGTGAAAATAACACTAATCCTGGAGTTAGGGACCTAGTCCAGTCACCTACATTCACAGCCTTAGAGTTATTCTCAGTATCTGTCTCTCCCTTATTTCTCTCCCTCACTCTCATACCCAGTCAGCTGTCCTGTCCTCTCCTCATTCCTCCCTTCACTACAACTCCCACATCTATCCCTATTTGTCTACTCATAGGATTGTCACCTTAGTTCAGGTCCTCTTTACATCTCATTTGGACATCTGCAATGGGCTTCGTCAGGTCCTCATCACATTAAGGACCAGAATGGACTAAAGACTTGATAAAGGTCACACAGGAAGTACATAGAAGCACCAGAATTTCAAGACATCTCCAGTGCTAATCACTCTGCGACAGGTCTTTTGCTTATGACTTGCTTCATAGACATCCTATTCTAATCCACTAAACTAAAAGACCATATTTACTTGAGAGCAAATGCAATGTCCTTACATGCTCCATGCTACCCTCCACTTCCCCTTTTAGGGCATAAAGTAAAGAAAATAAACCTCAAGTCAAGTAAACTGGAGAATAAATACTGTTTTTCTTCAAGGCTAGTGCTGGATGAAAAATGTCCCTTCGAGAAATAGTCAGCTCTTGTGTGGTAAACCATCAGCTATGGTAGCCCCCCACTGCCCCACATTCCTATCAGAAATAAAGGCGTACTCTTGTCTCAGAAGGAAAAGTTGGCATTATGTAGAGATTCTTCTGAGTTTACAGCAGGCACAAGATCAAAAAAGCATCAAACCTCACAGCTCAAAAAATAAATAAATAAACAGGCAATTGATGTTGAAAAAATCCTGTGGCAGGTTCTGTATTTCCAGTCCTGTTTTTTTTTTAAAGAAACTTTTTTATTATTATTATCATCTCTTAGCTATTTAAGGACTTTATGGTGTTTTCCTAGAAGGACTCTCAGGATACTATAAATGGCATAATAAAATTGGAAGCAATGCTGATTATGATCTACTGGACCCAGAAACACCAGGATATCCAAACAGTATGGATGGCAAACATTCAGCATGAACCCCGTGGACGGGGAGAAGAAAACAACTAGGTCAAAAATGAATCTGTCTTTTGAGGAAGAAAAGTTGCTTGATTTTTCCCAAGTCATTTGTGGGGAACAAGATAGAATCTACACATAGTCAGGAGACCTGGAATTGAAAAATTCTGTCCTAGGGACTCTACTTATTAAACGAATATTTCACTTCAGAGATTCATTCACAGGAGATGTGTATGCTTCCAAGTAGAAATTCAGATGGAATGGAAAATGAGAAAGCCAGGGATTACTCGCCTTCTTTCTCCAGATGGAGGCTTAGCGATAACATATGGATTTAAAGGGGGAAAAGTGTTCAACTTGGAATCCAAAGACTCTTTCCATGTGTGCTATCTTGGGCAAATATAGCTACCATTCAAAACCTCCGTTTCCTTATCTGTAAAATGATGGGATGGAACTTTAGGAACACAAATCCCTTCAAAATGTAATGCCCTGTAATCCTTTCCTTCCTCACACTTAATAGTATTTTTTATTTTTTCAATTACATGGACAGATAGCTTTCAACATTCTCTTAATTTTTAAATACTCATTTCTATTTTTAAAATTTTAATTCTTTTTTTAAAATTTATTGTTTTCGGTTTTGTACAGTCACTTCCATAAGTCTTAGATTTTCTCCCTCTTTTCCCTCCCTCCCTCCTCGAGATGACATGCAATCTTATATGGATTCTACATATACATTCTTATTAAACACATTTTCACATTAGTCATGTTGCATGCAAGAATTAAAATGAATGGGAGAAACCATGAGAAAAACCCAATCAAACAAAACATAACAAAAGATAAAATATTCTGCTTCCTTCTACTTTCCAATTCCATAATTCCTTTTTTGGATGTGGATGGCATTTTGCCACAAGCATCCTTTGGGAATGTTTTAGGTTCTTGCATTGCTGTGAAGGGCTAAGTTTGCCAGAAAAATTCCTCTCACAGTGGGGTCATTACTGGATACAATGATCTCCTGATTCTGCTCCTTCCATTCAGCATCAGTTCATATAAATCCTTCCAATACTCTCTAAAGTCTTTCTGTTCATCATTTCTTCTTGCACAATAGCATTTCATTATATTCACGTGCCACAACTTGTTCAGCCATTCCTCAAATGATGGGCATCCCCTCGATTTCCAGGTCTTGACAACCACAAAGAGAGCTGCTGTAAATATTTTTGTACATCTAGGATCCTCTCACATTTTTATGATTTCTTTGAAATGCAGATCTAGAAGTGATATTGCTGAGTCACAGGGTATGCACATTTTGTAGCCCTTTGGGCATAGTTCCAAATTGCTCTCCAGTGTGGCTGGATCAGCTCACAGCTCCACCAACAATAAACTGGTGTTCCAACTCTTCCACATCTCCAACATTTATCATCTTCCTGTTTTGTCATGTTAGCCAATATGATAGGTGTAATGTGATACCTCACAGGTGTTCTGATTTGCATCTCCCTACTCAATAGTGCTTTAAAGCATTTTTTTTTCCATATGACTATAGATAGATTTAATTTCTTCCTCTGAAAACTCCCTGTTAATATCCTTTGACCATTACTCAAAAGAGGAAAGACTTGTATTCTTGAACATTTTACTCAGTTCTCTATATATTTTAGAAATTAGACCTTTATCTCAAATACTAGTTGCAAAAACTTTTCTAGTTTTCTGCTTCCCTCCTAATCTTGGTTGCATTGGGTCTATTTGTGCAAAAAATTGTCAATTTAATGTAATCGAAATTATTCATTTTTTGAACTTCATAATATTCTCTATCTCTTGTTTGATCATACATTTCTCCATTTTCCATAATCTGGCAAGTATACTATTCCTTGCTCCATAATTTCTTTATAGAATCAGTTTCTATACTTAGATCATGTATCTGTTTGGACTTTATTCTTGTGTATGGTGTCAGGTGTTGGTCTATGCCCAATTTTCACCACACTATTACCCAGTTTTCCCAGTAGTTTTTGTCAAACAGTGATTTCTTATTCCAGAAACTGGGGTCCTTGTGTTTTCAAGCAATAGACTGCTGTATTCATTGACTACTGTGTCTTGAGTACCTAACATATTCCACTAGCCTACCCTTCTATTTCTTAGCCAGCACCAAGTGGTTTTGATGATCATGCTTTATAATACAATTTAAGATCTACTAGAGCTAGGCCACCTTCCCTAGCATTTCTTTTCATTAATTCCCTTGATATTCTGGATCTTTTGTTCTTCCAGATGAGTTTTGATAATTTTTCTAGCTCTAGAAAATATTTTTTTTGGTAGTTTGATTGGCATAGCACTGAATAAGTAACTTAATTTAGTTAGAATTTTTATTTTTTTTTATTATTAGTCATTTTTATTGTATTAGCTCTGCCTACCCAAGAGCAACTGATGTCTTTCCATCTACTTAGATCTCACTTTATTTCTGCAAAAAGTGTTTTGTAATTATGTTTAGATAGTCTCTGGGTTTATTTTGGCAGATAGACTCCCAGATGTTTTATAGTGTCTACCACAGCTTTAAATGGGATTTCTCTTTCTATCTTTTGATGTTGGGCTTTGTAAGTAATGTATAGAAATGCAGATGATTTATCTGGATTTATTTTGTAACCTTTAACTTTGCCAAACTTGTTTACTATTTCAAGTAGTTTTTTATTTTGTTCTCTGGAATTCTCTAAGTATATCAAGTGGTAACTTCATTTCTTCTTTGCTTATTCTAATTCCTTTAACTTCTTTTTCTTCTCTAATTGCTAAAGCTAACATTTCTAGTACCATATTGAGCAACAATGGTGATCATGGACATCCTTGTTTCACCCCTGATCTTATTGGAAATGCATCTAGTTTATCCCCATTGTATATAATGCTTGCTTATGGTTTTAGGTAGATACTGCTTATTATTTTATGGAAAGTTCCATTTATTCCTATGCTTTCCAGTGTTTTCAACAGGATTGAGTGTTGCATTTTGTGGAAAGCTTTTTCTGCATCTATTGAGATAATCATATGGTTTCTGCTAGTTTTGTTGGTGATAAGATCAATACTGCTAGTTTTCCTAATATTGAACCAGCCCTGCATTCCTGGTATAAAACCTACATGATCATGATGTATTATGATGTATCATAATGTATTTTATTATTAATGATAAGTTGCTGTATCCTTTTTGCTAACATCTTATTTAAAATTTTTTATCTATGTTCATTAGAGAAATTGTTTTATAATTTTATTTCTCTGTTTTGGCTCTTCCTGGTTTTGGTTTCAAAACCATATTTGTATCATAAAAAGAATTTTGTAGAACTCCTTCTTCCCCAATTTTCCTATGTTTTCCAACAATTTTTCAATTATTTTTATGATTTGTTGGCCAACTCACTCCTTCTTTAGAATTAGATGATTTAGTTTCCAAATAATTTTTGGTCTACTGTTTATTTTGAAGTTAGATTTATCAAGTTCAGAGAGGGGGATGCTGAGGTCCCCCACTAATATAGTTTTGACCATGCACTATGGCATAAAAACCTCATAATTCAGTGCAGAAAGACAGAGATAATCAATGCATCCTTCTCAGATCACAATGCAATAAAAATTATATGTAATAAAAGGCCATGGAAAGATATGCTTTCTCTCCAGTTTCCCCAACTACTGCATATTGGGCTAGTTAGATTTCTATACTTAACTGATTTTGTTGTTCCCTCCTATAACGAAATCAGATGAGAACAAATCTCAAACAGTGGTGATCTCTCCACCTCTTTCCCTCAACTGTAATATAATTTTGTGCCTCTTCCTTTGATGTAATTTACCTTTTCCTGCCTCCTTTTCACATCTCCCATTACAGTCCCTTTGCACCCTTAAATCACAGTTTTTATTATCACATCATTTACTTTATACCCACTCCCTTTATCTATGTATATCCCTTTTAAATGTCAAAATAAATATGCAATTCTCAAGATTAACCAGTATCATCTTCTCATATAGGGATGTGAACAGTTTGTCCACACTGAATAGCTAATTGCTGTTGTTGTTTTTTTCCCTGTTTATCTTTTTTATGCCTCTCTTGAGACTTGTATTTGAAAATCAAATTGTCTAATGAGCTCTGGCCTTTTCATCTAGAAAGTCTGGAAATCCCTTATTTCATTGAATATCCTATCCTCGCCTGACATATCATGCTCAATTTTGCTGGACAATTGATCCTTGGTTGTAGGCCAAGTTCCTTTGCCTTATGAAATATTATATTCCTGTTCCTGCAGTCTTTTAATGTAGAAGCTGTAAGGTCCTGTGTGATACTGACTGTAGTTCCTTGATATTTGAATTTTTTATGGCTGCTTGTAGTATTTTCTCCTTTGCTTGAAAGTTTTGGAATTTGACAACAATATTCCTTAGTGTTTGCAGTTTGGGATCTCTTTCAGAAGATGATGGTGGATTCTTTCAATGACTATTTTGCCCTCTGGATCTAGGATTTCTGGGCAGTTTTCCTTGATGATTTCCTGGAAGATGCTGTCCAGATTTTTTTTCATCATGTCTTTCTGGTAGACCAATAAATCTGATATTTTTTCTCCTGGATCCATTTTCTAGGTTAATTGTTTTTCCAATGAGATACTTTACATTTTCTTCTATTTTTTTCATTCTTTAGATTCTGTTTGACTGATTCTTGATGTTGCAAAGAGTGATTAGCTTCTACTTGACCAATTCTAATTTTTAATAGCTGTTTTCAGTTAACTTTTGCACCTCTTTTTCTATTTGTCCAGTTATTCCAGTTAGGTTTTGCATCTCTTCATCCCTTTGTCCAAATTTTTTTTATATTCTTCCATGAATTCTTTTATTCATATTTTTAAAATCATTACTCAATTTTTTTTGACCTCTCTAATTTGACTTTTAAAATCACTCTTGAGTTCTTCCAGATACGCTCTTTGACCTTGAGACCAGTTCACATTCCCTTCTTAAGTTTCAGATGGGAATACAGTCTCAATGTTGATCTCTTTGGTATTAGTGTTTTGGTCCTTGCCCCCTACTAAGTCTCCATGGTCTTTTCTTTTCTGGTTTGCTTCTTGCTCATGATGATCACTCTTTTCCTTGCTTTTAGAGTGTATCCCTGCTTCAGGGACATGGAGAGCTGAGTCCCATGTTCTTATACTTGTGACTTCTGGTTCTTTCCAGCTAAAAGCTAGAATGCTGCAACTTACCTGATCCTGAGCTGGCTAGTGTACAAAGCAGAGGTCAGGTGAGGTCTTTCTGAGTTTCCCCAGATTTAACCTGAAACTCCCTGCACAGGGTGTGGGGGAGGGGTGGTCTAACCATAAGAGGTGTCCTCTCCTAAGCATGTACTCTAGTACATACAGATTCATTAGTTGGTGAACTCTGTCTCCATTAGTGTCTTTCTGATTCCCCTGACTGTGTAAAGACATGTCTGGGGTCCTGGTATCAATTTATGGGCTCCACCCCTGGGACTCGGGATCTCCTTCTGGTTTTCTAAGGTATGACTGTCTGGGACAGCTCCAGGCCTGCACAGCAAGAGAGACCCCCTTTGCAGTATTCTTAGCCTCTCTAGCTAAGGGACTGTTTACTCCTTCAGCTAATTCCACTGTACTAGGATTTTTCCTGGGGAAATATTCTCTGGGTTTTTCAAGGCCAACAAGGGGAGAGGTAGAGTATTTACAGATATTTCCACCATCTTGGCTCCCAGAAGGTCAAGTAGGTGATTTTCAGATATTTATTCTGCACACTGATAGTCTCAGGAGTTCTGCTGCTATTACCTGGGGAACTGAGCTTCTCCCTCACTCATTTCCACTAGACTCCCAACTTGGGTTTATATGTTTGAGAATTCATAGTGCTGCTGGTGCTTCAGATTGCCCAGGACTTTGTGCTCCACTTTGCTATGGTGGAGTCCATGCTGGTACAGCCTGTTTAATGTGCATTATGTGCTCCTCCAGCCCTATGCAACAGATAGACCTTCCCACTGACATTTCAAGATTTCCTGGGCTGGAAATCTACCACACTCTGTCTCCTAGTGAATTCTGCCACTCTAAAATTGGTTCAGATTCTCTTTTTAGTGTTATCTGAAGGAGTGTGTCTTCGAGCTCTGGTGAGTATGAACTCTCACTCCACAGTCTGGGGTCCACCCCACAACATTCACTTATATAATATTTTGAGTTCCAAATATTTTTCCCTCACTCTCTCCCCTGCCACTCCCCAAATTCTTTGCTGCCTCCTCTACTATTTCTTCCCTCCCTTCTATCCACCCCCTCCCTTTTCTTTCCCCTTTCTCTTCCTATTTCCCTATAGAACAAGATAGATTTGTATAGCAAACTGAATGTTTGTTATTCCCTCTTTGAGTCAAATCTGATGAGAGGAAGGTTCAAATATTGCTTGCCTCCCTCAGTTCTTTCTCTCTACTACAGTAAGCTTTTGCATCCCTTCATGTTATGTAATTTATGCTATTCTGCCTCACCATTGCTCTCCTTCCAGTACAATTCATAATTTAGCCCTTCAATTTTTATTCTGACATCAAAGTCAACTTATACATACATCCTCTGTCTATGTATATGCTTTCTGAATCTTGTTTTCAAGATATGGTTGTCAAGAGTTACAAGTATAATCTTCCCATGTAGGGATGTAAACAGTTTAACCTGATGGAATAGCATTTTAATGTTGTTGTTTTTCTTGCCTGTTTACCTTTTACGCTCCTCTTGAGTCATATTTGAATATCAAATTTTCTGCTCAGCTCGACTTTTTTCATAAAGAATAATTGAAAGTCCTCTGTTTCATGGAATATCCTTCTCCTCCCCTGAAAGATATGCTCAATTTCCCGAGCAATTGATTCTTGGTTGCAATCCAAGTTCCTTTGCCTTCTGGAATATCATATTTCAAGTCCTCTGATCATTTAATGTAGAAGCTGTTAAGTCCTGTGTAGTCCTGACTGTGACTCCATGATATTTAAACTGTTTCTTTCTGGTTGTTGTAGTATTCTCTCCTTGATCTAATAATTGTGGAATTTGGCTACAATATTGCTTAGAGTTTTCATTTTGGGATCTCTTTCAGGAAGTGATCGCTGGATTCTTTCAATTACCATTTTACCTTCTGATTCTAGGAAATTTAGGCAGGCAGTTTTCCTTGATAATAATTTCTTTTTAAAAAAAATATTTATTTATTTTCAGTGTTCTGCAATCACTACCATATAACTTAGATTTTTTTTTTTGCCATCCTTCTCCCCTCCCTTAACACCCCCCCCAAGAAATGGCATACAACTTTATATGGGTTCTACACATTCATTCTATTAAATACATTTTCTCCATAGTCATGTTGTATGGAAGAATTAAAATGAATGGGAGAAATCATATTACAAACCAAAACACAATACAAAAGAAAATGATCTGCTATAATCTGTGATTGAATTCCATAGTTCTTTCTCTGAATGTGGAAGGCATTTTACCTTAAAAGACCATTGGGAATTTGATAAATCCTTGTACTGCAATGAAATTCTAAGTCCACCAGAAAAAATTATCATGTGGTTGTTGCTGTGTACAAAACTCTTCTGGCTCTGCTCCTTTCTGTCAGCATCAGATCATAGGAGTCTTTCCAGACCTCTCTGAAGTCTTCCTGTTCATCATTTTTTTATAGCACAAGAGTATTCCATTACACTGATACACCACAATTTATTCAACCATTCCTCAATTGATGGGCATCCCTTTGATTTCCAGTTTTTGGCCACCACAAAGAGTGCTGTTAAAAATATTTCTGTACATGTGGGACCCTTTCCCATTTTTATGATCTCTTGGATATACATTCCTAGAAGCAGTATTGCTGAGTCAAAGAGTATGCATATTTTTGTAGCTCTTTGGGCAGAGTTCCAAATTCCTTTGCATAATGGTTGGATCAGCTCACAGCTCTGCCAACAATGAATTAGTGTTCCAACTCTCATCTTCCTGTTTTGTCATGTTAGCCAACCTTATAGGTATGATGTGATATCTGAGTTGTTTTGATTTGAATCTCTCATCTCAAGAGTGATTTAAAGTATTTTTTCATATGACTATAGATATCTTTAACTTCTTCCTCTGAAAACTTCCTGTTCATATTCTTTGACCATTTATCAATTGGGGAATGACTTGTAATCTTGTACATTTGACTCAGTTCTCTATATATTTTAGGAATAAGACCTTTATCACAGATACTAATTGCAAAAATTCTTTCCCAATTTTCTGCCTCCCCCCTAATCTTGGTTGCATTGGGTTTGGTTGTGCAAAAACTTTTTAGTTTAATGTGATCTAAGTCATCCATTTTGCATTGCATAATGTTCTCCATCTCTTGTTTAGTCAAAAATTCTTCCCTTCTCCATAAATCTTATAAATACACTATTCCTTGCTCAACTGATTTTTTTATACCATCAATCTTTATACCTACATCATGTACATGATTGAACTCTATTCTTGTGTACAATGTCAGGCATTGGTCTATGCCTCATTTCCACTACATTGTTATCCAGTTTTCCCAGCAATTTTTGTCGAACAATGAGTTTGTGTCCCAGAAGCTTGGGATACAAGCTTCGTTTTATCAAACAGTAAATTGCTTTATTTATTGCCTACTGTGTCTTGAGTACCTAGCCTATTCCACTTGTCTACCCTTCTATTTCTTAGCCAGTACCAAGTGATTTTGATAATTACTGCTTAATAATACAATTTGAGATCTAATAGAGCTAAGCCACCTTCCCTAGGAATCCTTTTTGTAGTTTCCTTGATATTCTGGATCTTTTGTTCTTCCAGATGAATTTTGATAGCATTTTTTCCAGCTCTAGAAAATAGTTATCTGACATGGCTCTAACTAGGTAAATTAAGTAGAACTGTCATTTTTATTATATTGGCTCAGTCAACCCACAAGTAACTGATGTTTTTCCGTTTACTTACATCTGACTTTATTTGTGCAAAAAGTGTCTTGTAATTGTGTTCATATAGTCTCTGGATTTGTTTTGGCAGTTAGACTCCCAAATAATTTATATTGTCTACCCTAGCTTTAAATGGGATTTCTCTTTCTGTCTCTTGCTGTTGGACTTTGTTAGTAATGTACAGAAATGCAGAAGATTCGTGTGAGTTTATTTTATAACCTGCAATTTTGCCAAAGTTGTTTATTATTTCAAGTAGTTTTTTACTTGAATCTCTGGGATTCTCTCAATATATTTGCAAAGAGTGATAGCTTAGTTTCTTCTTTACCTATTCTAATTCCTTCAATTTCTTTATCTTCTCTAATTGCTGCAGCTAACATTTCTAGTACAATATTAAATAATAGTAATGATAATGGACATTCTTGTGTCGCTCCTGATTTTATTGAAAATGCATCTCCAATGGGGGGCAGGATAGGATGGAGGGAAATATAGTTAGTCTTACACAACACGACTTTTATCAAAGTCATTTGCAAAACTACACAGATATAGCCTATATTAAATTGCCTGCCTTCCCAAAGGGAATGGGTGGGGAGGGAGGGATGGGGAGAATTTGGAACTCAAAGTTTTAGGAACAACTGCTTAGCATTGTTGTTGCTACTAGGAAATAAGAAATACAGTTAATGGGGAATAGAAAGTCATCTGGCCCTACAGGACAAAAGAGAAGATGGGGACAAGAGAAGGGAGGGATGATAGACGAGAGGGCAGATTGGTGATAGGGGAAATTAGAATGCTTGGTGTATTGGGGTGGTGGGAGGGGACAAATGGGGAGAAAATTTGAAACCCAAAATTTTGTGAAAATGAATGTAAGAAGTTAAATAAATAAATTTATATTTTTAAAAAAAGAAAATGCATCTAGCTTATCTCCATTGCATATAATATTTCCTGAAGGTTTTAGGTAAATATTGCTTATAATTTTATGGAAAGTTCCATTTATTTCTATGCTCTCCAGTGTTTAAATAGGAATGGGTGTTATATTTTGTCAAAATTTTTTCCACATCTATTGAGATAATCATGTGGTTTTGTTAAGTTTTTGTTAAGTTTTGTTAAGTGTTGATATGATCAATAATGCTAATAGTTTTCCTAATATTGAACCAGCCCTGCATTCCTGGTATGAATCCTACCTGATTGTAATGTATTATTCTCATGATAAGTTGCTATATTCTTTTTGCTAAAATCTTATTGAAAATTTTTACATCTATATTCATTAGAGAAATTGGTCTATAATTTTCTTTTTCTGTTTTGGTTTTTTCCTGGTGTAGGTATCAAAACAATATTTGTATCACAAAAATAATTTGGGAGAACCCCTTCCCCAATTTTCCCAAATAGTCAATGTTGAATTAGAATTAACTTTTCTTTAAGTTAATAGAATTTGATAGAATTCACTTGTAAATCCATCTGGCCCTGGAGATTTTTTTCCTAGGGGGTTCAATTTCTTTTTCTGAGATGGGGTTAAGTATTCAAATTCCTCTTCTGTTAATCTGTGCAATTTATATTTTTTTAAAATAATCATCCATCTCATTTAGGTTGTTGAATTTATGGTCATAAAGTTTTCAAAGTAATTTCTAATTATTGTTTTAATTTCTTCCTCATTGGAGCTGAGTTCATACCCTTCATTTTTGCTACTAGTAATTGGTTTCCTTCTTTTCTTTTATAAATTAAATTGACCAAAGTTTCATCAATATTGTTGGGTTTTTTCATAAGACCTTAGTTTTATTTATTAGTTAAATAATTTTCTTAATTTCAATTTTATTAATCTCTCCTTTGGTTTTCAGTGTTTCTAATTTGATAGTTACTTGGGGATTTTCAATTTGTTCTTTTTTGAGTTTTTTCAGCTGCATGGCCAATTCATTGATCTCCTCTATTTCTTTTCTTTTTCATGTAAATATTCAAAGATATAAAGTGTTCCCTACGCAGTGCTTTTGCTGTGTCCCATAAGATTTGTTAGGTTGTCTCATTATTGTCATTGTCTTGTATGAAGTTGTTGATTGTTTCTGTGATTTGTTGTTTAACCCGCTCCTTCTTTAAGACTAGATTATTTGGTTTCCAAATAATTTTTGGACTATCTTTCCATGACTTTTTATTACATATAAATTTTATTGCATTATGATCTGAGAAGGATGCATTGACTATCTCTGCCTTCCTGCACTGGATTGTGAGGTTTTTATGCCATAGTACGTGGTCAATTTTTGTGCATGTGCTATGTGCCGCTGAGAAAAAGGTATATTCCTTTCTATCCCCATTCCGTTTTCTCAAGAGATCTATCCTATCTGCCTTATCTACAGTTTTATTCACCTCCTTAACTTCTTTATGTTCATTTTAAGGTTACATTTATCAAGTTCAGAGAGGGGGTGCTGAACTCCCCCACTAGTATACCATTGCTGTCTATTTCTTCCTGTAACTCCCCTAACTTCTCCTCTAAGAATTTGGATGCTATACCACTTGGAGTATATATGTTTAGTAATGATATTAATTCATTGTCTATGCTGTCTTTTAGCAGGATATAGTTCCTTCCTTATCTCTTTTGATTAGATCGATTTCTGCCTTTGCTTTATCTGAGATTCGGATTGCTACTCCTGCTTTTCTTACATTAACTGAAGCACAATATATTCTGCTCCAACCTTTTATCTTTATCCTGTGTGTATCCCCCCTTTTCAAATGTGTTTCTTGTAAACAATACATTGTTGGATTATGACGTTTAATACATTCTGCTATCCATCTTCATTTTATGGGAGAGTTCATCCCATTCACATTCAAATACGTTTACTATCTGTGTCATTCCCTCCATCGTCTTTCCCACTATATGTACTTTTAGTTCTCCTTTTTCCCTTCCCCTCCACAATAGAGTTTTAATTTTTGACCATCATCTCCTGCAGTCTTCCTTCTTTCAGTTCCCTTCTCTTTTATTTCCCTTTACCCTTACTACTTCTTCCCTCCCTTTAAGCCCCCCTTCCCCTTTTTTCCTACTTCCCCTCCTTCTGCCTACAGAGCTAGTTAGATTTATCTATTTAATTGTTTGTTGCTCCCTTCTTGAACCAAATCAGATAAGAGTACCTCCTAAACAATAGTCATCTCCCTTTCCTCTTTCCCTCTACTCTAATATAATTTTGTACTTCCCCTTGTGGTGTAATTTACCATTTTCTGCTTCCTCCTTTTCACATCTCCTGTTAAAAATCCCTTCACATGCTTAAATCCCAATTTTATCATCACATTATTTACTTTTAACCTGTTCCTTCCATCTATGCATATCCCTTTTATAATTCATAATGGATATACAATTCTCAAGATTAACAAGTATCATCTTCCCTTTTAGGGAGGTAAACAGTTTGCCCAAATTGAATAACAAGTTTTTCTTTTCCCCTGTTTACCTTTTTATGCCTCTCTTGAGACCTGTGTTAGAAGATTGAATTTTCTATTGAGTTCTGGCCTTTTTATCAGGAAGGTCTGGGAATCTCTTATTTTGTTGAATGTCCATCTCATTGCCTGAAATGTTATTCTGAACTTTACTGGGTAATTGATCCTTGGTTGTAGTCGCAGATCCTTTGCCTTACAGAATATCATATTTCAATTCCTTTGATCTTTTAACGTAGAAACTTCAAGTTCCTGTGTGATCCTGACTGTAGTTCCTCGATATTTGAGTAGTTTCTTTCTGGTAGCCTGCAGTATTTTCTCCTTCATTTGATAGTTCTGGATTTGGCAACAATATTTCTTGGAAGTTTTAGTTTGGAATCCCTTTCAGGAGGTGAACAGTGAATTCTTTCAATGACTATTTTGCCCTCTGGATCTAGCACTTCTGGGCAGTTTTCCTTGATGATTTCTTGGAAGATATTGTCCAGGCTCTTTTTTTCATCTTGGCTTTCTGGTAGGCCAATCATTCTCAAATTCTCTCCTGGATCTATTTTCCAGGTCAGTTATTTTTTCCAATTAGACATTTCAAATTTTCTTCTATCTTTTCATTCTTTAGATTTGTTTGACTGATTCTTGACTTCTCATAGAGTCATTAGCTTCTACTTGTCCAAATCTAATTTTTAATAGATTGTTTTCTTCAGTTAATTTTTGCATCTCCTTTTCCATTTGTCCAATTATTCCTTTTAAGGAATTATTTTCTCCAGTTAGTTTTTGCACTTCCTTTTCCATTTGTTCAATTTTTCTTTTTAAAGAGATATTCCCTTCAGTGAATTCTTTTTTCATACTTTTAAAATTATTAGTCAGTTTTTTTCTATTTCTTTCTTCATCTCTTCCAACAGTGCTCTTTGTGCATGCAAGCAGTTCAGAGTCCTTTCTAAAGTTTCAGATGTGAGTACAGTCTCAATACTAACCTCTTTGGTATTCATGTTTTTGTCCTTGTCCCCATAGAAAGATTCCATGATCTTTTCCTTCTTGCTTTGCTTCTTCTTCCTCATGATGATGATACTTGGTGTATTGTGGCCTCTGGACCTTTCATCTGGAAGCTAAAGAACATGGTCCTGAGTTGGCTATTGTGAGAAAGCCCAGAACAGGTGAATTCTTTCTTTTTATGTTTCCCTGGATTAGGCCTGGAGCAAGCTTATTAAGTGTGGAAGAGGAGTAGTCTGGTCATAGGAGATCTCCTCAGCTGAGCTACAGCAAAGACAAGCTCAATGGTTGATAATCTTGGCTTCCCTATTGTCTTCCCATTCCCCCTGGAGTGCTGAGGCACGCCTGGGTTCCTCGTGCTGGTGGTTGTGGGCTCCACTCCCCTGGAGCTCCAGATTGCCTCCTGGTTCACTGAGGTGGGACTGTCTGTGACAGCTCTGGTCCTTGCCACAGTAATAGAAATCCTGCTTAGTGATTTTCCTAGCCTCACGTGCTATGAGACTGTTTGCCCCTTCTTCTGATCCCATTGTTCCAGGATTTTTCTGGGGAAATATTTTATGGTTCTTTCATGGTCAACAAGGGGAGGGGGAGAGAGCATTTTCCAATCACTCCACAATTTTGATTCCCTGAAGTTCAAGTAGGTGACTTATAGACATTTAATGTGTGGGCTGATGGTCTCAGTAGCAGCTGCTGTTGGTACCTGAGGCTCTCTCCATGGCTCTCACTCTCTCAGCTCTGCTCAACTCGTGCCCTGGGCTGCTACTGCCTCAAACCATCCCAGGGGGTCTTTCCTGCTCATCCCTGCTGTGGTGGGGATATGCTGGTATGTGTGCTATATGCTGTGTGCTCCTCCACCCCTGCAGAATAGATCCTTCCTATCCAATAGGATCTGTGAATCTGCCATAGTCTCTCTCCTATTGGATTCTGCACCTCCAAAACTTGGTGAGATTCTATTTTTAGAGGTATCTGAAGGAGTTTGTCTAAGAGCTTAGGTGAGTAGTTTCAGCTCCATACCCAATAATAATTTCTTGAAAGATGTTGTCAAGTCTCTTTTTTGATCATGGCTTCTGGGTAGTTCAATAATTCTTAAATTATCTCTTCTGGATTTGTTTTCCATATCAGTTGTTTTTCCAATGAGATAGTTTACATTTTCTGCTATTTTTTCATTCTTTTTTGTTTTGTTTGATTGGTTCTTGATATTTCATAGAGTCATTATGCCCAATTCCAGTTTTTAAGTAATTATTTTCTTCTGTTAGCTTTTGTACCTTCTTTTCCATTTCTATTTTTTTAAGGAGTTGTTTTCTTCAGTGGATTTTTTTCCTATTTGGCCAACTGTATTTTTTAAGGAATCATTTTCTTCAGTCACCTTTTCTAAAATGTTGACTCTCTCTTGCATGCCTCTCATTTGTTTTCCCAATTTTTCTTTTACCTCCCTTATTTGAATTTTAAAATCCTTCTTGAGCTCTTAGAAGAAGGCTTTTAGGCTTGAGACCAATTTATATTCCCCTTTGAGGTTTTGGATACTGTTATATTGACAATGTTGTCCTATTCTGAGTTTGTTTGTTGATCTTCCCCATCATCACAGTAACTTTCTATGGTCAGTGTTCATTTTTTGCTTCTTGCTCATCTTTTTTTGCCTAATTTATAGCTTTTAAATTTGAGTTCTCAGCAGCTGCTGGGCCTCTTGGCTGATTGCTGGCCCCTCACTCTCCCATCTCTCTCATACCTGTGAGATCGTGTTTTCAGTCTAGGCTCTGCGGGGATCCCACTTACTGCTTCCCAGCCCTTCATGCCACAGAGAGGGAGAATCTGTGGCAGGGCATGGAGTGGGCTAGGAGGGTCCGAGGCAGGCACAAGCTCCTCAGGGGTGGCCACCCCAGCAGACATCCCACAGGCAAAACTGAAGATGGGTCTTGAACCTCTCCTTTCCATCTTGACCTATGATTCTGGATTTTGACATTGTAGAATTGGATTCTGGATTTTGTCTGCCCCATTGCCATGATAATTTTCCCTCTAGAGTAGTTTCCACTGAACAAGCCCAGCCTGGGAGACTACTTTCATATGGCTTACAATGTCATCACACCATTTCTCTTACTCAAGCTCATTGAAAAGTCCCCCAAGACGCTGCCTTGATCATTGTTTATGTCAGCACCTTTACCTTCATCATGGGCTCAAGCATTCACTTGGTGGGTGACTCTGTGAGCCACAGCCTGATCTTCAGTGGCTATTAGCATCACCTGTCTGTTCAAGAGAACCCTATCATCAAGAACCTGAAGCTAAAGACCCTGATTGACTCCTTTGAGCTGTTCTACTACTATGATGAATATCTAGGGCACTGCTTACGTTACATTCCTTTCTTCCTTATCCTCTTCATGTACTTCAGCAGCTGCTTCACCACCACAAAGGAGAGCAGGATTCCCCGCTCAGCTCTGCTCTTTGTGGGGCCCAGCAGCTGTATTATTGGTACCTGATCCCTGAAGGATATATCTTCATCCTCTTTATCTTCACCTACTTTGCCATGATGGTGCTTGTGATGCACCAGAAATGGAAGCACCTCTACCTGGACAGCAATGGACTCTTCCTCTTCTATACCTTCTTCCTCATGCTCCTGTTTGTGGCCCTGTGGGTGCTGTGGTTGTGGAATGACCACACCCTCAGGAAGAAATATCCTGAGGTCATCTACATTCCAGAACCATGGACCTTCTATACTCTCCATATCAGTGGGAACCCCTGAGTTCCTCCAGGCCACAGTTAAGAGGGTTTTCTTGGAGGTAATTTTGTGTGGACAGTCTGTGGAGAAGAAGCCACCTTTCTCCAGATCTCCCTTCAACAAAGCAAAACATGCTTCCCTCTGCTCTTCCTCTTCTCCCCGTTCCCTTCCCCCACCCCCAACTAAGTGGGTGTGTGGTGTATGTGTATATTGTTAGGTATCCACATTTTGTTTTGGTCTTTTCAGGCTTGGGTTTAGTTTTAGGAAACACAACATCACAGGGCTGAGAATAGGCCCTATGCAACAATCTGCCTTGTACAAAAAGCCTTCCCAGATCCAGTGGGTTTGCTGTGTCTGTTATATGTTGTGATTGTAAAAATTAGCCAACAAGAGGCTCCTAGGTAGGGACCTGTAGCCAGTGGCATCTCATGTGGCCTGATCTAGAAGGGTCGGAGGAACCTTGGCTCCAGAGCCATTATCCTTCTGCCAGGCCCCATCATCCCTGTATCTGCAGAGGTCAAGTGCATCTTCTCCATAGGCTCTTGTTTCCCTGTAGTCATAGAATAAGAGAGGACTGGCCAAAGCTGAGGTGGCACCTTGGATCAGCTCAGCCCTCGATCCTAAGGGAGCTGGAGATTCAGAGAGGGGCATACACAAGTAAAGAGTAATGCAGTCCCATCAGATCAGAGATTAGGTTTTATTTGGACTGCTGGCTCATTTCCAGGATTCTTGTCCTTGGGTTCTTATGACAGGAACTGGGCAGTCTGCTAGCTCCAAATGACCCATGAGCCAGTTTCCTTCAAGGGTCCAGCTCTTCCCCTCCTTGGTGGATGGTAGGGGCAATGGGGAGTAGGGGTGAAGAGGGCTCTATAGAGTTGTTCCCCAACTCCATGGGCATCTTGGTCCTGTAATAGATTTCTTTTTAACCTTCATGGTTGGCAGAAGAGTCTTCCAGTGTATTGCTGATATAGAGGTGATCCTGGGTTCTTGAAGGCTCCATCTGGTCCTGCCATACCAGAAAGGTCATGAGCTATGCCACTAAGTCTGAGGACCAGGCAGTGTAAGCATAGAGAGGGGTTCATGACCAGAAGGCCACTCAACTGGCAGTTAGTTGGTTTGGGCCACTAGTAAAAAAAAAAAAAAACTAGTCTACTTAGGTGTGGAGGGAGTAGAACATGGTAGTGCTGATGACATCTCACATCTTTTGAAGTAAATCTTGAGTTCTAGGAAAACAAGTGAGCTTTTCCTCTGGTCCTCCTGCCTAAGGAAGCTTGGGAGGCTCTGGGGTCTATTCCAGAAGCTTAGGGACTGCTGAGCTGCTGTCCAGCCCAGGGACACCTGAGGCCCCTAGGCTACCCTCAGCCAGGGCAGGTGGAGGAACTGACCCTTCATTCTCCCTCCCTTCTATGGAAGCCATTCTTCATTCTTTTACTTGAGAAAAATGGTGTAAACCCTCTTTTCAACCCAAAACAAACTTGAAGAAATGGAATGTCTAGTCTAACAACTCAGTACTCACTCTTATTCCGTGGGAAAGTTGGAGTAGAGGTTGGGTAGGTAGAAACCTTCATTGTTCATCCTGACTCTTCCAGGATGTATTTAGGCAGGTACACATCATCCTGAGAAAGAGTAGAGAAAGAATGGGGGTGGAGAAGAGACTCGATTCTCAGAAGGGGTGGCTTTTCATCTAAGATGAGGACTCACCTCCCCCCACCCCGACTTGTAGCCTTGACCCATCCTGTGCTATGTACCCTGTGATCACCTCAGTGGCTTCAGGCTTCCTTCCTGGGAATCACATCACATTCTTGTACTGTGGGTCCAGCAGGCTCTGCTTTGTCTTGTTCTTCCCCCTGAAGGCAATGTCCTTTCCTAGGTGCTTCAAGGGTTCCCCCCTTGTTCTACTCAGGTGATCCATACCCTGTCAGTGTTCCCTTTATCTAATGGCACATCTGGGCCCCACAACTGGATGATTCCTCCCCTATATGTAGACTCACTTTCCTGTCTCTAACTATAAATATCTTGGCAGCCATGGCTGTAGTTAATGGAGTCTAAATAAATGTGTGTACTTGAGTGAGAAAAAAATAAGTAAAAAAATAAATTTGAGCTCATCTTCTAAAGTACAAGGGGCACTGTCACAAGGTCTTGTTCTGGGGGCCAGAGGCCTGTTCACTGGTTTTGTGCACTGGGGCCTCAGCTTCTGGCAGCTAGAGGGTATAGAAGTCTGGCAACTTACTTGGTGCTAAGCTGGGTTCCTAGTGGTACTTTCTGTTATGTGCTGAGACCAGGTGGGTTTTTCTGCATTTCCCTGGGGCTACACTGAAGCACATGGAGGTCTGGCCCCTGGAAGGGGTCTGTTTGTCCTGTGCTATACTGAGGGATCTCAAGATCCAGCAACCAGAAGATGACTGACTGCCCTAGGCTGTGCTAAATCACATAGTGCTTCTCCAAGCTGAAGTCTACTGGTTCCCTGGCTATGATAAGGTATATGGGGGTCCTGGTTCTGGTGTTTGCCTTTTCCACCACACTGGGGCTCCAATATCTCCCACTAGTTTTCTAAAGGGGAACTTTCTGGAGGCTTCTTGTCTTAGAATGCTCTCCTCTTTAACCTGAGTGAGATGGACCTTTCTTGATGATCTTTCAAGTCTCTGAAGTTAAAAAATATTCCACTCTATCTTTCTGCTGACTCTGCTCTTTCATGATTTGTTCTGAGGAGCCATCTTATGGTTGTGTGGAGGTGAAAATGGGAGAGCTATAGGGCTTTACTGCTCAATTCACCATTTTGACTCCCAGAAGTGATTTGTAATCCTTTGAGGAAGATGTCAGCAGTTGTTGCTTAGTAGTTTCTGATTCTTCATGACTCCAGTTTGAATTTTCTTGGCAAATGTACCAGATTGGGTTGACATTTCCTCCTCCAGCTTATTTACAGATGAGCAATCTGAGGCAGATAGGAGTAAATTACTTACCCAAGGCCACATATCTAGTAAGTATCTGAGGGAGGATTTGAACTCATGAAGATGAATCTTCTTGATTCCAAGCCTAAAATTCTATTCACTGTGCTACCTAACTGCCCTACAAAATGAGTATTACTGATGACAGTGCAGCTCAATAGGACCACTGGATTTGGAATCAGAGGATAAGGGATCTCTGGATCTACTAGATATTATTTACCTTCTCTGAATCTCAATTCATTGTGGGAAAGAAATGTGGGGAGGATTTGGGGTAAAGGGTGAATGAGGGTGAAGTACATAACCTCTGTGGTCCTTTACATCTCTAAATCTATAACCCCAGGGCAGATTGCTCCCAGGGCTCTACCAATGCTTCACAAAGCCAAATAAAACATAAACAGAAGACAAAATAAAAATTTAAAACCTAAACACGACAGCAAAGGGTTGGAGGTAGCTACAAAGGTGTTGACTCGGCTGTTTCTTAGTGGATTTGAACCTCACCACACAAAACATAAAAGGTAATGAGGGAAAGTGGAAAGAGCAGTGATTCTGGAGTGAGATGGCCTGAGTTCAAATCCTGGCTTTGCCACTGAATTGCCACGTGGTTTTGAGTAAGTCACAGCTTCCTTAGCCTTCAATTTCTTCATTAATAAAATGAGTGAATTTCAGTAAAATAAATGTTTGTAGCATGAAAGGGTCTGGCTCTCAGTCTTGAGATGTTGCTTCAATTCATTCTCATGTACTAGTTCAGTTTTATACGTAAAAATAACCTTAAAAACTATAACCCACCAGCTCCAAGAGAGTATTAAGATAGCTAAATAATCACCTCAGTACCAAGAATGGATCATTTCTCGCTATCGTTGTTCAGTGGTTTGAGTTGCGTGCAATTCTCCATGACCCCATTTGGATTTGCTTGGTAGAGATTCTGGAGTGGTTTGCCATTTTCTTCTCCAGCTTATTTTACAAATAAAGAAACTGAGGCAAAGAAGGCTAAGTTACTTGCCCAAAGTCGCACAGTAAATGCCTGGGGTCAGATTTGAACTCAGAAAAAGTTGTCTTTCTGACTCCAGTCCGGACACTCTATCCACTGTGCCACCCAGCTACAGAATGAAGGATACTTAGACTAAAAATTGGGCTTGGCCTTTTGTGTCCTGTTCAATTAGACTTTGCTCTGCCACCTGCAGAAAAAATAAATCCTTCAACTTCCTATATCTTTGTTTTCAATTCTGGAAAACTAGGTTTATTTTGATCAGACTACTAGCTCTGTCTATCTTCCTTAGTTCAAGTTATTGGCCACTAAACTAATGACTCCAGCTTTGATGAATGCTTCTCCACATTTAGGGAAAGCGTCTTTCAGTACTTCCAAACAGTTCATGTCTATAGGCAAATGTGCAATTTCTGACTGCAAAAATAGATGTCTAAAATGTAATAATAAGAGGTTTATAATTAAAGCAATGCCTGCTATATTTTTCTCTCCTTTAATTTGGAATATGACATTCAGGAAAATATAACACAAATAATTCAAATATAAAACATATAAAACATAACACATATAAACATAAATAAAAATGAGAGAGCTGCCCTCTCTAAACATTTTGCAACCTCACTAGCTTCTCATACCCCTGGGGGTATGTATACCCAAGGTTGGGAATCCCTGGACTTGATGATCTCCAAAAACCTTCCTAACTCTAAATCCATGACCCAGTTATCCACACATAGAAGCAGGAGTGTGCTGGAGTCAGCTCTTGTCTGTTTCCCAAGACTCAATTGTTAAATTTTCAGTGTGAGCATTTACCCCTCAGAAATTGTGAAACAATACAAATCAGTGCTTGATTTATTGTTCTGATGACTTTCTAAAAGTATTAGGAAAGTGATGAAGAAAATGCAGATTAAATTAAAAAATGTATCCTAATTTTTTTTTTCAGGATAACATGTTGTTAAGGATTTGCTAGCATACTCTTGCACAGAAGGACACATGAAACAACTGTAAAAGATAAAATGACCTGGGTGAAGCTACAAATGCTTAGGGTATAGACAATGGTGTAGACACTTTTAAGGAGAGAAAAAAAATCTAAGTGAAAAGGAAGAGAGCCCCAAAGTGAATGGCATACAATTGCAGAATTTTTATTCATCTTTTTGCCAGTTGGAAACTCCACAAGTAGAGGGATTCCAAATTTAAAGTCAAAAATCTATTCCTGCAGACAATTTTTCATCTATAGCTATGAAGAAATCAGGATTATGGTCCAAGGAACTCAGTTTAGGGGGTCTTTGGAGTCCTGCCAAGATGGACCTGCCTGATTAAAGCACTCAATATAGGTCTGGAGAGAAATCTAAAACATAGTGACTCCTGTACAGGCAATTTTCATAGTCTTGAACAAGGGCAGAGAACCTATTGTTTCCTTGTCTAGGTTGTCACAGTGTGGGAGGAAATGGATGAAGCCTTGAAAGAACTATCCAATAACTGAGTTTATTCCCAGATCTTAAAACAAGAATAGGATGAGAACTATCCTGAGGATGTTCTCTTGTTATTTTATTTGATGTTAAGTACCAGGGTCAGTGCTGACTTAGAGAAGAAGAGGAATTATCTCTGACATGCATATCCAGCAAACATCTGGCCATAATACCGTAGATCTATAAGTCTGAGACTGTCTTCGGGTAGCTTTGGGGAATCTTGTAGGACTGACCTTCCAAACAAACTCATAGCTCATTGTGATTTATTTATAATGTTTCTCTTTCTAAAGCTTATTTAAATATATTGTTTCAAGCAGCATAATCAATATAGTCCAAGATGATACCTTTCAGGTTTGACATAGCTTAAATGAGATTATATATTCACTATATACATATATATATATAATATGTATTTTACAATAAGTTCATTTTAACAAAATAATCTGTTTTTTATTCTTTAAAAATCTGATTTAGAAAAAGTATTGTCTTTTTTTTATCAGCTCTTAGAACAGTTCCTGGCACATAGTTGGTGCTTAATGAATGTTAGTTGACATCAAATTCAAAGATGGTACCACTGAGAAAGGCTATAGTAGCACTTGTTGTAGCTGGGTGTCACAGTGGATAGAATGCTAAGCCTGGAGTCAAGAAGAACTGAGTTCGAATTTGGCCTCATACATTTGCTTGCTATGCGACCCTGTCTCTGTTCTCTCTCTGTCTCTGTTTTTCTCTGTCTCTGTCTCTCTCTTTTCTTCTCTCTCTCCTTCCTTCCTTTCCTCCTTACCACATCCAAATGAGTTCCCAAGTCTTGGCAATTTCACCTACCAAAAACTTTTCACCTCTATTTCTCTCCTCTGACATTAACACTGTACCTGTCCAGGTGATAGGCAGCAACTTGAATTTATTAAATGGGAGGATAGTGACATGGTCAGACCTATATTTTAGGAAGATCACTTAAATAGCTATGCAGAAGATTGACTAAAACAGTTAGAGATGGGGCATAGAGAACAGCCAGGAGGCTGGCTATTGCAATATTTCGAGTGTGAGGTAATGACGGTGTGATTGTGAATGGGGTTATAGATATAGGTGTAGAGACAATAGAAAATGAAGCTAGGAACACTATTTCACATTATATTAGAGTGAAATTGAGGAGTCAAAAATGAACCAAAGTTTTAAAACTGGGTGACTATAATGTTAATAAAATATGAAGACTTTTCCTGCCCATTAATAGTCCTAACACATGGATCCTGGGTCACATGGAGTTCTGAGTGGTAGGAGCTTGTTCAAGGAGGAAAGAGAGAGAGCCCGAACAGAGAGTGAAAGCAGGCAGAGCAGAGAGAGAGAGAGAGAGAGAGAGAGAGAGAGAGAGAGAGAGAGAGAGAGAAAGAGAGAGAGAGAGAGAAGAGAGAGAGAGAGAGAGAGAGAAAGAGAGAGAGAAAGAGAGAAAGAGACAGAGAAAGAGAGAGAGAGAGAGAGAGAGAGAAAGAGAGAGAGAGAGAGAGAGAGAGAGAGAGAGAGAGAGAGAGAGAGAGAGAGAGAGAGAGAAGCAAGCTGTGAGTGGGCAGAAGGAGGAATTTGTCTTAGGGGAACTTGTTTTTATAGGGAGGTCTGACAGAAAAGTTTAAGATGTAGGTGCTCCCTAGATTAATAAGTACGCTGTTAAATCTTACCTCCTGGTATTCTAATAAATATTTAATTTTGCCTTTGACGAAGGGAGTTTATTGTATTTTGTGAATTTACCCTGGAAATACACATGCGTATACATACCAGTTGCTATGGGTGTTCCACTGACATTACAGTGACAGGGAAAATAGTAATGCCCTGATCCACATTGTTCGTTCCAGTCACATTGTCCAACAAGAAACTCTGCATGCATAATATGAGAGATCTTTTTCTTCCATGTGCTTATACAAGTAGTTTCCCACATGCGGATGCAGTCCCTCTATACTTCTACCTAATTTTCTCAAAACTCAGTCGAAGATCCACCTTTAATAGGGTCTTTTCTACTCACTCCCTGTTATGAGTGTTGTCTAAACCTTGAAACTTTGTTTTACTTTGGGAATTCTTTGTATGAATTTATCTAATAAATGATACATTCCTCCATAGTATGTAACCTCCTTGAAGGCAGGCATAATTTAGTATTTTGTTTTATACTAGCAATGCCTTTAAAGTACCTGGCATTTGGTAAGTACTTGTTAAATATTTGCTGGAAACCAGGTTCTATTTAGTGTGCATAATGAATGTACTAAGTCTACATATTCAAGCTCACATTTTAAAATTAAAATTATGTAAAATATGATCATTTGTTGCAGCTAATGAAAATATCCAGTAGTAATTTGAATATGTTGACTTCAGAGGATTCATTATTAATTAGAACCTAGATGTATACTATTCTAAACCTTTGGAAACATCCTTAAAGATTTGACTTGTTTCAATATTTCTTTTGCACTGTCCTCCAGGCAGAGAACATTTCTACATAATTTACACAGGTACATAAAGTTCTTTTATTGGAATGTTGCTATTGGTTGCTGTTTTTTTCCCTGGAGGCTCAACTGTAAGTCAAAGACTAGTTCTTGTATTCATTCCAAATCAGGGACACTACTTTACCTTTGAAGGAATGCCTATGGAATTGATCACAGCACACACCTCAATGTCTCTGTTTGCTTACCTAGGAAATAGGTCCATTACCATATTCCACATGCAAGAGGCATCTGCTCTATGTCAAATATCTCCAAAATACAGACTGTTCCATTTGTGTCTTGCCATCATCCACTCCTCTCCCTCCCTCCTGTGGACCCATCTCAGTAATAGGAAAATTTTATTTGACCACTTTAAGAACCCACCAAAACCTCTGGAATTCTGGGTTTCAAGCCAAATACAAATCTTTTGAGGTTCAATTTTGCCTTCTGGCAGCCAAAGAGAATTTCCAGGTTCATAAGAAGAAAGGGAAAAACAGCTTCCTTCAGTTGTTTGGATGGCAATGATTTCTTCAGACCAATATTTTGCTGAGTAAAATGAAAACAAATTAGAAATCCACAGATGACACTGCATTTCATTGAAGAGTGCAAGAGGGGATTGATGATGCATTTGAAAAGCTAGCTCCCAATACATGATATAAAGATAGAAAAATCTAAATAAGAATAAAAGATACAAATGACAGTTCAAGGTAACAACAGAAAAGATTTTATGAATCAATATCTGATTGCTGATTTTTCTTTGTTGTAAGAGAAGGAGTTATGAGGAATAGTATAATAGTAAATGATAACAGTATTTAAAAAATCACTTAACTTTGAAAACAAAAATATAAATAAATAGCTAGGTGAGTAAATGTGAAAGAGAGAAAAGGAGGAGAAAAAGAGAACAGTGAAGGAAGGAAGAAGGAAGGAAAGAAATTCCAAGAAGTAGAGGATATGACAATAATAATTTCAATTTATAAAGTCCTTTAAGATTTGCAAAGAGTTTTATGCATGTAATGGAGGGGATTCCATCTCTTCCCCATCACACCACAAACTTTAACTAATGTAATCATAAATGGTCCTGAATATAGTTATTGTAAGAAAGGGAGATTTTATTTCCCACTTCAACTGACATAGTCACAAAATCAATCACAAAGTAGTAGGTGTTAAGGACTTTTCTTAAAATGGAGCCATAGGGATGGTATGGTTTTGGCTAATGGACGAAGGACCAATGATACCACACAGGAAATACCTTGTGATTGGTAAGGAAAATTAGTCCTAGGTTCATACATTAAACATTCAAGTCAGTTCAGGTATATTTGTCAGTTCAGTAGTAGAAGAATTCAACTGTTCAGAAATTTCAGCCAGAAGTGGAATAAGCAAGAACCAGCGAGGTAACTGATCTTGGGTGTGAAGGGACTTCTTCCCTTCCCTCTCCCTTTAATAACCATATCACCTGATAGACCAGACCAGTAAGAGACAATGCATCTATCTGGACAAAGAGATACACACCAAGGACTGATGAATTCTGAGAAACTGCCACTTGAGAGAGGAGGAAGATTAATGGAATATGATACTTTGTGGCAGAGAGGAGTCCCATCTATGAACTCAAGGAAGGAATAGGTTCTGGGAACCCAATTAAACTGCCCATCCAGTAAAGTACACCCAACATGAGCTGTGTGATGATTTTTTGAAAAGTGGAAGAATATCCAAGTCCTGAAGCAATAGGAATTATCAGTTACCCTTTGCCTCAAGGTTATGCTATAATGTGCCATCATTACTACATTAAGTATAATGTCTTCCTATGAACCCTGTGTATATATGAGAGTATACCCCAAAGTGTGGGGGAAATTATCCCTAGCAACTCTTCTTACTATATTGCATCTTAATAAATATCTTTGATGGAAGGTAATTAATTCTCGACTGTTTGATAGTCAAAATGCACCGGTAGGGGCTCATAAGTAGTGTTAGGAGTAGCCAACCACAAGGTCATCCTTAATACCCAACATAGCAGCCAATATGCTTGGGATTCAACCTATAAGTTGTAGTGAGTAGCTCCAAAAGAGCCACTACTTACTAAATATCTCATATAATTCACACAACAACCTTTTGAAATAAATTATCTTACTTTCTCTTATTTGTGGATGAATAACCCAAAGCTCAGTTAGGGGCTAAGTTAGCTTTACCAAAGCTTATCCAAATGACAAGGCCTGAGTTTAGATTCAGGAATTCTTAATACCTGTGAAGCTAGGTAGCACAGTGGATAGAGTTCCAGGCCTAGAGTCAGGAAGACTTGAGTTCAAATGTAGCCTCCAATACTTAGTGGCTGTGTGACCTTGGGCAAGTCACTTAATCCAGTTTGCCTCAGTTTCCTCACGTATAAAATGAGCTGGAGAAGGAAATAGCAAACCATTTCAATATCTTTGCCAAGAAAACCTCAAATGGGATTACATGACGGAAAAACAACTAAGCTAAACATAGTACTCTGAACGATGATCTAATATTCTTTGACTGCCTCAAGTTATCAAGTTAAAGGACTTGAAACTTTCAGCTGCTTTTGGAGAGTGTAGAATATGATTTCAGTTTTCCAGGCATCTGAATCAATGCAAAAAACATAAGAGAAAACTTGTAGAGCCAGCATGGTGTACCAGGCTGAACCTAAAATCTGAGGCCCCTACTCCAAAATCTGACTGAGACCTACTCTCTGTATGGCCTTGAGCAAGTTCCTTAATCTTTCTGCAATTCATCTTTCTCATCTATAAAATGAAAAGTCAAGAGAAGGAGAAGCAGATGACCTGAAGGGTTCTTTTTAACTCTAGATCTATGAAGCTAAGACTATCACATCATGATTTTATGAGGGAAGAAGGAGGATCTCTCTCCTCCTAATGTGATCACACCCATTACCATCAACCCTGGACACACACATACAGAAAACACTACTCCAGAATCTCTGTTTAGTTCTTAATTATGTGTTTTCCAAGCTCATGCACACCTAGGAAGAAGGAGACTACAGATAGAATTGGCCCACAATGCTGTCATCTACACAGCCTGCTTTAAAATGAGCAAAGTTAGCACTCCTCCCTTTAGTCATGTATTCTGACAATTCTTCTCTCTTTTGGATTTCCTTGCCTTCCAATCAGGTACAATAGAAGAGAGGAAGTAGATTTGTTTTGTTTTGTTTTTCATTGCTGGAAACCAACATGTTTGTATGAAGGGAGTTGCAGGACTTAATGGCAGGAGAAACATTGCCATAAAAATGAAAATGGCACCTTAACATTTTCCAGATGCCAGAAGAGAGACTTAAAGGGAAGCAAATATACTTTCGGAAAAATATGTACCTTGCCCAGAGACAACATAACACCAGACCTGATCCTGATAGGGTTACTTGGAAGTAGCCTTATTTTCTGCAAACAAGGGTGTCCTCCTTTCAGTCCTCACAGTGTCCTGCCAATCGTAGTTTTCATTAGAGCCAAGGTGATTGTGCAGGGCCAATAGGTAAGGGGAAAAACAGCAAGTCATACGTCTCTCTCCCCTCTCCAGAAATTAAATATTAAATGGAGCCGGTGGAAAAAAATTTCATTTTTAATCAGGTTTGCCTTTGAAAAGTAGTAACAAAGGTGATTTGTTTATTGCCCTTGATCTAATAAATTTAATACACCAAGTATATTACTAAAAGTTTGTTACCATTTTCTAGAAGAATAATTCACCTTAAAAACAGAAACAAGTTTGCTGGCAGTAGACTAATGTCACAAAAACCACCAAATCAAAAATGTGTACCTCAAAGGTAGTAGAGCCCATCAGAGAGCCACATTAGGAATGGGAACAAAATAGGGTGATCATCTGTGCATAAAGGGAGTTATGAAAAGAGTGATTAAATTCGTCACACTAAAAGAGTGACTAAATTAGCAGTGACTAAATTCAGGCTGTAAGGTTGGGTTGTGGGTTTCTTTGAAGTTTTTGAATTTAAATCAGAAAGGACAACATTTTTTTTTATCACAAGGTGTTATAAAGGATGTTTTGTCCAAAGTGGAAGTTTTTTTGGGAAATGAGCAGGAAATGTAATGAAAGACATTCTTGGTAAGACTTGAAGGCAAGGAGAAAAGAGGAAGCAGCCAGAGACTAAGGAGGATTTCATGGAGAAGGGCCATATTACCTTTAGCTGGAAGCACACAGACCATGTAAGCCCCTCTCTGGGGTTATGAAGAGACATTTTTACTGAGTTTTTGCTTTGCTTTAGATATTAATTTCACAGTAGATGGGCCCTTCATGAAAAATATTGAAATTACACTTGGCTTTCATGATTTCAGCCAATGTTCTGTAAGAAAGGCAAAAAAGAGTGGAAACAGACCCTGAGCAAGATGAAGGTAGGTGAGTTTCACAGATCCTTGAGCCAAAAGCCTACTCTATAATGCTCAAAGATTCTCCAAATTTGCTTAGTTATACTGCTGACCTCCAGTTGATGTATCTCTACTGCTAGAAATACTGCCTTCTTTCTCACCTGTAGCAGCTATAATAGAAAGAAGGGAACATTGTTTAACAGACCTATCTTTCTTTATCCTCATATCTATTTGACGGTCCCTACCCCAAGCAGGGTAGACTTATCCAGAGTTGTTTTATATTCTTTCTTAGTTAACTACAAAATATTTATGAAGGGCTGACTTTGTACAAGACATCGTGCTAGGCAAAGAGCATCTGCCTTAAAGAGAGGAAACCAAAGAGGCATGTATTTCCAGTGTGAGTAGAGTTCTTTTCTGTCACTGACTTGTCATTCCCTCCTCTTCTCCAGGGTCAAAGCATTTTCCTGTGTCTTCTAGAAAGATTATGAGGATATAGAAGTGGCTTGGTGCTCTGTCTCAAGTGGAAAAATGATCTAAAAGTTACACAGAATTAGTAAGGGAAGAGGTTGCTTCTTGAACAGACAGGTAGGAAGAAGAAAAATCAGTGGGGTTAGTTAACTCTAGGCAGAGAAGACTTCTCCATGGTCACAGGGAAAGGAAAGAGAGAGAGGGGGTGAAATCCTAAGTGTAATCTTATCGGAGCTTATTAACGAAGAGAAAACGTATCAATTATAAAATCAAATATCAAAATTAAAATGCCCCAATCAACCAGTAAGCGTTTATTAAGTACTTACCAACTCCTTCATTTCAAATATATGGAAACTGATGCCCAGAAATATTAAGTGACTGCCCTAGATCACACAATTAGCAAGCAGGAGAGAAAAGATCTAAAAGCAGGACTTCCAAGTTTAAATCTAGTGATGTTTCTACTGTGTACTGAACATTCACCAGCCTCCTGTTGCTGTGAGGATGAAATTATATTTTGTCAAACACTTAAGGACACTGACTGGGACATAGTAGGAACTTAACAATTGGTTGCAGCAATTGGATGGCTCAGTGGCTAGAACACTGGGATAGGAGTCAAGAAGATCTGAGCTCGAACCCAACCTCAGATATTCATTATTGCTATGACCCTGGGAAAGGTATTTATCCATTTGCATCAGTTTCCTCTTCTGTAAAATGGGGGTAATAACAGCACTTGCATCCCAGGGTTGCTATGAGGCTGACATGAAATAGTCATTGTAAAGTACTTAGCACAGTGCCTGGTATGTAATAGACATTTATTAAATGTTTATTTCTTTCATTGGAGATTTATTCTCGTAGACTCTTTGGTAATTCTTAACTCCTTTTTTCCATCTATTTTTCCCTCTGCTTTAATTCCTGTGCACAAGGTTGGCTTGTGGCACTAAACACATTTATTTTAATTTGTTATCACACTTTAGACAGATTTATAACATAGATTCATGGATAAATTTCTTTTTTAACTTTCTCATTGAAGAATTTCTATTTCCCATTTAATCAAACTATGTAATTAGCAAAAATTCAAGGTCATATTTGAACTCAGTTTCAAGGCTATATTGGAATGAGTTCCAGGCACAGTGCTCTGTCCACAATCCAACATATACACACATACTTTATGTACTGTGATATCACTAGCAGAAATAAAAGCAAATACACACATATATACATGCATACCCATATTTATAACATACATGTATATATGTATGTGAGCATGTGCATATACATATGCACATACATATATATAATATAACTGGGCCTTCATTAAAGATTTTTAGGCATGTTGTATGCTGATGCATATGTAGAAGGACATGTGACTAGATTCATGGGGAGAATGCTGAATGTGGCATGAGAATGAGCACCTGCATCGGGGTGGAATTCAGAACTTAAGAGAAAAACATGTTATTTTATGTCCTTTAAGAGACAGAATGACTTTGGAAGTTGCACATATGTAGGGGAAGCTGGCTCCTCAACATAGCCCTGATTTCCAGTGTGACTCCTGAGGGATTTTCTCTTCAGGTGGAACCAGGCTAAGTAGCCTTATCTTGATTCCATATGAGAAGTTCAGTCGCTCTTCTGTATCTTCTGAGATAGATAGATAGACAGATAGGTAGACAGATAGATAGATAGATAGATAGATAGATAGATAGATAGATAGATAGATAGATAGATAGATAGATAGATAGATAGATCCATTCATGTCAATATTTATACACATATATGTATAATGATACATGTATGCATATGTATATGGGCAGTTAGGTAGCACAATGGATAAAGTACTGAACCTGAAGTCAGGAAGACTTATCTTCCTGAGTTCAAACATGACCTCCTCAGACATTTACCAACTATGTCATCCTGGGCCAGTCACATAACCCTGTTTGCCTCAGTTTCCACATCTGTAAAATGAACTGAAGAATAAAATGGCAAACCACTCAAGTATCTTTGCCAAGAAAACTCCAAATGAGGTCACAAAGAGTCAGATATGACTGAAATAACTTAAAAACAGCAAAATATTTGATGTGTCTGTGTCTGTGTGTGCAATATTTCCTCTAATTTCTGTTTGCTGTTTTGTTTAATTGGGTTTACTTGATATTTGCTGTTTATGATGGTTTTTTGTGTGACTAACTTTTGATAGAAAAGAGTTAAGCTGACAAGTGAAAGCAGAGGGCTAACAACTAGGGAAAGCAGTTTTTATTCTAAACCTGTTCTACCCCTTGACCACTAATATTGGGGGGAGGGGTACAGATAGATACAAATTAACTCATATAAATTAACTCAGTTTTTGTTGTTCAGTCATTTCAGTTGCATCTGACTCTTTTTTTTTAAAATAAAAATTTATCTATTTAACTTATTACATTCATTTTCACAAAATTTTGGGTTCCAAATTTTCTCTCCATTTGTCCCCTTCCCCCACCCCAATACACCGAACATTCTAATTTCCCCCATCACCAATCTGCCCTCTCTTCTATCATCCCTCCCTTCTCCTGTCCCCATCTTCTCTTTTGTCCTGTAGGGCCAGATGACTTTCTATTCCCCATTACCTGTATTTCTTATTTCCTAGTAGCAACAACAATACTTGACAGTTGTTCCTAAAACTTTGAGTTCCAAATTCTCCCCATCCCTCCCTCTCCACCCATTCCCTTTGGGAAGGCAGGCAATTCAATATAGGCCATATCTGTGTAGTTTTGCAAATGACTTTGATAATAGTCATGTTGTGTATGACTAACTGTATTTCCCCTCCATCCTATCCTGCCCCCCATTGTTTCTATTCTGTCTTTTGATCCTGTCCCTCCCTGAGTGTTGACTTCAAATTGCTCCCTCCTCCCTTTGCCCTCCCTTCCATCATCCCCCTCCCCTTGCTTATCTCCTTCTCCCCCACTTTCCTGTACTGTAAGGTAGGTTTTCATAGCAAAATGAGTGTGCATTTTATTCCTTCCTTTAGTTGAATGTGATGAGGGTAACCTTCATGTTTTTTTCTCAGCTCTCCTCTTTTTCCCTCCACTAAAAAGTCTCCTGCTTGCCTCTTGAATGAGATATAATTTACCCCATTCCATTTCACCCTCTTTCTTCCCACTACATTTCTCTCTCACTATTTACCTAATTTCTTTTAAGATATGGTCCCATCCTATTCAGTTCACTCTGTGCTCTCTGTCTCTGTATGTGTGTGCACGTGTGTACGTGTGTGTGTGTATGTGTGATCCCACCAACTACCCAGATACTGAAAAGTTTTAAGAGTTACAAATATTGTCTTTCCATGTAGGAATGTAAACAGTTCACTTTTGGTAAGTCCCTTATGACTTCTCTTTGCTGTTTACTTTTTCATGCTTCTTCTCATTCTTGTGTTTGAAAGTCAAATTTTCTTTTCAGCTCTGGTCTTTTCATCAAGAATGCTTGAAAGTCCTCTGTTTCATTGAAAGACCATATTTTCCCCTGAAGTATTATACTCAGTTTTGCTGGCTAGGTGATTCTTGGTTTTCAGCCTAGTTCCTTTGACTTCTGGAATATCCTATTCCACGCCCTTCGATCCCTTCATGTAGAAGCTGCTAGATCTTGAGTTATCCTAATTGTATTTCCACAATACTGGAATTGTTTCTTTCTAGCTCCTTGCAATATTTTCTCCTTGACGTGGGAATTCTGGAATTTGGCCACAATGTTCCTAGGAATTTCTCTTTTTGGATCTCTTTCAGGCGGTGATCGATGGATTCCTTCAATACTTATTTTGCCCTCTGTTTCTAGAATGTCAGGGCAGTTTTCCTTGATAATTTCATGAAAGATGATGTCTAGGCTCTTTTTTTGATCATGACTTTCAGGTAGTCCCATAATTTTTAAATTGTCTCTCCTGGATCTATTTTCCAGGTCAGTTGTTTTTCCAATGAGATATTTCACATTCCCTTCCATTTTTTCATTCTTTTGGTTTTGTTTGGTGATTTCTTGGTTTCTCAGAAAGTCATTAGACTCCATCTGTTCCATTCTAATTTTGAGAGAACTATTTTCTTCAGTGAGCTTTTGAACCTCTTTTTCCATTTGGCTAATTCTGCTTTTGAAAGCATTCTTCTCCTCATTGGCTTTTTGAACCTCTTTTCCCAATTGAGTGAGCCTATTTTTCAAGGTGTTATTTTCTTCAGCATTTTTTTGGGTCTCCTTTAGCAAGGTATTGACCCGTTTTTCATGCTTTTCTTGCATCTCTCTCATTTCTCTTCCCAGTGTTTCCTCCACCTGTCCAACTCGACTTTCAAAATCCTTTTTGAGCTCTTCCATGTCCTGAGCCCACTGGACATCCACCTCGGATGTCTGGGATAGAGAGACCCCACCCTCCACGTCTTTCCCTGATGATAAGAATAATTCCTTGTCATCAGAATTGAAAGGCGGGAACATCTGTACCCCATCAAAGTAGCTTTCTATAGTGTTATTTTTCTTCCCTTTTCTGGGCATTTTCCCAGCCAGTTACTTGACTTCTGAGATTCCTTTCCACCACCATCTAGATCCGCCTAGCTAGTGCTTGGGGCTCTGAGATTCAAATGGGCTTTGCGTGGCAGGAGAGGCTGCTATTCAATGTGAGCTTAAGTTCTGGTGCTGGGGTGGGGGCAGGGCCACCTCCCAGGCTCAGTTCCCTCAGGGGGTTTATGCAGAGACCTTCTGTAATGGAGCTCCTGCCTGCTCGAGGAGTTCTGGGCCACCGCCACTGCCTCAGCCACTGCCTCTGCCACTGCCTCCCAAGGGGGCCCGAGCCACGGAGACACCCTGCTCCCCTCTTGGCCAGCCCAGACATCTCTCTCACTGACCTGTAGCATCTGTGGGCAGAGGGACCTTTCTGGCCACCGGAGATTCTGTCCCTGAAGCCCTCTCGGATCTGCTCCTCTGGGGCCGCATAGCCAGGGTAGCACAGGGGTGGACTCCGCTGTCTGGAGCACGATGGACCCCTGCAGACGACTCTCCAGGGCTCTGGAACAGAAATCTTTTCCACTGTGTTTCTCTGTGCCTTGCAGTGCTCCAGAATTTGTGGGGAGTTCTTCTTGCAGGAAATATATGGGCTGTGGATTCGGAGCTAGCATACGTGAGTCTTTCTACTCCGCCATCTTGGCTCCACCCCTGCATCTGACTCTTCACAATCTCATTTAGGTTTTACTTGGCAGAGATACCACCTAGTTGTCCCTAAATTAGCTCAAAATCTTGCTTAAAATTAGATGAAAAAGGAGCAAGCACCCATCTATAGCCCTTCTCTTTCTCTCAAAGCCAAAATTGCTGTCTCCCTCAGAGAGAGACATTTCCTCATTTCTCACCTGGTTGTACTATTTTGGGACTTCTCTGACTGACTTCTCTCCCAAGACCCAGGAAGGTCTTTTTTTCGGATAACCTTATCATCCCCTAAGATTGTATTAGCCATGTTAATTCACTTCATCATCACCCTCTGCCTCTCTGATTAAAGAGTGGGGACATGAACCTCAAACCTTCATTTAAGGAGAGAGATCATCTCAGATATTTTCCTTGTACCCTTGGGGTATTTAGCACAGGTCCTGTAACATGGTACGTGATTAATAAATGTCGAGTGATTGATTGATTGAGCTCTCCTAGAGAAGGGTAGATCAGCTTCCAAAAATATCACCAAGCTATCTCCATGCCTTCCATGAGACATAGCCATCTTTATTTAGATAGCTCATAGGCACAGATATATCTTACATGGATACGTATACACTTCTTACATATTTAAAGGGTGCAGTGTGGTATAATGGACTGACATCTAACCTGGAAGTCAGTAAAACTTGGGATGAAGTCTCACCTCTGACAAATACCAGCTGTATGACTCTAGAGATCATTCAACTTCCCAGTGATCTAAGCAATTCTCTAAGATGATAGGGTGCTAAGAGGGTGCCAACTTGCATTGACAGAGTGAGTTACTCACATTGGAGTTCCTTATGTATAGTTGCAATCCACATATATGTACATGTGTATGGTATATGTGTGTGCATGTGCATATGTGTATATATTTACATGTGTGGTTTTGTTTCTGTTGACAATGACATATCATTCCAATAAAATGATCAAGTCACATGTGTGCCATTGTATTGAATGCTTTAAACTCCAAGCTTAAACTCAATCTGAATTGAGGAATACACATCTTTCCAAAGAAGCTACATGACTCAGTGGAATAGAACATTGAGCCTGGAGTCAGAAAGACTTAGCTCAAGTCTGGCCTCAAACACTTACTGGCTGTGTGACCCTGGGCAAGTCATTTAAACTCTGTTTGCGTTAATCCAGTGGAGAAGAAAATGACAAAACACTCCTGTATCTTTGCCAAGAAAAGCACATGAACAGTATTGACATACTATGGTACATGGGGTCACAAAGAATCAGACACCGCCACTGAACATCAACACATCTTTCAAATGTGAATTTTTCTTCCTTTAAATTTGTTAAAAAATGTCTATCTTATAGTCTATCCTACTCTTTCTCTCCTCCAAATGCCCATAATTTTTTTCCTCAGATAATTTGAATCATAGTAGTTTGAATTCAGCGATATAATACATCACTATATAGTGCCTTTGCAATTCATTTCGGTTCTGTGTTTTGCCTAATTACAGATGACTAATTGTATTATGCACAAAATAATAAATTTTTCTTGCCTTGCTCAAATCCTAGGGGCGGCTAGGTGGCACAGTGGACAAAGCACTATCCCGAGAGTCAGCCTTAGACACTTGCTAGCTGTGAGACCCTGGAAAAGTCACAAATCCAGTTGCTTGTCCCAAAAATCCTAAAATAGACTAAAATAACATTTCAAAATTGAAGCTGTTTTCTTTTTTCATCTATTAGAATCTTGGTAAATATTTTTGTGGGGTGAAGTTATATAAAAACTTTTGTGTATGCATATTTTTATAATTTGAACATAGAATGGATAATGATAGACTTGGAGTCAGAGGGTCTGGATTCAAAACCTACCTCTGCTGTTTCTACTACCTTTCTGACTCTGAGTAATGTCATTGAGCTTTATTTTCTTTATCTGTAAAATTAGATGGTTGAACTTAAGAGCCTCTAAAGTCTTTCCCATCTGAGATGTCAGATCCTAACAAATCTTCCCCCTGACACTTACTACGTGACCACAGACAAATAACTTAGTTTCTGTGAGCTCTCTCTAAGACTTTAAATTATGGACAAGTACTTATTAGAGGAAGTCCTCACACAGAAAATATTCCAGGTCCTGGCCATACGTCTCTAGGTATTTGTATCCACATCAAACTTGTTGGTGCTTTAGGGCTATATTTGCTTTCATCCATGTTGTCTCTTTTTGACCATAAGGTTTTGGAGGGCAGGGACTACACTTTCTCTACATTCAGCAAGCACACACTCCCCTTGGTATAATGCAGTAGAGATAAGGCTTGGTGTATTCTGCTCCTTCTGGCCAGAAAAGAGCGAGGAAAGTTATGAGTGCAATTTCATGTCTTTTTTATCCCGCTAAGGTTCGTTCTCCCTATGCTTACATCTAGCACACAGCCCATTGCCCATTTTGCATTTGGGTTCTGTGTGGAATTTGTAATAACAGGATAAAGAAATATATAGTCTCTCAGTGCTCAGAATGGCACTGTGTCATGTGGCTTGGGAAGGTATGTCTGGGAGTATCATATGGCCGTTACTCAACCTGGACACAGAAGGGCATTGTACGAACGGACTCTCTGGCAGTAAAGCCCCAAACACAGATGTACAGAGGAGCTGGCTCAGACCAGCAGCCACATATTTCAGTCAGGACCATAAGAGCAGTTTTTGAAAATTGCAAAATATTTCCCTTTTCTTTTACTCCAAAATGAAAACAGGATTCCTCTCTTGTGTTAACACTGGATATCAAGAAGATTTTCTGTTTTGGGGGGCACAGTTTCAAGCCTTGGTAATTCTATTCTATTGCTATACTTCTCCCTGCACCCCAATGGTCTGAGGAATCTTTTCAAATATGTTCTCATTATGGAGTTTAGAGGGTTTCAATTCCTACAGGGAAAGCTGATGTTGGTATAACTTCTTTCAAGAGGGCCTTCATTTTCTCAGAAAGTCAGCAAAGAAAGCCATTGGAATGCTACATATCAATCAATAAGCATTTATTAAGTGCCTACTGTATGTCAAGGCACTATTCTAAATTTTGAAGTCATGGCTTCATGGACCATCTTTCCAGTCCTCCTTTCCAGGCTTCTTGTACATTATTCTCCCCCATGTCTTCCATACGTCAGCCAAACTGGCCTGTTTTCTAATCTGCAGAGTAACTATCACCGATCATTAGGCCTTTGCACAAGCTGGCTTCCATGCCTAGAATGTACTTTCTCCTCCTGCCCACTTCAGACAATCTCGACCTTCCTTCAAAACTCAAATACTGCCTCTTCAACGAGGTTTGCTATGATTCTTGCACTCCCTGTTGCTGTTTCCCACCACCCAGTTACTTTTACCAACTTTGTATAAGTTTTGAATTCACTTTTTTATACACAGATGGTTTTCCTTCAAAACTAAATAAGCTCCTTGAGGGCAGGACTGTTCCATTTTTTTTCTTTGTATGCTTAGTGCCTGGCAGTGTCTCACACATAGTAACCCTTTAATGAATGTTTCTCAATGGTTCTGGGAGATCCACGTGTCATTATAAGAAAGAGAAAAGCAAAAAGATTTTTCAGAGTACTTTGTGTAGATAGCAGTTGAGGTGAACAAATCCATGTGTACTTAATGATGATAACCTGGAACTTAATGAAAAAAGGGTGACCAGGAGAATGAAGGGACTGAAGATCTTGGACAGGTTGAGAAAATGAGAATGTTTGTTCTCCAGAGTAGAAGATTTGGGGCGGGGAAAAGTAGATAATTTTGCTGTTTTGTTGTGTCCAACTCTTTGTGACCTATTTGGGATTTTCTTGGCAAAAATGTTGGAGTGGTTTGACATTTCTTTCTCTATCTCATTTTATAGATAAGGAAACTACAGCAAACAGAGCTAAATGACTTGCCCAGGGTCACACGGCCAATAAGTGTCTGCAGCCAGATTTGAATTTAGAAAAATAAGTCTTCCTGATCCATTTAGCTGCCCTAAAAAAGATAATAGATGTCTTTAAAAAAAGGCATGTGAAAGAAGAGCCAGTCTTGTTAGGCTTAGCAAGGGGAAGCATGAGTAGCAATGTATTTATGGTGCAGAAAGGAAGATTTGGTCTCAATACAAGAGGTGACAAAATAAACTACTTATCAAATGGAATGATCTCAGAGTGCAAAATACTTCCTTGGGAGGTGGTGGGTTCACAATCACTGGAGACCTTAGAGGTGAAACAGGGTGACTGCTGGTTGATGCAAGTAGGATTCCCAATAGGTTGGAATAATTGGGCATAAAGTTCCATTTCCAATCTACAATTCTGGGATATTATACCAGGGGGCCAATATGAGGCAGAGGCTCACATCTATATGTGAATGTGTATCAGAAGTGGTAAAACAATCTTTAACATATTATGGGTACATAAGACCTCTAAGGGGGAAAAATGTTCTGCACAAAGATAAAGTCAATTTCCATAGGTTAAAGAAATTAAGGAGGCAAGATGGAATAGTAGAAAAAGTGCGGACCTTAGAGTCATGAAGACCTGAGTTTGAATCCCACCTCAGACACTAGTCCTGTGATGCTGGGCAAACCACCTGACTCCTCTGTTCCTCAGTTAAATCTCTAAAATGAGGGGATTGGAATGAATGACTTGCTCTCAATCTATGTTCCTATGAGTTTTCCATTAAGATACCAATTCTTTTTTTTTTTAAGAGAGAGAGATTCCAGGATTTATATGGATTATATACAGATTATGTGGATCTACTGAAAAAGGTTAGGGTAAGAGTTAGGGGGAAGCAGTCTCATGTCAATCATCCAGAAACTTGACAAGAGAAGGAACAGCCCAAAGACTGAATTCATTTACAAATGAGATTACTTGCATCACTAAAACATCCTCCTGAATCTATCTTATAAAGCAATAGCCTTCTCCATAAAGAAAAGGTCTCAGGCATCCTATCTTTACTAGGCTCTAAATGACTTAAAAACTTGACTTATTAATTATGATGGTTATATGAACCCAGTTCCTCTCATAACTCTATACCCCAGCCCGAACTGCTCTTTCCCAAAAAAAAATACATTAACATCCAACAATTTTTAGCATTCTCTTTTCCTTTTGCCTAAAGTTGCAAAAGAAATTAAAGAAAAGATTCCTTGGTTAACATCCTGTTTTATACCAACATAGCCACTATCCCCCCCTCAGAATTGAGTGGCAGCTACAATATTTTATCACCACATTTCGATCTGTTAAAATCAGAAGAACATCAAAACTGCTCCCAGGTGGTCCCAAATATCCATCCTGATTATTTACATCTATAAACCTTATATTTAATCTGTTCTCTTTCATATTGAATAAACAAAAAAATCATGATGAATATTTGGGACCACCCAGCAACCTATCTTTATCTTCCTGAGAGGATACATCCATTAAATACATATGTATATGTATGTGTATACTCATGGATTTGTATGTATAAATTGTTATTGTCCTGTATATTCAGGAAAGACACTGCTAATGGCATTGTCCTCATGAGAAACCCAAAGCATGACCTACAGTGCTGTGAGTATATAGACAACTCTCCCTCAACTGTCAATGTAATTCAGCTGTGACTTTACAAAATGCATTCTTCCCCCTTTTTGTGGTGATCATGTCTGATTTCCTTTATAACTGGGAGACTTGTATTAGTCTCCAGGGCTAGCCCAAGGTAAAACAGTAGAGAAAACTGGGCTTTACTCATTCTAGGTACTCCATTATCCAATGTTTACCTCATTATTCTCTTGCTGCCAAAGCACCATATGGGGTCACCTTCCCTAAGTCTGTATATCCTGGCTTCACTATATGTTGTTCTTGCAGCCTATGTTTTACCTTTGCACAGGCCAGCCTTCCTGCCTAGAATATTCTCCTTTCACACCTCTGCCTCTTAGAATTCCTTGCTCCATTCATGAATCCATTCAAATATCCCCTACACAAGGAGTTTTTTTTTCATAATTCTCCCCACCTCCATCCTCAAATAGATCCTGTAATGATGGATCCAATAAAATTGTTTGTGTTTTTTTGAGGAGAGGTTATAATACAGGAGCCTTATAATCCTAGAGACAGAATCTAACACCTTTAGGAATCTGTGACCCTGAAGAGGTCAAGTAATGTCCAACTGGGCATGAGTATCAGTCTATTAGAACTTTCCTCCTAAAACTGTTTCCTTATATGGATCTGCTAGCTCAATGCAGGTACTTTCTTCCTCCCATGGCACAAATACAGACTAAACCACAAAGTGCAAATTCCTTTTGCTGCAACTGAAAATATTTTCAAAAAAAAGGACAAAAAATCTTTAGATTCAAAATGCAGAAGCCATCAACCTTTTTTAGTCATAAATATTCCTGGAGAAATGAACCACCTTGAGAAATCTCTCTCTTTGAACTCTGGTGTTCAAGAGAAACTCAAATGTTCTGTACAATGAAAAGTTCCGTTCCTATAAAATCAGAAATACCTTTCTTGATTCATTTCATATTAGAGAGCAATAAGGTTTATAAATGTCTTTGTGAAGTCTGAGTGCAATAAAATTTAGCTATAAACTGTCTCATATGTTAGTCTCTTATGCTGGTCACAGGCTGATCCTGGCTAAAAAGATCTCCCTTTATAGGCTTACTTCATCATCAACATCACAAAACATAAAGGGGTATAACAATCTATAAATGTCTACAAATCCAACCATCAAAAGACATTTTTTAGCCCTTGTTCCAAATCTTGCCAAAACAACCCTAATATTCGTGATTTCTAATGTCCAACTTTCTTTCATAGAAAGCTCTTATAACTTTCTCTCAATGGATATTTAAGGTTCAGTCCACATTTGGATCTGTCATCCAGTAGTTAATAGATGTACTTTAACAGATTCAGCATCAATTTCCCATTTTTAAAAAATTCTTACTGGGGGGAGGAAGGAGAACACAGCCAAGATGGTGGAGAAAAGCCAGGAAATTGTACGCGCTCTCTCCAGTTTCTCTTGGAAATAAAATTAAACCAAGCCTCTAGAGGAATTCTGGAGTGATAGAATCCACAGAAAGATGGAGTGAAACATTTTTTCAGCCCAAGATAACTTCGAAGGTCTTCAGTAAAGGCCTATCTCAGTTGGCTAAAAGGAGAGCAGAGCCCAGCACAGAAGAGTCTGGGTAATTCAGAAGGAGGCTCTTAGCCACAGCACAGATCAGTACCCAAGACCCTGTAGTCCTGGATCAGCAGGCCAGCTGTGAGACCTCCAGCCACAGTGCAGTAGGCAAATTGCCAACCCTGGAACCCAGGGTATAAAAGGTGCAAGTTGTATGGGCCACCCCAGCCCAGAGGGCAAGATATCAGCCCCAGAAGCCCTGGTGCAGAGAGCCACTGATCTAGCCCCTGACCCTCAGTACAATATGCTTAGGAAAATTCCTCCTGGTCTCCAGGAGCAGAGTTCAACTTCAGAAAAAAAAATCAAAAGATCATAGAAAGTCACTATGGTTGATCGTTGTCCTTCATTCTCCAGGAGGAACAAAATAACCTCACTATGCTAAAATCAAGATTCAGTGTGTCTGACTGTGGCCGATCAGACCAGTATGACTTTGGAATGCTCTGCCATAGGTCAGGCACAAATCGTTTGTGTGAACATTTAGGGTGGAAACTCTAAATTCGCACATCCTGCATTTCCTTTGAGCTATTTCAAATCTACTTTGCTCATAGAATACAGTCTCTTCTCTGATATGGGCACGCTATGCTGAGTGGTCCTGTGCCAGTGTCTCCCATGTCATACAATCAATTCCAAAGTTCTTAAGAGAGATCTTGAGAGCTGGTATCACTTCTTCTGACCACCATATGAACACTTGCCTTGTGTGAGTTCTCCATAAAATGGTCTTTTTGACAAGCATACATTTTACATTCGAGCAATGTGGCCAGACCATGCACTCTCTGAAGCAGTTTGGATGATTGGCAGTTCAGTTTGAGTAAGTACTTTCGTGTCTTGTACTTACCTGGCCAAGTGATCTTCAGAATCTTCCTGAGACATTTTAAATGGGAGTGATTCAGTTTCCAGGCATGCCACTGGTATACTGTCCAGGTTTTACAAGCATACAATAATGAGGTCAGCACAACGGCTCTGTAGACCTTCATTTTCATAATCAGTCTAATGCCTCTTCCACACTTTCCTTCGGAGTCTCCCAAACACTGAGCTAGCTCTGATAATGCATGTCTCAACCTCATCATTAATATGTACATCCCTGGAAAGTACACTACCAAGGTAAGTGAACTTATTCACAGCATTCAAAACCTCTCCATTTGCTGTGACTGATGGTTCCACATATGGTGTGGTGGTGGCTGATGGAGCACCTGTGTTTTCTGGGTGTTAATTACTAGGCCAAAATTAGCACAGGCAGCAGAGAATTGATCCACACTTTGTTGCATCTCAGCTTCTGAGGCTGCATTAAGTGCACCATCATCTGCAAGCAGAAAATCATGAACCAACACTCCCTCCACTTTGGTCGTGGCTTGTAGACTTTTGAAATTGAAGTATTTACCATCAGGTACATAGCTGACCTTGATGCCATGTTCATCCTCATTGAAAGCATTTGACAACGTGGCTGAAAACATCATGCTAAAAAGCATGGGAGCAAGCACAGCCATTTCACTCCATTGGTGACTGGGAAAGCATGAGAGCATTGTGCATCATCTAGAACCTTGGTAAGCATGTCATCATGAAATTGATAAACGTTGCTGATGGACTTCTCTAGGCATCCAAATTTTGACATAATTTTCCATAAACCCCCATGACTAAAAATATCAAATTTTTCAGTTCTACAAACATTGTGTACAGGCCTCCGTTCTACTTCTGGCATTTCTTCTGAAGTTGTTAGACAGCAAACATCATATTGACTATTCCTTGGCCCTTTCTGAAACCCCACTGGCTCTCAAATAGATGACCATCTTCCAGGTGAAAGATCAGCTTACTAAAAAGGACTCAAGAATCTTGCCAGCAATGAGTAAGAGAGAACCCCCTATGTTTGTCACAGTCTATTTCCTTTACATTTATAGAGATGGACAATGGAGGAATCCTTGAATTACTGGGGAATAACCTTTCCTTGCCATATAACCTGGAAAGCCACTATGGTGACAGGGAAGCTGCAGATACAAACTCAAAAGAAGAAAACAATGTCAAAATGCCAGATGCAAAGCCTCAAAAGGGAATATGAATTAGTCTCAAGTACAAAAAGTCCTTTTGGAAGACTTCAAAAAGAATTTTTAAAAATCAAGGGAGAGAAGTAGAATTAAAAACTGGGGAAAGAAAAGAGTTGTGCAAAAGAATAATTTAAAAAAACAGTCAACAGCAGGAAAAAAATCACAAAAATTGACTAAAGAAAATAACTTCTTAAAAATAGAATTGGCCAAATTTGGAAAAAAATTCACTGAAGAAAACATCCGCTTTAAAACTAGAGGAGGCCAAATAAAAAAAGAGGTACAAAAACTAAGTGAAAAAAACAATTCCTTAAAAATTAGAATTGTGCAAGTAGATACTAATGATTCTATAAGATATCATGCATCAGTCAAACAAAATAAAAAAATGATCCAGGAGAAATAATTTAAAGATTATGGGACTACTTGAAAGCCATGGTCAAAAAAAAAAGAGGCTGAATAGCATCTTTCAAGAAATTATCAAGAAAAATTGCTCTAACATCCTAGAATCAGAGTATAAAATAGTCATGAAAGAATTCATGATCATCCCCTGAAACAGATTCCCAAAATGATCGCCTGCCCCATGTGAGTTCTCCATAAAATAGTCTTTTTGGCAAGCATACACTTTGCATTTGAACAACATGGTGAGCCCATCAGAGTTGTGCTCTCTGAAGCATAGTTTGATTGCTTGACAGTTCTGCTCAAGCAAGGATTTCAGTGTCTGGTAACTTATTCTGCCGGGTGATCTTCAGAATCTTCCTAAGACAGCTCAAAAGGAAGTGATTCAATTTCTGACACAGCACTGGTAGATTGTCCATGTTTCACAGGCATACAACAATGAAGTCAGCACAACGGCTCTGTAGACCTTCAGTTTGGTACTCAGTCTAATACATCTTTTCTCCCAAACTTTTCTTCAGAGCCTCTTAAACACTGAGCTAGCTCTGGTAATGCATGCATCAAGCTCATTGTCGATGGGTACATACCTGGAAAGTACACTACCAAGGTCAGCAAACTCATCTACAGCATTCAAAATTTCTCCATTTGTTGTAACCAATGGTTCCACATATGGATGGTGTAGTAGTGGCTGATGGAGCACTTGTGTGGTCTTGGTGTTAATTATTAGGTCAAAATTAGCACAGGCAGAAAAGAATTTATCCATACTTTGTCTTTGGTCTTGGTTTGTAGCCTTTTCAAATTGAAGAACTTAACCATCAGTACGGTAATTGACCTTGATGTTGTGTTCATCCTCATTGAAAGCATTAGACAACATGGCTGAAAATATAATGCTAAAAAGCAGGAGAGCAAGCACACAGCCCTGTTTCACTCCGTTGGTGACTGGGAAGGCAAGAGAGCATTTTCCACTATCCAGAACCCGGGCAAACATGCCATCAGAAAATTGACGTACAATATTGATGAACTTCTCCAGGCAACCAAATTTGGACATAATTTTCCATAAGCCTTCATAACTAACAGTGTCAGAGGCCTTGGTCAGATCTACAAACATTTTGTACAGACTTCTGTTCTGCTCCTGGCATTTCCCCTGGAGTTGTCGGGCAGCAAACACCATATTGACTATTCCTTGGCCCTTTCTGAAGCCACACTGGCTCTCAGGCATATAACTATCTTCCAGGTGAACTATCAGCTTATTAAGGAGGACTCTAGCAAGAAGTTTGCCAGCAACGATTAAGAGAGAGACCCCACTGTGATTGTCACAGAACCATCTATTCCCTTTACCTTCATAGAGATGGACAACGGAGGCATCCTTGAACCCCTGCCCCAGGTGAGCAAATGCAGTGTTGTACACCAAATCTCTGAAAGCTGCCCACTCTTTTCTTTTCTTTTCTTTTTTTAAGCAAAAGCAATTTTATTTATTTTTTTATTTCTTTAAGGTTTATTTATCTATTTTTAGTTTTTAACATTCATTTTTACAAAATTTTGAGTTCCAAATTTTCTCCCCATCTCTCTTCTCTCCCCATCCAAACATGCGGTGCATTCTGATTACCCCTTCCCCCAATCCATCCTCCCTTCTATCATACCCCTCCCTTCCCATATCCCCATCTTCTCTCTTTTCCTTTAGGGCAAGATAGATTTCTATACCCCATTATTGTATTTCTTTTTTCCCAGTTGCATGCAAAAAAAAAAAAATTCTCAGCATCTGTTCCTAAAACTTTGAGTTTCAACTTCTCTCCCTTCCTCCCTCCCCACTCATCCCAACTGAAAAGACAAGCAATTCAATACAGGCTATATATGTGTAGTTTTGCAAAAGACTTCCATAGTAGTCACATTGTGTAAGACTAACTATATTTCCCTCCATCCTATTCTGCCCACCATTTATTCTCTTCTCTCTTTTGACCTTGTTCCTCCTCAAAAGTGTTTGCTTCTAATTATTCCCTTCTCCCATTTGTCCTCCCTTCTACCATGCCCCCACCCCACTTATTTCATTCTCCTCTACTTTTAGTGTAAGATAGATTTTCATACCAAATTGAGTGTGCATGCTATTCTCTCCTTAAATCAAATGTGATGAGAATAAGCTTCACTTCCCCCCCCTTTGCCCCTCCATTGGGGATTACTCAAGATCTAGCAGCTTCTACCTTAAGGGATCAGAGAGCTTGGAATATGATATTCCATAAATCAAAGGAACTAGGATTAAAACCAAGAATGGTCTACCTAGCAAAACTGAGTATAATACCTCAGGGGAAAAAATGGTTATTGAAAGAAATAGAGAACTTTCAAGCATTCTTGATGAAAAGAACAGATCTGAATAGAAAATTTGACTTCCAAACACAAGAATGATGAGAAACATGAAAAGGTAAGCAGGAAAGAAAAATCATAAAGGACTTACTAAAGTTGAACTGTTTACATTCCTACATGGAAAGATAATATTTGTAACTCTTGAAACTTTCCTGATTTTTTGGGTAGTTTGAGGGATTATGCACACACACACACACACACACACACACACACACACATCCCTTAATGTAGAAGCTGCTAGATCTTGTGTTATCCTGATTGTATTTCCATAATACCCAAATTATTTCTTTCTGGCTACTAGCAATATTTTCTCCTTGACCTGGAAACTCTGAAATTTGGCTACAATATTCCTAAGAGTTTCTCTTTTTGGATCTCTTTCAGGAAGTGATTAGTGGATTCTTTTATACCCTGGTTCTAGAATATCAGGGCAGCGTTCCATAATAATTTCATGAAAGATGACGTCTAGAAGCTTTTTTTCAATCATGGCTTTCAGTATTCCCATAATTTAAAATTTGTCTCTCCTGGATCCATTTTCCAGGTCAGTTGTTTTTCCAGTGAGATATTTCCTATTATCTTCTATTGTTTTTCATTCTTTTGGTTTTGTTTTGTAATTTCTTTGTATCTCCTAAAGTCATTAGCTTCTATCTACTCAATTCTAATTTTTAAAGAACTATTTTCTTTAGTGAGCTTTTGAACCTCCTTTTCCATTTGGCTAATTCTGCTTTTTAAAGCATTCTTATCCTCAATGGCTTTTTGGACCTCTTTTTCCAACTGAGTTAGCCTATTTTTAAGGGTGTTATTTTCTTCACCATTTTTAGGTCTCCTTTAAGAAGTTGTTAACTCACTTTTCACGATTTTCTTGCATCACTCTCATTTCTCTTCCCAATTTTTCCTCCACCTCTCTTACTTCATTTTCAAAATCTTTTTTCAAGCTCTTTCATGACCTGAGACAATTGCATATTTTTTGGAAGCTTTTAGATGCAGAAGTCTTGACTTTTAGGTCTTCCCCTGATGGTATATATTGTTCTTCTTCATCCAAAGAATGAGAGAAAATACCTGTTCACCAAGAATATAGCCTTCCATAGTTTCATTTTTACCCCCTTTAGGGGCATTTTCCAGTTACTTGAATTTTGAGTTCTTTGTCAAGAGGAGGGTATTCTCTGGGGACGGTACAATAAAAGAAGAGGAATTTACTCGTCTTATGGCCTGTGCTCTAGTCTGGGAGCAACCACAAGCACTCTCCTTCCCAGGATCTGTGAGTAGGTTTCCCTGTCCAGAACCTCAAGTGCCAATGTTCCTTCTCACACCAGTCAGGGTTGAGACTCAGATCGGCTGCTAAATGCCTCCATGGTCTTTAAGCCAAGGGTTCCAAAAATGGATGCTCCCACTGCAGTGGCTGCTGCTGGTGGGGCCGGACCACAGTCCCTTCTCATTCAGGTGAAGGAGCTCTCTCACTGACATTTGAAGCTGTCTTTGGCATTTGTGGGTTGAGCAATCTGGAATCTAGTGCTTCTGGTGCTCTGGTCCTGTTCCTTCTGTGCCATGCAGCCCAGACTTGGCTGTACTCAGCTACACACCTGGTGTGATAGATCCTTCCTCTCAGTCTTCCAGACTTTTCTGGGCTGGAAATCTCTTTCCTTCTGTCAATTTGTGGCTTCTGAAGCTCTAGAATTTCTTTAGAGTTATTTTTTACAGGTATATGGGCTACCGGGGTGGTGGTGGGGGAACTTCTACAAGTTCACCCTTCTACTTCACCATCTTGGCTCAACAAAAACCTGCCCACTCCTTCTCTGCTCCACTGTTGCCAACTATGTGTTGACTCAACTTTCCCTCCAAGTTAGCAACAAACTGTTCATGCTCAGAGAAGAGCTCTAATTTGTTGACATTAATTCTTCTGGTAGTGCTTTTGCCTTGGGGGTGGCACTTTTGATGAATGAGAATATTTAACTTGGAAAGGATAAGTCTATGATCAGTCCAGCACCACATGTTGTCTTTGTCATTCTCACATCTTATCTGTCTCTTCTCCTTACAATCTCATAGTCTATTAGATGCTAATATTTGCTGTGAGGGTGCATCCATGAAGTTTCATTGCATTTGGAAAACAGTGGTGGTGATGAGGTCATGTGATGCACAAGTCTTCAATAGTGAACGACCATTGCTGTTGCTATTTCCAATTCCATTCCTCCCTAGGACTCCCTGCCAAGTCTGATAGTCTGAGCCTACACTAGCATTAAAGTCACCCAGTTTTATAAGCTTGTCGTCTTTTGGCATATTGATAATAAAGTTCTGCAGGTCTTCATAAAATTTTTCTTTGACCTCATCAGAGTTTGTCATGGTGGAAGGATAGGCGCTGATGATGGTGGCATGGCATTTTCCTGCAAGTGGCAATCACATTGTAATGAGCCTGTCATTCACTCCTTTTGGCAGGCATACCAGCTTATTGATTAGATTAATTTTGATTGCAAAACCTATGCCAGCTTCACGGCACCATCCTTCACTGTGGCCACTCCAGGAAAATGTGCATCCAACTCCAACTTCAGCAAGCTGACCTTCATTTGCCAGCCTTGTTTCACTGAGGGCTGCTATTTGGATGCAATACCTGTTGAGTTCTCTTGCAACAAGAGCAGTTCATCTTTCCAGTCTACTGGATTTTGTGTTATCTATAAGTGTACGTACTTTCCATGTGCCATTGCTGAGTGAAATCATCTTTGCAGATGCTGTTGTACATTTTGTATATATTTTTGTGTTTTGAGCACATAATGGGATTCCCCACCTGCCATGGTAATCAGGCCAGGGTTGGATAAGCAGATAATGTTTAGGACACCTGTTCTAGCCCCCTTCCACACACTAGGAGGTGAGCAGTGTGATCCTTAAAAGGCTGCTCATGGTCCCAGGTGGCTACTGAGTCCCACTACTGCTTCCAGTGAGAAATGACCCCATGGCCTGGGCCATCTATGTGCAGGATTGTGACTACAGCTTCTAGTGTATCCACACCTGCTGCTTCATCACTTGCCTGTCACCACAGGACTTTGAGGCATAATAGTAAAATGGTATGGGTGATGTCTTTTGATTTATGTGTAAATTGGATTTAAGTGAGGCAGAGTTGAACAAAGTTGTCAGCCTCTCCTCCAGAGTCATCACAGTCCAGTGGCAGGACAGAGTCAAAATGGCTGGAGATGGCTCAGGATGCAGTGGATGACCTTGGTGTTTTTGGTATCTAATCAAGCTCTAAGCCCTCCACATTACCTGCTTCAGATGCCTTCATGGCCACTGGAACAAACTGTTCTCACCCATCCATTCCAGCAGAGGAAGTCTTCACATGCTTGGGATAGACATTCCCCTAACTCACCAATGGGTTTGAGAACCCTTGGTTACCCTCAACCTATTTTGACCCATCTGCTGAAACAGTTTACCAGTGTGTGGCCACTGCACATGTTACAGCTTCTTGGAGCCACAGGTGAGAGATGAGTGGAACAGATGGACACTAAAGGTGTAAAGAGCCCCCAAAAGGGCTCAACAGCCATCATACCAAAAGTACTGGTCCTCCCTGAACACATCCTATACCCCACAAGGAAGAAATAGGATGGAGGGAAATTCACAGGTAGTAATCATAACTGAGGATAATGCTCCCTCCCAAAATGAAGTGGATAACAGAGTAAATTAAAAACCATAATCCTACAATATGTTCTTTACAAGAAACACATTTGAAGCAGAGAGAGACACAGAGAGTAGAGGTAAAAAGTTGAGGCAGAATATATTATGCTTCAGTTCAAATTTTTTAAAAAGCAGGCATAGCAATCCTGATCATAGACAAAACAAAAGCAAAAATAGATCTAATTAAAAGAGACAAGGAAATAAACTACATCTTGATAAAAGGTATCAGAGGTGACAAAGAAATATAATACTAAAAATATGCACCAAGTGCGATAGCGTCCAAACTCTTAGAGAAAAAGTTAAATGACTTACAAAAAGAAATAGACAGCAAAACTATACTAGCAGGGGACATCAGCCTCCTCCTCTTAGAACTGGATAAATTTAACCACAAAATAGACAAGAAAGAAGTGAAGGAGAAGAACAGAATTTGAGAAAAAAATAGATATGACAGATCTCTGGAGAAAACTCAATGTGGATAGACAGGAATATAAGTCGTTCTCAACAAAAGTTGACCATGAATTAAGGCACAAACAAATCTCATAATCAAATGAAGAAATATCAAGACCGTGATGCAATAAAAATTGCATGTAATAAAGGGCCATGAAAAGATAGATTAAAAATTAATTGGAAACTAAACAATCTAATCCTAAAGAATGAGTGAGTCAAATAACAAATCATAGAAACAAATCAATAATTTCATCAAAGAGAATAATAATAGTAAAAAAATATACCAAAATTTATGGGATGTGGTCAAAGCAGTACTTAAGGGAAATTCTGTATCACTACATCCTTACTTGAATAAAATAGAGAAAAGCAGATCAATGAATTAGGTTACAATTAAAAAAGTTAGAGAAAGAAAAAAAATAAACCCCCAATTTAACATCAAATTAGAAATTCTGAAAAGCAAAGATGAGATTAACAAAATCAAAAGTAAGCAAATTATTGAAGTAATAAATAAAACTGAGATTTGGTTTTATAAATAACAATAAATATATAAACACTTGGTTAATTTAATTTAAAGAAAAAAGAAAGAAAATCACATTACCAGTAACAAAAATGAAAAAGATGAATTCACCAACAATGGAGAGGTAATCAATGCAATAATTAAGAGTTATTTTGCCCAACTATATGCCAATAAACCTGACAATCTAAGTGAAGTGAATGATTATTTACAAATTAGATTAAGGTCAGATTAAGAGAAGAAGAAATAAAATACTGAAATAACCACATTTTAGAAAAAAGAAATTGAACAAGCCAGTAATAAACTCCCTTAGAAAAAATCTCCAGGCCCAAATGGATTTAGAAGTGAATTGTACCAAATATTTAAAGAACAATTCATTCTAATACCATATAAACTACTTGGAGAAATAGGTGAAGGAATCCAACCAGACTAATTTTATGACACAAATATGGTGCTGATAGCTAAACCAGGAAGAGCCAAAACAGAGAAAGAAAATTACAGACCATTTCCCTGATGAATATTGATGTACACATTTTTAAATAAAATATTAGCAAAGGCATTACAGAATTTATCATGAAGATAATACACTATGACCAGGTGGAATTTGTATCAGGAATGCAGAACTTATCTCATATCAGGAAAATAGTAGCATAATTGACCACATCAATAACAAAATCAACAGAAATTATGAGATTATCTCAATATTTGAAGAAAAAGAAGATGACAGAGCAGGATGGACCTCCTCTAGTTCTCCCCCCATAGCCCATAAAATACCTGCAAAAAATGACTCTACACAAATTCTAGAGAAGCAGAAAACAAAATGATAGAGTGAAACAGATTTCCAGCCCAAGACAGCCTGTAAGGTCGACAGGAAAGGTCTTTCACATCAGGCTCTGAGCAAAACCCATCCCAGCATGGACCACTTAGCACAGAAAGGTTTGGAGAAGGCTTCAGGGTGCCAAATCATGGGCAGGTACTGCAGTTCCAGATTTCTCAATCCACAAACACCAAAAACAGCTTCAAAGGTCAATAAGAAAGCTCTTTCAACGAGGAGAAGGGAGCATGGTCATGCCCCAGTCCTGGCCCCAGGGTGGTGGCAGTCACTGCAGCAGCAGTTTCAATTTTTTGGAGCCCTCTGCCTAAAGACCTGGGGGGAATCAAGTGGCTAATCTGGGTCCCAGTCCTAAATGGCCTTGGGTGAGGGGGAGCACTGAAATGACTGTGGAAAGGGAATCCTATTCATAGTTCCAGGGCAGCAAAAAGTGCTTTTGGTTGTTCATAGAGCAGAGTGAAGACCAGAAGAGGAGTAAACTCCTCTCCCTTGATTGTGCCACATTGAAGGAACTGAGGACTTACAGGTCTGTAGAGATATCTCAATGAACAGCTGCACAAAACCTCTGAAACTTTAGGTAGTACACCATCCACTTGACATAGGACTCAAAAATCAAATAACTGTTTGGGGAATTGCCAAAAAAGGGGAAAAATAAGACTATAGAAGGTTATTTTCTTGGTGAAAAGGTATTTTCTCCCATCCTTTCAGATGAGGAAGATCAAAGCACACCCTCAGAGGAAGTAAGTAAGGTAAAGATTTCTGTATCCAAAACTTCCAAAAAAATATACAATCATCTCAGGCCATGGAAGAGCTCACAAAGGATTTTGAAAATCAAGTAAGATAAGTGAAGGAAAAATTGGGAAGATAAATGAGAGAGATGTAAGAAAATCCTGAAAAATGACACAATAGCTTGCTAATGGAGACCCAAAAAATGCTGAAGAAAGTAACACTGTTAAAAATAGACTAACTCAAATGGCAAAAGAGATCCAAAAAGCCAATAAGAAGAATGCTTTAAAAAGCAAAATAGGTCAGATGGAAGAGGAAGTTCAAAAACTCAAAGAAAAAAATAGTTCTTTAAACATAGAAAACAATGTGAAATACCTCATTGGAAAAACAACTGACCTGGAAAATAGATCCAGGAGAGATAATTTTAAATTATTAGTCTACCTGAAAACCATGACCAAAAAAAAAAAAATGAGCCTAGATATTATCTTCCAAGAAATTGTCAAGGAAAACTGCCCTAATATTCTAGAACCAAAGGGTAAAATAGAAATGGAAATAAATTATCAATTACCTCCTGAAATAGATCCCGAAAGAAAAACTCCAAGGAATACTGTAGCCAAATTCCAGAGTTCTTGAGTCAAGGAGAAAATATTGTAAGCAGCTAGAAACAAAGAATTCAAGTATTGTGGAAATACAATCTGGATAATACAAGATTTAGCAGCTTCTTCTACACTAAGGGGATGAAGGGCTTGGAATATGATATTCCAGAGGTCAAAGGAGATAGGATTAAAACCAAGAATCACCAACCCAGCAAAACTGAATGTAATACTTCAGGGGAAAAATGGAATTTCAATGAAAGAGAGGATTTCCGAGCATTCTTTTTGAAAAGACCAGAACTGAATAGAAAATTTGACTCTGAAATACAAGAATCAAGAGAAACATGAAAGGTAAACAGGAAAGAGAAACCTTAAGGAAAACATTAAATTTTAACTGTTTACATTCCTTCATGGAAAGATGTTACTTGTAAATCATGAGACCTTTCTCAGTATTAAGGTAGTTAGTGGTAATATATATGTATAGAGATTTGGCTTAAGGAGGGAATAACAGACAGTCATTTGAATATGGAAATCTATTTTACTCTGCATGAAGGCAAGGGGAAGGAGACAAGAGAGGGAAGACAATAGGAGAGGCAGGAAATTGGGGAAAGGAATAATCAGAAGCAAACATTATTGTGGGAAGATAGGTCAAGGGAGAGAATGGAATAAATGGAGGGCAGGATAGAACAGAGGGAAATATGGTAAGTCCTTCATAATATAACTATTATGGAAGTGTTTTGCATTGTCACATATGTATGGCTTAAATTGAATTGCTTGTTTTTGCAATGAGGGTGGATGGGGAGGGAGAAAAGGACAGAATATGGAACTCAAAGCTTTAATATTGTATGTCAAAAATTGTTTTAGCAGACTCCTGGAAAATAAGATATACATGCAATAGGGTACAGAAATCTATTTTGCCCTACAGGAAAATAGAGGGGAAGGGGATGGAAGAAGGTAGCCTAATAGAAGGGAGCACAGACAGGAGAAAGGGGTGGATAGGGTGCATGCTATTCTGGCGTGGAGGGTGGGCAGAGATGGGGAGAAAATTTTGAATTCAAATTCTTGTGGAAGTGAAAGTTGAGAACTGGAAAAAATAAAAAAATAATATAGTCATAAATAAATTGAACAATCCATAAGAAAAATAATTGAAGAAAAAGCTTTTGACAAAACACAGAATCCATTTCTATTAAAAACTTTGGAGAGCATAGGAATAAATGGAGTCTTTCTTAATATAATAAATAGCAACTATCTAAAATCATCATCAAGAATTATCTGCAAAGGTGAAAAGCCAGAAGCCTTCCCAATAAGATTGGAGTGAAGCAAGAATGCCCATTATCAACACTGTTTTTCAATATGGTACTAGAAATGTGAGTTTTAGCAATAGGAGAAGAAAAAGTAATTGATGGAATTAAAATAGGCAATGAAGAAACAAAAGCTATCACTCTTTGCAGATGATATGATGGTACAGAGAATCCTAAAGAATCAACTAAAAAGCTACTTGAAATAATTAACAACTTTAGAAAAATTGCAGGATATAAAATAAACCCACATCAATCATCAGCATTTCCATATATTAGTAACAAAACCCAGAAGCAAGAGATAGAAAGAGAAAATATTTACAGTTACTGTAGACATTATAAAATATTTGTGAGTGTACTTGCCAAGACAACAACTCTATGAACATAATTACAAAATACTTTTTATGCAACTAAATCAGATCTAACTAACTAGAAAAATATTAGTTCCTCATGGGTAGGCTGAGCTAATATAATTAAATGACAATTCTGCCTAAATCAATTTACTTATTTAGTGCCATACCAAAGTAACAAAAAAAAGTTATAGAGCTATAAAATAATAATAAAATTCATCTAGAAGAACAAAAGTTCCAAAATATTAAGGGAAATAATGAAAAGAAATGTTAGGGAAGGTAGCCTAGCCTTACCAGATCTAAAATTGCATTATAATGTAGTATTATCAAAACTACTTGGTACTGACTAAAAAAATGAGTGATGGATAAGTGGAATAGGTTAGGTACACAAGAAACAATAACCAAATATCATAGTAATCTAGAGTTTGATAAATCCAAAGATATCAGCTAATGAGTTAAGAACTCATTATTTAACAAGAATTTTTGGGAAAACTGGGAAACAGCATGGCAGAAGCTAGGCAGAGACCAACATTTTATACAATATCCTAAAATAAGGTCAAAATGGGTACATGATTCAGACATAAAGGGTGACACCATAAATAAATTAGGAGAGCAAGGAATAGATTACCTGTCAGATATATGGAGAAGGCAACATTGTGAAATATAAAATGGATAATTTTGATTACGTTAGATTAAAAATTTTTTGTACAGATAAAGGCCATGTAGTCAAGGTTAGAAGGAAAGCAGAAATTTGGGAAACATTTTTCATAGCAAATGTTTCCGCTAAAGGCCTCATTTCTAAAATATAAAGAGAACTGAGTCAAACTTATGAAAATATAAGTCATTCTCCAATTGATTAAAGGTCAAAGGATATGAACAGGCAGTTTTCTGAATAAGAAGCTAAAGCTATTTATAGTCATATGAAATCTAATCACTCCAAATCACTATTGATCAGAGAAATGAAAATTAAATCAACTCTGAGGTACCATCTCACACCTATCAGATTGGCTAATATGACAGAAAAGGAAAATTATAAGTGTTGGAGAAGATGTGGGAAAATTGGAGCACCAGTGCATTGTTGGTGAAATTATGAATTGATCCAATCACTCTGGAGAGTAATTTGGAACTACGCCCAAAGGACAATCACGCTATGTGTACCCTTTGATCCAGCATTACCACTACTAGATATATATCTCAAAGATATCATAAAAGGGGGAAAGGACCTACATGTATAAAAATATTTATAGCATCTCTTTATGTGGTAACAAAGAATTGGAAATTGAAGGGATATTGATCAATTAGGGTATGGCCGAACAAGTTTATGAATGCAATAAAATACTATTGTGCTATAAGAAATGATGAGCAGGCAGATTTCAGAGAAACCTGGAAAGACTTAGATGAAATGATCCTGAATGTGAATAGAACCAGAAGAACACGGTACAAAGCAAAAGGCCAATGATCAACTATGATTGACTTAGCTTTTCTCAGCAATACAATGATCCTAGATAGTTCCAAAAGACTCATGATGGAAAATGATATCCACAGTCAGAGAAAGAACTACGGAGTCTGAAGGCAGATGAAAGTATATTATTTTTGCTTTTTGTGCGTGAGTGTGGTCTTTCCCTTTTGTTCTGTTTCTTCTTTCACAACATGACTAATGTAAAAATATGTCTACATAATTGCACATGTATAACCTATATCAGATTGCTGGCCATCTTGGGGATGTAGGATGATAGGGAGGAAAAGAGGGAAACATTTTCATAGAAACTGAATGCTGAAAACTTTCTTTACATGTAATTGGAAAAAATAACATATTATCTCCAAAAAAAATCATATTGTTTGCCTGGAGAATGAGGAAGGAGAGGTCATAAAGCTTGTTCCAAACTATTCCTTTGGGTCTGAGTCTTGTAGTCATATAGGAGAGGTGCTTCTCTTTAGTTCTCTCTCTGAGGAAAATAGCCCTTTATTGAAATAATTTCATTCACTGGTACACAGGGCAAGCAGCAATGATGTTTACATTTTAAGCCTGCAAGCTAAATTTTGTTGATCCCCTCCCTTCAAAGAGTTCGCATTATATAGAACAGGAATCTTTCTCCCCTAACATGCTAAGTGTTGGGGATGCAAAGAGAGAGAGGTGATAGATAGAAAGAGAGGAATGAAGGAATGAGCAAAGGAATAAAGCAAGGAAACCAATATTATTAGACATCTACTGTATACCAGATGCTGTGCTAAGTGCTTTACATATATTATCTCATTTGATACTCATAACTTCCCCAGGAGGTAGGTGCTATTATAATCATCCCCATTGCACAGATGAAGAAACCGAGGCAAAAAGAGATTAACTGACTTACCCTGGGTGAAAGCACTAGTAAATGTCCAACACTGAATTTCAACTCATGTTTTCCTGTTTTCAGACCCAGAACTCTTTCCTATCTGAGTCATATAGGTGCCTCAACGATCTTCTTAAAAGGTGGCAGCCAGAACTGAACACAGTGCTCCAAATGTGGTTGGACCAAGGCAGAGTACAGAGAAACTGTAATCTCCTTGTCCTCATTGTAATGTTCCCAAGATTACATTAGCTTTTTTTGGCCACTAAATCACACTGCTGACTCATATTGAATTTGCAAGACACTAAAATCCTCAGATCTTTTTTTTTTCTAAGAAAACCTCTGTCTCATCAGGTCTGACTTGAAGAATTCATTGCTGACTAAATGTGGAACTTGAGTCACCATTTAGATTGCTCCAAGCTTGCTCCCTATTATACCATGTTGGGAAAAGCTGTTGTGCAGGAGATTGAAGATAGAAAGTCATGCTCAGACTCATGGAAGAAATTAATTGAAGGACCTAGAATAAAACACAGGTTTCCTAACTATGCAGTATTTTCTTGGGTAGACCACCGTGACAGGTTGGGAACAGTGTGAGGTCATCATCTTAAGGTTTCTATTCTTAGGGATGAAATATAGTTGAACAGAAGTTATTCTGAAGTCATTCACAGACAGTCACAGGTCTTTCTTGATAGCCCCATCACAAGCATAAAATGAGATGTTGGGAATAGATGACCTCTGAAGTTTCTTCTAACGCTAGATTGGTGATTCTGTGCATGACAGGTTCTAGGTGATTATACTACATATTAAAGAGTGGCTATTGTCCTTACTTTCAGGAAGCTAACAATCTAGAAAGGAAGATAGGCTAAAATATAACCCATATGGCATGTTTATAAACACATAAAGGATGAGGGAATAGGATGATCAAGAAAAGATGAGTTGTGAACCGCTTCTTTGGAGGAAACATAAACTTGATAGCAAATCCTTACTGAGTATGAATCTAAAAGATCAGAGGGCATGGATAGGTTGCAATTAGTACCATAGGAAGGATCGTTTATATCATTCAGATTCCAGCTCCATCAAATCATAAAGGGAGATATCAACAACTATGCTGGTGGACTGAAAAATAGAAGGGATAGAAATTCCCAATCGAAGCACATCTTAGGCTAAATACTTTGGAAATAATCAGCTTGCCTTCAAGGTGACACAGATTCCTAGCCAGGAAAATAGGAAGCAAGTGGCCCTGGAAAGTCAGAATTAACCAAGTTCTAATCTGTCCCAATGATTCTGAACTACTGCTCCCTCATAGAGCTTTCTCTCTCAGTAATCTGTAACTCTCTGCCTTAACAGAATCATATCTTCTATTTTCTAACAAGTTTCAGAAAGATTAAAGAGTGGTCTCTTTTTAAAAGCACCTATACTTTAACCTTGTATCAGTTACTGATGAAGGAGAAGAAACATCGGGACAGTCTTCTAAATTTTAATGGGCTCACCTGAATACTGAGAGAAAGTTAGCTTTCATTTTGCAGTCATCCATTTATCCATCTAGTGACATCACTGTTGCAAAGCAGGCACTTCACAGTTAATGTTTAGATAAGTCCAGCAAAATTTCCTGCCTTGAAAGTTACTAAAAGGAAATTTTTAAAAGCCTAATTTACCCATGTTTATAAAAAGTAGAACAAGCAGTGAAACAAAATGGTAAATATCCCTGACAGTGTGTGATCTGCCCAAGAAGGGAATTCTAGATATCCTTGCACATATTGTTCACTCTATCTGAAAATCATAAGAATAATTTAACTAGGATTTAATTGTAGCTCTATAATGTCTACAGAGAAGGAAAGAAATAATTTTCCCCTAGTATTTTTTCAAGCTATTTACCTTCATGCCCCCTGGAACTCTTTAAATAACATGCCTTGCAAAACCAGCGAGCTAGCTGCTCTTGGCTCCAAGAATCATTAAAGAATTTATAAGCTGTTTTCTCTCCTATCCCTGGAGCCATTGATGAGGGAGGTAAAATCCAGACATTTGCAACTCAACACCCCAAAGCAACCAGGCTGATCTGATCAGTGGTGTCAGGGAAACAGTCTCTAAAATGTAATAGGTGTGACCCTCACTATACCCAGCTGTGAACTGGGCCACCAGAAAATAAATATCCCTTTTGAGGTGGTGATTTTTGCTACTGGGCCACCCTGGTGGAGAAATGGCTTGTAACATATAAAGAGCTAAAGATCGGGGGCCAGTGCATGTAAACCAGAATTCTCCAGGCATACTTTAGAAATTTCTTGTATTTCCTGCCCGTGATCATGTACAAACTAAGATGATATGGCAGCAGTGACTCAGTGGGTCTCCCTGGGGAGCCTGTAGGAATTTTGAGGAGTCCCAAGGAAATGCTCAGATTTGGTCATGGTCTTTTAGTGATAGTGGTGCTTGGTTTGCCACAATCATGTTTTTTAAAAAGACTTCCTTGCCTTGGCTTTTCAGGAAGATTCTGTGAGAGGCAGTGTGGTATAGTGAGTATAGCATTAGACTTTGAGTCAGAAGACCTAGATTCAAATCTTTCTTCCTGTACTTAAAACTGTATAACCTTAGACAGATCACTTCACCTCACTGAGTTTCTTTATCTGTAACTAAGAGGATCAGACTTGATCATCTCTAATGTCCAGCTATGAGTCTATGACTCTTTGATCTGAAATTTAGTCCAGTTTCACTAACCAAAGAGGTAATGTAGCCAAAGTATTCTTGTTGTGTAACCTGAGGTCCAAACCTGGTATATTTGAATAAGATTCTCCTTATTGGTGAAAAGAATGATTCCTCAAAGCTGCCTGCTTGGGTGAAGGGTGAGATGTCACAATGGTTTGGGAGAAGAGAGAATTTCATCTTCCTTCTTATCTTGAATGAAGACACATGTGGATCCAGTCTCCTTTTGGTGAGAAATTCAGAGAGAAGCAAAGATTGGCAATGAGGGTCATGGTGCAGGACAAGCTTTCCCTATATGTCTGCCTTCCAAAGTCTTTTCTTTCATTCTTTCTGAGATTCTCCCCAAAAGGGTTCTGGATCCATGTATGACGTCTCTGAAAGTATGAAGAAAGAAAATACCTCTTTGCTGAAGTTCTTGTGACAACTCTTCCCCTCGACACATAGGCATGTGATTTTGAGCACTCATTCTTTTCATCAATAAAGAATATTATGCAAATGTACCAAGATTGAATGCTAGGTTACATTCAGAATCATGAATGCATGAGGTTAAATCCTTCATTTGACCATGGATGAATTATTTATCTTCTCTAAGTCTCAGGAAGATCCTGATCTAACTAAGTTGAGGATGACTTTTAATTTAGTGTCAGAGGAAGTTCCCATGCTGACGAAATCAAAGATCTTGCTTGAGACTAGACTTGCTTGAGAAATGCCTTATAGTAGCTTATTATCAAGTTACCCACTTGCAATGGTAAATCAAATTAAATTATAAAAATGAAGAGGGTTAAGGTGCAACAGGTAAAATGAGAAAATTATCAGAATTGACTTTGCAAATATTATATTAGCAAAACTTAGAATTGAATGGAAATCAAAATAATCTACAAAAATATTTTAAAAGTTCTGGTCCAATGCCTCCCCATGGTATAGAGGTAACCTTGGGTTCTTCAGGCTCATGATAACAGACTACAAGCTCTGATACATTCTCTACTGTGGGAAAAGTTGTGCATTTCACCAGAAACAAGCCAAATCTATTTTCCAAGGACCTCTGTAAGCATGAAGAGGAATATCACCAGTAAGGTTTGGCCATGACAACCATGAAACAAAGGAAAATATGTAAATAGTCTTCATTCCAGTAGAGTGTCTTCTGCTTCTGTAGTAATCAAATCAGAAAGGCCAAAAAGAGGGCAGAGGGTAATGGTGATGATGATGATAACAGTAAGAACTAACATTTCTGTGACATTTTAAGGTTTTTAGCATGCTTTCCAAATATTATCATATTTAATTATCCCCATTTTACAGATGAGGAAACTGAGGTAAAACTCCTGATTGGGTCATGCAGCTAATAAGTGTTTGATTTGAACTCAAATATTCTTGATATCATTATATTATATGATATATATGTATGATATATATGATCATATAATATATGATATATAATCATATAAGTATCATATAATATATGATATTATAATCTTATTCTTGATATCAAGCCCATTAGTATATTCATTGCAACACCTAGCTGTCTAAAAATCACACAGTTTACATAATATCTTTACTTCAGTTTCACTACTGGTGTGAGGGGAGATTCTCTGAGTCAGATAGATTTGCAAGTGATTTCTCTCAGATGTTTAAAAAGCAATTAATAGGCAGCTGGGTAGTTCCATGAATGGAGCACTGGTCCTGGAGTTAAGAAGGACTGAGCTCAAATTCAGACTCAGACCCTTATTAAGCTGTGTAATCTTGGGCAAGATACTTAACTTCCATTTTCTTTAGTTTCTGTAACTGTGGAATGGGGATAATAATAGCACCTTCCTCCCAAGTTGGTTGTGAGGAAAAAATGAAATAATAATTTGTAAAACACTTAACATGGTGATTGGTACAAAGTAGGTGTTGAATAAATGCTAGATATTATCGTCATCATGATCATTATCATCCAGACTTAGGAACTGTTCTCAATAACTGAAAAAGAACTCTAGTATTTTTTAAAATGAAACAAGTATGGTCCAAATATGTAAGTCATAAAAAGATAATGCATTATATTAATATTAATAAATATTGATAAAATGATATTTTAAAAGCCTCTAAGAAAATATAACATTTATAAAGGGAAGGGAAGAAAGATTTATTGATTGTCTATTACATACCTGGTACTGTTCTAAGCACTTTAAAGTATTATTTCATTCGATCTTCGCAATAACTCTGTGAGATGTGTAGTTATTATTTCCATTTTACAGTTGAGGAAACTGAGGCAGACAGAAGCTAAGTAACTTGCCCAGGTCCACACAGCTAGAAAGTATCTGAGGCTGAATTTGAACTCAGATCTCCCTAATTCCAGGGTCAGCTCTTTATCTGCCACCTACCTGCCTCATTTTGAATGATAAAAACCCTAAGAAGCATAGTCAAAGGAAATCTATTTTAACATAAAAACATGACTGACACCAAAAGCAATGACATTTTCCTAATAAATATAAGGGCAAAGCAAAAATATTCCTTCTCCCTGCATAGTCCTAGAAACATTAGAAATGGCAGGTAAAAAAAATAAATTAATAAAATAACATTACAAGCAGGAGAAAGAAATTTTTCTTTAGGTATGGTATAACGGCTTACTTAGAAAATTCCAAAGATTTAATGAGAAAATAAGCTAATTAAAATAATCAATAGCTTTTATTTTTTTTATTCAGTCCTATTGGACTCTTTGTGACCCTATAGTCACATTGGATTTTCTTGGCATTACTGTCCATTAGATTTTCTTGGCAAAGATACCACAGTGGTTTGCCATTTTCTTCTCCAATGGATTAAGACAAGCTGAGGTTAAGTGATTCACCCAGGGTCACACAGCTAGATTTGAATTCACGAAAATGATTGGATTGAATCCAAATGGCTCTACTTGAGGACCTAGAGGGCCACATGTGACCTTGAGGCTTCAGGTTCCCCACCCCTGGTCTACAATGAAGCAAGTGATGGAGAATCAAACAGACTGAACTTAAAAGTCTATCAGAAAACTAGTTCCAGCAAGCCTTGGGTCACAGGTAGTAAAGGTGTGAAGCCTGATTTGAACTGATATCTTCCTGACTATAGGTCCAGTATAAACTGCCTCATGAATGAAAAAAGACTTGAGTACTGACTGTGAATCAAGAACTGCATTAAACACTGGAGACTTAAATATAAAAATGATGATATTGCCTGCCTTCAAGGAGCTTATACTCTAATAGGGAGAGACAATACACATAAGTGATTGTTGGTCAGGGAGAAAAAAATTTAGGGATGAATTTTACAGGGGTAGTAAGTTAAGCCATTGGGGATTGGACTGACACATCCTTCAGCCACCAACGACAGAGTTGATTTGACCATGGTTCCAGAGAAAGCGAGTAGGAAGGGAAAGAAGGGCATGAAGGGTACGCTATCAGGTTAGGCTGGTGAGGCTTCCAAGAAGTAGGGAGTAGGAATTTAAGTAAAGCATGTATGGAGTCCACCTAAAATAACGAGCCATGTGAGGAATTGAACAATCAAGAAAGCAGGAAAGGGTTGCAATCAGTCCTAATGGAGAGAAAACCCACATTTGATGAGATCATTGGTATATCCAAACCATTTTCATAATTGTTTTGCATAAATGTTTCATGAATGTTAGATAAATGTATTGTCTCTTCTCCCTCCACCCCCGCCCCCCCAAAGTCTGTCATATACATATACTCCAAGGGGAGTGTGGTACAACAGAAAGATACCCAATTTGAAATCAAAAACTCTGTATTCAAATTCCATCTCCACCACTTACTATTAATGTGACCTTCAGAAGTCATTTAACCTTACTGGGAGGAGCAACTAGGTAGTGCAGTGGATAGAGCACCAGTGCAGGAGTCAGGAGGACCTGAGTTCAAATCTCATCTCAGACACTTGACACTCACTATCTGTGTGACCTTGGGCAAGTCATCTAACCCCAATTGCCTCATCCTGGGTCATTTCCAGTCATCCTGATGAATATCTGGTCACTGGATTCAGAGGAGAAGTGAGACTGGTGACCTGCACAGCCCTCTCTCACTCAAAACAAAGTCAAGCGCAAGTCATGTCATCATTTCTCTCATGGCATGGTCTTCTTCGGCAATGAAGGAAGAATACACACAACCTTACTGGGATTATTTTTTACATCTGTAAAATAGGAGGAGGGTTTGAATTTTTTGTTGTCATTCAGTTGTTTCAGTTGTGTACTTTTCATGACCCCATTTAGTTTGCAATGGTTTGTTATTTCCCTCTCCAGCTCATTTTACAGATGAGGAATATGAGGCAAACAGGGTTAAGTGACTTGCCTAGGGTCACACAACTAATAAACGTTTGAGACTAGATTTGAACTCATAAAGATGAGTCTTTCTGCTCTATCCACTGTGCCATCTAGCTGCCACAGTGAAGTTCTAAGATTTCCTTCCAGTTTTACATCTGTGATCCTCTGAATGGCAAAAGGAAGTTCTTTTCTATCTCCAGAACAACAGATATCAATTGTAATCATGGGCAATTTACTTAACCTTAAAAGGTCTCAGTGTCTAAAAATAAAATAAGAGGGAAGAGCCCATAACATGAGTCAGTACATGAAAAATCACCTTCTCATAAGGCTAGACAGTTATCTGAGACAGTTTAAGTGCAGTACTGGGAGCAGGGATTTGGAGTACAAGATTACATATGAATATAGGAAAATGAAAAATGAAGTGTGAGTGGGGGCTAAGTGTTTAAGGAGCATGAGTGGCTTGTCTCTAGAGAGCCTTTCAGTTCCATGGCTCTCTGAGAGCACGATTTGTGTCATCTGAGACCAGGTTTCCCCTTTCTAACCACAAAGTGGAAGGACACAGTCTAATTCATACAGGGAAAGAGAGAAAATTTGCAATCAATTCGTGATTTTTAATCTTTTCTCTACAGAGCTTTATGCTTCCAAAAGATCTTTTCAGAGATTCCTTGAAAGAATGTGAAGAGAATACAATGAAAGATCAAGCTTGAAAAATGTAAAATCTACTGGGGTAATGGAAATTGGAAAAATCAAGGGAGATCATTGATAGGCTGTTTTAAAAGCTTTAAGGACACCTGGGCCAAAAGCCAAAAGCAATCTCAACACTAATGGAAAATAGTTCAGGCTCCCCTCCACATTGGGCGCCAGGAAGGAATATCTCCACCCATAATTATTACAAAGAATGACAGTACACAGGATAAATTGAAGCAAAAAAAAATACATAGTCACTGAGACTATAAACTTACTCCCACCATGAACACATTTATTCTCACAATCTACTTTGGTCACAACATAAATACAAAATAGAGGAAGGAAGCTACAGAACTGATCATCTTCCAACTGAAATCAATCCAGCAAGCGTTTACCTACTACTAACTTACTCTGTTCAAGGCAACATGTTCGGTGCTTTAAATACAAGGACAAATGCAAAGATGGCCCCTGACTTCAAGGAGCATCCATTCTTTCAGCTTAAGTGAAGTGAATTTTTACTGGTTTATGTGAATTTATTCTCATTATTGGGATAATGAGTATTTTAGACAACCACAATAAGGAAGTCTTCTATTTCTACAATTCTGTGGTTGGAAAAAGGAGTAAAGTAATGAAGAAATAATAAGTCTCAAAGTGGTTTTAAAAAGCGGGGTGGCTACATAGACACCAACTTTTATTGATAAGACTTTTGTATTGAATAGGCTGTTGAGATCAATCGACACATTGAAAGATAATCAGACATAGATAAGGAAGGATGGAACCAAAATGGAAGAGCACAGCTGAGCTCTCACAACTTTCCCTCAAATCAAATTTTGGAGCATCATAGTCAACAAAATGGTGAAGTGAGACATTTTTCTAGACTGAGACAATTTAGGAGATTGGCCGGAAAGGTTTGTGACACAAAAGTGGGAGCTATCATCATGGATACAGCTATGAAAGCAACAGCACAGAATCTTGGGGATCTCTTAGACCATAGATATTAAGGTGGTTAGACAACTGATAAAAAAAAAGGTTACAAAGGATCCTTTGTTGCATTGGGTTAACCTGGCTCTGATGGGTAACTTTATTGCTGATATCCAGTTCTGGGTCTCAGCTCCAGGATAGAGAGGAGTACTTGTGATTAATTACAAGGGAGCATGGGCCCTGGCCACAGGTGCAAGGCAAAAAGGAGCACTAGTATTTGTGGTGGCAGGAAACAGGACCCTTCTCTGGGTTAAAATCAGAGCACAGACCAGGAGAACGGTGACCACACTCTTCCAGAATAATACTACCTTGGAAATACCAAAAACTTGCAGACCTTTAGAATTAACTCTAAAAAACAGCAGTACAAAAAAGTCTGAAGTTTGGAACAGTGTCTTCCTACTCCCTATTTCCTATTCACCTTACACTAATGTTAAGTTCAAAGTGAAGAAATAGACTGGGAAAATGAGCATAGAACAACAAAACCAAATGAAAATTGACCTTAAACAGCAACTGTGGTGGCAGGGAAGACCAAGACATAAACTCAGAAGACAAACAATGTAAAGACTTTTACAATCAAAATCTAAAATAAAAATGCTAATTTGACACAAACTCAACAAGAATTCCTGGAAGAGTTAAAGAAAAACATAAGAGTGATAGATGTACAATTGGGAAATGAAATGAAAATTATGTTAAAACAATTATAAAAATTATAAAAACAGCTGGTGAAAAGAGGCACAAAAAAAACCTGAAGAAAATAACACCTTAAAAAAGGAATTGGTGTAGTGATAAAAAGAGGTACAAAAATTCACTGAAGAAAACAATTCCTTGAAGAAGAGAATAGACTAAATGGGATAAAAAACTACAAAAGTTCACTGAACAAAAAAGTTTTTCAAAAATTAGAATTGAGCAAGTGGGAACTAATGACTACATGAGATATCATGGAACAAAGATATCAAGAAATAAACAAACCCCCCAAAAGTCAAAAGAATGAAAAAATTGAAGAAAATGTGAAATATATTCTTGGAAAAAGCAACTGACCTGAAAAATAGATACAGAAGAGATAATTTAAGGATTATTGTACAACCTGAAAGCCATGATTTTTTTTAAAAAGAAAGAGCTTAAAATCATACTTCAAGAAATCATAAAAGAGAACTGTCCTGATATCTTAGATTTGAAAGGTAAAATAGAAACTGAAAGAATCTACCTATCACCTACTAAAAGCGATACCAAAATAAAAATTCTCAGGAATATCATAGTCAAATTCCAGAACTCCTAAGGCAAAGAAAAAAATATTGTAATCAGTCAGAAAGAAACAGGTGAAATGTCATGGAGTCAAAATCAGAATCATACAATATTTAGCAGCGTTCACATTAAAGGAGCAGAAAACTTGGAATATGATATTCCAAAAGTCAAAGGAGCTAGGATCACAACCAAGAATAAACTACCCAACAATAGTGAATATAATCCTTGGGAATTGGGGGTTTTAGGAGGATGGATATTTAATGAAATAGAGGATTTTCAAATATTCCTGATTTTTTAAAAAATAGAGCTGAATAGAGAATCTGATATTTAAATGTAAGACTCAAGAGAATCATAAAAAGGTAAATATGAAAGAGTAGTCATTAGGGACTCTACAAAGTTACACTTCTACATGTCCTATATGGGAAAAAATGCATGTAACTCTTGAGAACTTTATTATTAGTAGAGCAGTTAGAAGTCTACATACAGAGGGCAAAATAGTGGGTAAATTACATTCTGATAAGCTCAAAACAATGGAGTGTGAAAGAGGGATGAACTGGGGAAAGTGCGAATGGAAAGGTAGAATGGGGAAATTTTTCTCACAAAAAGAGGCATGTAAGGAGGACCTTCTATAGTGGAGGGAAATGGGGGTATCCATTGGTTTAAAGAGTATATATATGTATGTGTGTGTGTGTATTTATGTATGTATATGTACATACATATATTCAACTGAATATAGAAATATCTTATTCAAAAGGGAAATAAAAGGTGAAGGGATCAGAGTCAGGGAGGAAATGATGATAAAAGGGATAGAAGGTTAAAGTAGACAGTGGCTAGAATCAAAAGACATTTTTGAGGAGGGACAGGAGGGGAAGGAGAGAAAGATAGAGGAAGAGAGGAGAGGAAGAGAGAGAGAGAGAGAGAGAGAGAGAGAGAGAGAGAGAGAGAGAGAGAGAGAGAGAGAGAAAGAGAGAGAGAGAATAGGAGAGAGGCTTAGTGATCGTAACTGTGAATATGTATGGGATGAGCTCACCCACAAAACAGAAGCAGATAACTAAATGGGTTTGAAACCAGAATTCAACAATATGTTGTTTATAAGAGACATACTTGAAACAAAATATACACAGAGTTAAAATAAAAGACTAGACTGAAAACTATTATGCTTCAGCTGAAGTGAAAAGAACAGGAGTAGAAATCATGATCTCAGACAAAGCAAAAGAAAAACAGGTCTAATTAAAAGAAATAAACAGGGAAACTACATTTTGCTAAAATGGTCCCATAGACAATGAATTGGTATCCAAAAAACAAAATTTAAGGGCAAATTTCCCTGGTAAAAGTCTCATTTCTCAAGTGTGTAGGGAACTGAGTCAAAATTTGTAAAAACGAGAGCCATCTCAAGCTGATAAATGGTCAAAGGATATGAACAGGCAATTTTCAGGAGGAGAAATCAAAGCTCTCTATAGTCATATACAAATGCTCTAAAGCATTATCGTTAGAGAAATGCAAATTAAAATGACTCCGAAATTCCATTTCACACTTGCCATAAATGTCAAAAGTTGAATGAAAATGAGAGAAAAAAACATGTACTGAAAAACCATTGGTGGAGTTGCAAACTGATCTAATCATTTTGGACAACAATTTGCAACTCTGCCCAAAGGGCTCTAAAATTGTATCTACATTTGATCCAGTAATAACACTATTAGGTCAGTATGCCAAAGAGATTGAAAAAAAGATCAAAAGCACCTATATATACAAAAAATATTTATAGCAGCTGTTTTTGTGGTGGCAAAGAATTGGAAAACAAAGAGATGTTCACCAACTGGAAAATAGCTGTTGTGGCATATGATTATGATGGGATGCTATTGTGCTATAAGAAATGACAAAGGGAGTGGTTTCAGAAAAGAAAAAAAAAAAACATGGCAAGACCTATGGAACTGATGCAAAGCAGAATGAGAAGAACATGGAAATTACTGTGCACAATGACTGGGGGGCTGTAATGATGGTCAACTGTGAAAGACTTGATTGCTTTGAACAGTACAGTGATTCAAGATAATTCCAAAGGATTCATGATAAAAAAAAAATACTATCTACCTTCAGAGAGAGAACTGATGAACTCTGAGTGCAAACTGAAGTACATTTTTCTTCCTCTATTATCTTTCAATATGGCTAATATGGAAATATTTTGCATGATGTCCCACCTTTAATTGATATTTTCCTTACCTTTCCAGTGGGGCAGAGGGAGGAGAGAGAAAGAGAATTTGGAACTCAAAATTTAAAAAAGAAAAGAATGTTAAAAATAGATAATGATTTTAAATTTTTAAAGGATTTGGAGAGATTTAAAATATTAAAAAAAAACCCTGAAATAATAAAGTACAATTTTAAGGTTAGAATAAAAACCTACAGGGTAACATTCCTGGGAAAGTTCCTATTCACTTACCTTAATATTCATTTATTTTCATCTTAAATAACTGATCAAAAAGAAAAGGAAATACATAAAAACATTTATTATGCACTTACCTTGTACCAGACACTATTCTGAAGATACAAAAACAAGAAAAGATAGCACTCATTCTCAAAGAGTTTCATTCTAATGGGACAAACAAAACATAAATCAGGAGGTAGAGAGAAAAGGAAGAAAATAACTGGATAAAGAAGCTGTCAGGAAGGTAGAAATGATCAGAGAATGAGCTCAAGTAAAATGAGGAGTCTCAGGGGCCTCTAAAACCTCTTTCAGCTCTAAATCTATCATCTTTTCAGATTATTTCCAGTTTTTACATTTAGAAGCCACTTTAGCTCTGTGGGAGCTTCAACCAGTCTCTGAATGAGGATGCTAACAAGGAGAATAAAAGGGAGAGCATTGATAATAACTGCAGATAAATGCGGATTTCCATGAATTCTAGCATTTTCTTGGCTTGTCTTTCAAAATTCGTCTAAACTACAGTCACAACAATCCCAAATTATTGCTATTGTTGTTTAACTTTCAATCTCCAAGAAAAGAATTTAAAAAAAAAAAAAACTTGAAATAAAAAAAAATGGCAAGACCTATGGAGCTGACCCAAAGCGAAAAGTGAGAAAAATCAGGAAATCATTGTGCCTTGACGTGCATGTGAATGGGATGTGAATGGGGCAGAATTGTGCAAAGGTGTCAGCCTCACTCTCTTCTCCAGTCATCGAAGTCTAGATAAATATAAAAGGTAAGGAAAGATGTCAATGAACCACACGCTTGACTAGAACCAAGAAGATCAGATCATCACACATTCAAAGAAATCTGGATGATGTTCTCCCAGGAGGTGTTCAGTGACAACATTATCATCCTACCTCTTCTCTCCCTTTCACAACAAGCATTCTTTTAAAAATAAATAAATAAAACAAAGGTGTGTCCATGCTAATTTTTTCTGAATTTTCACATTCCAACCACTTCTCCACCGAAGTTACTTGAGTGAACATGCTCTTTCCGAAGTTACCAATGGCTGGCAGGTCAAGGCTGCTGACCTCCCTCTCTGCCCACCCACCTGCATTCTGCCTCTGCTTCAGGGTTCCTCTCTGCCTCCCAGGAGCAGAGAGCATGAGATCCACCTGGCTGTGTATAGTTATATAGCCCCCACAGCCACCCCCGTTCAAATTCCTTCTCCCCAATCTTCCCCATCCAGCACAGACCTGACAGTGGTAGCTACAACAAGAGAAAGCAGTGGAAGATGGTAGACAGCTGAGGGTCAGTGTGGTGGACCACAGCCCCAGGTATGCAAAATTTGGATCTGCTTGGATAAACATATTTTATAATCCCTTCGGGTATTGCCATCAAGGAATCTGCAGAAGTAAGAGATCAAGCATAAAGGAGGGTGATTAAGGTTTCTGATGATCTAGACTTCTTTTTTCTTCTTCTGTGGAAAAAAGTGGCCAATCTGTCATGGTATAGTTGAAGATAGGAACTTGATGTAGAGATTTATGGAACAAGTGATCTTTAAATACCTAAGGGCAGAATCTGAAAATCATTATTTTCTTTATACTTACCCTCCACTAAATACACCAAAAAATGGAATATACAGTTGAAATTGTGTTTGAATCCTTTAATGTTTCAAGCCTACAGAGATGTACAAGTTATCTTTGCTTCAATTGCATGTTGGACTTCAAGACAGGTAGGAGAGCAGACACAGACTGGTACAGTTATAGATAGGGGAGATAAGTGTCACTCATATCATTCCTGTGGCTGAAGGGTATGTTTTTGGCAGCTGTATCAAGCACATTCCAATTGCTGGGAGAGGTATAACATATTTTATTCAGCAGTTAATGAGAGAAATGAGATGTAGGAATTTCTCCTGAACAGTCTCTGGAAACAACTAAGGTGGAGTAGGAACGTTGTAATTAAGTCTGCATAGATTTAGTCACAGAATTTAACAAATATAATACAGATGGGACAAAATGGAATGAACAGTATAGGGGAATCAATGCAATCTCAAGGAAAGAATTTTCCATTGATATTGGTTATGAAGAGTTCCTGGGTCCAGAAATCTTTCCTCCAGAATTTACTAATACAAACCTCATGTAACATATCTCAGAAGTAGTGGAAGAGGTAATTTAGAATTATCTCATAGACGTTAGAAGTCTTTTCTATAAAAATATTGTCCTCTTACAGAGTTCAGCCATGTTCATGGATTTTGAATGTTGACTGCAATGAGATTTGAAAAGAATTGTTGATTAAAGGTTGAAACTACATGAAGAATTAAGTGGTGGTAGACGAAAAACAAGCCTATTGATGTACAAGTCGTTACACACCACGTGCAGTGAGTTCTTACCCCAGAAACTGGGGTCTTTGAGTCTATCAAACAGTAGACTGCTATATTCATTGACTACTGTGCTTTGAGTACCTAATCTAGTCTACAGATCTACCCCTCTGTTTCTTAGCCAGTACTAAGTGGTTTAGATGCTTGCTGCTTTATAATACAATTTGAGATCTGGTAGGACTAGGCCAACTTCCTTAATATTTTTCCATTAATTCCCTTGATATTCTGGATCTTTTGTATTAAATTTTATAGTATTTTTTTCTAGTTCTAGAAAATCATTTTTGGTAGTTTGATTGGTATGGCACTGAATAAATAAATTAATTTAGGCAGAATTGTCATTTTTATTATATTAGCTCAGCCTACCCATGAGCAACTGATGTTTTTCCAGTTATTTAGATCTGACTTTATTTGTCTGAAAAGTGTTTTGTAATTGTGTTCATATAGTCCCTGGGTTTGTTTTGGCAGGTAGACTCCCAGGTATTTTAGACTTTAGCTTTAAATGGGATTATTCTCTCTATCTCTTGCTGTTGGACTTTGTTAGTAATGTATAGAAATACAGTTGATTTATATGGGTTTATCTTGTAACCTGCAACTTTGCCAAAATTGTTTATTATTTCAAGTAGTTTTTTACTTGATTCTCTGGGATGCTCTAAGTATATCATCATATCATCTGCAAAGAGTGATAACTTAGTTTCTTTTTTGCCTATTCTAATTCCTTCAATTTGTTTTTCTTCTCTTATTACTATAGCTAGCATTTCTAATACCATACTGAATAACAGTGATGATAATGGGAATCTTTGTTTCACCTCTGATCTTCTTAGAAATGCATCAAGCTTGTCCCTATTGCATTTAATGCTTGCTGATGGTTTTAGGCAGATACTGCTTATTATTTTATGGAAAGTTCCATTTATTCCTATGCTTTCCAGTGTTTTCAATAGGAATGGGTGTTGTATTTTATCAAAAGTTTTACTGCATCTATTGAGATAATCATGTAGTTTCTGTTAGTTTTGTTGTTGATATGATCAATAATACTAATAGTTTTTCTAATATTGAACCAGCCCTTCCTTACTGGTATAAACCTACCTGATCTTAATATAATATTTTCATGATAAGTTGCTGTATTCTTTTTACCAAAATCTGATTTAAAATTTTTGCATCTACATTCATTAGAGAAATTGGTCTAGAATTTTCTTTCTCTATTTTGGCTCTTCCTGGCTTAGGTATCAGAACCATATTTGCATCATAAAAAGAATTTAGTAGGACTCTTTCTTTGGCAATTTCCCCAAATAATCTGTACAGTATTGGAATTAACTGTTCTTTAAACGTTTGATAGAATTCACTTCTGGCCCTGGAAATTTTTTCCTAGGGAGTTCATTGGTGGCTTGTTCAATTTCCTTTCCTGAAATGGAGTTATTTAAGTACTCAACTTCCTCTTCTGTTAATCTAAGCAATTTATATATTTTAAAATAATCATGCATTTCATTTAGATTGTCTAATTTATGAGCATACAGTTGGGCAAAATAATTTCTAATTATTGTTTTAATTTCATCTTCATTAAAGGTGAGTTCACCCTTTTCATTTTTGATACTGGTAATTTGGTTTTCTTTTTTAAAATCAAATTGACCAAAAGTTTATCTATTTTATTGATTTTTTTTCATAAAATCAGTTCTTAGTTTTATTTATTAGTTTGATAGTTTTCTTAATTTCAATTTTGTTAATTTCTCCTTTGGTTTTCAGTATTTATAAATTGGAATTTAATTGGGGATTTTCAATTTGTTCTTTTTCTAACTTTTTCAGTTGTATGTCCAATTCAGTGATCTCCTCTTTCTCTATTTTTTTCTTGTAAGCCTTCACCTAAGGACTGCTTTCACTGCATCCCATAACTTTTGGTAAGTCATTTTGTTATTGTCATTCTCTTGAATGAAATTATTGATTGTTTCTATGACCCACTCATTCTCTAAGATTAGATTATTTAGTTTCTAATTAATTTTTGGTCTATTTTTCCATGGACCTTTATTACATATAATTTTTATTGCATCATGATCTGAAAAGAATGCATTGACCATCTTTGGCTTTCTGCACTGCATTGTAAAGTTTTTATGCCCTATTATGTGGTCACTTTTTGATTATGTGCCATGTACCACTGAGAAAAATATATATTCCTTTCTTTCCTCATTCAGTTTTCTCCAGAGGTCTATCTGCCTTTTCCAGAATTCTATTCACCTCCTTAATTTCTTTCTTGTTTATTTTGAGGTTAGATTTATCAAGTTCAGAGGAAGAGAGGTATCGGTCCCCTACTAATATAGTTTTGCTACCTAATTTTTCCAGTAACTCCCTTAACATCTCCTCTAAGAATCTGCATGCTATATCACTTGGTGCATATATGTTTATTAATGATATTATTTCATTTTTAATGGTGCCTTTCAGCAGGATATCGTTTCCTTCCTTATCTCTTTTGATTAGATCTATTTTTACTTTTGCTTTGTCTGAGATTAGGATTGCTCTCTGCTTTTTTTTACATCAGTTAAAGCATAATATATTCTACTCCAGGCTTTTACCTTTACCCTGTTCCAAATGTTTCTTGTACACAACATATTGTAGGATTATGGTTTTTAATCCACTCTGCTATCTGCCTCCATTTTATGGCAGAGTTCATCAGATTAGCATCCAAAGTCATGATCACTCTCTGTGTCTTTCTCTCCATCCTATTTCTCTTTCTGTTTATGGTTTTATTTCTTTCTTTTTCCTTCCCTTCCTCAAGAATTTTACTTTTGGCCACTGCCTCCCTCAGTCTTCTCTCTCTTCTATCAGCCTCCCCTTCCTTTTTATTCCTTACTATTTCTTCCCTCCCTTCTAACCACCCTCTCACTTTTCTTTCCCTTTTCCCCTCCTACTGCCTGTAGGGTAAGTTATATTTCTATATTTAATTTAGTATGTAGTTCCCTCCTTGAACCAAATCAAATGAGAGTAAAGCTCAAACAATACTCATCTTCCTCCTTTCCTTCCCTCTACTGTAATATATTTTTGTGCCTCTTCATGTGATGTAATTTGCCCTTTTCTGTCTCCTCTTTTCCTCTTATCCCATTATAATCCCTTCAAACCCTCTAATTACCTTTTTTTATTTTCACATCAGTTCATCTATACTCACTCCCTCTATCTATGTATATCTCTTTTAAACATCACAATAAATATACAATTATTGAAATTAACAAGTACTATCCTCCTTTATGGGAATGTAAACAGTTTGCCCATATTGAATAACAATTTTTTCCCTTTGTATGCCTCTTTTGAGTCTTGTATTTGAAGATCAAATTTTCTATTGAGCTCTGGCCTTTTCATCAGGAAAGTTTGAAAATCTCTTGTTTCATTGAATGCCCTTCCCCTTACCTGAAAGATTATGCTCAATTTTGCTGGGTAATTGATCCTTAGTTGTAGTCCAAGCTCCTTTGCCTTAAGGAATATCATATTCCAATCCCTCCGATCTTTTAATGTAGAAGCTGCAAGGTCCTGTGTGATCTTGACTGTAGTTCCTTGATATTCAAATTGTTTCTTTCTGACTGCTTGAAGTATTTTCTCCTTGACCTGATAGCTCTGGAATTTGGCAATAACATTCTTTGATATTTTCAATTTGGGATCCCTTTCAGGAGGTAATTGGCGGATTCTTTGGATCACTATTTTGCCTTCTGGATCTAGGATTTCAGGGTAGTTTTTCTTGATGATATCTTGGAAAATATTGTCCAGGGTCTTTTTGTCATCATGGCTTTCTGGTCCACCAATAGTTCTTAGATTTTCTGAATCTGTTTTTCCAATAAGATATTTTACATTTTCTTCTATTTTTTCATTCTTTAGGTTTTGTTTGATTATTAATGCCACATAAAGTCAGTAGCTTCTATTTGCTCATTTCTAATTTTTAACTAACTGCTTTCTTCAGTTAGCTTTTGTACTTTCATTTCCATTTGTCCAATTTTCCCAATTAAGTTATATACATCTGTATCCATTTGGCCACTTACTTTTTAAGGAACTGTTCTCTTTAGTGAATTCTTTTCTCATTTTTGCAATTTGTATTTTTAAAATCATTGGACAACTTTTCTTCTACCTCTCTAATTTGGCTTTCAAAATCCTTTATGAGCTCTTCCAAGAATTCTCTTTGGGCTTGAGACCAGTACATATTCCTGTTTCAGTTTTCAGATGTGAGTACAGTATCAATGCTGTCTTCTTCTGAATTCATATTTTGATCTTCCCTTTCCCTGTAGTAAGATTCTATGGTCTTTGCTTTTCTGATTTACATCTTACATGTAGTGATTGACTTTTTCCTGTAATTTAAAATTCATCTCAGCTTCTGGGGTACAATGAGCTCTGTCCCACATTTCTTTTGCTGGGAATTTGGGGCCTGGTTTCTGGCTTTGTGTATTGGGGCCTCTGATTCTTTCAGCTAGAAGCTATATAATGCTGTAGCTTACCTGTTGCTGAGCTGGCTGATGTGTGGCAAATCTGAGGCCAGGGGAAGTCTTTCTGAGTTTCCCTGGGGTTACACTGAAACACTTGGCATGAGGTGTGGGGGAAGGGTGGTCTGGCCATGGGAGCTCCTCTCCTCCCCAAGGTCTGCACTAGAACACAACCAGACTCAGCAGCTGGTGAGTTCCCGTCTGTGCTGGTATTTGCCCAATTCCCCTGCTTGTATTAAGGCATGCCTGGGGTTCTGGTATTGTCCCCTATGGGCTCTACCTCCATGGGGCTCAGGATCTTCTGCAGGTCCACTAAGGTGTTGTTTGATGACATACTTCTGGTCCTTCACTGGTCTCCTTCAGTCACAGCAAGAGGGATCCTTCCCACTGGTACCCTAGCCTCCATAGTTAAAAGACTGTTTATCCCTTCTTCTGGATCCACTCTTCCAGGATTTTTCCTGGGGAAATATTCTCTGGGTTTTTGGAGGTCAACAAGGGGAATGTGAGAGGACTTACAGTTTACTCCACCATCTTGGCTCCTGGAAGTTCAAGAAGGTTACTTTCAAACATTTAATCTTTGGGCTGATCACCCCAGGAGTGGCCACAGCTCCTGCCGCAGGCCCTCCATTTATCTCTCACTCAGTTCTGCTGGACTTCAGTCCTGTATTGAGAGACTTGGGAACCCACATTGTGGCTTGTGATTCAGTCCACCTCACTCCCACTCCACTATGGCTATAGCCAAGTCTGTGCTGGTGCCTTCTGCATGCCCTGTGCTCTCCCAGCCCTATGCAACTGATTCTTCCCATCTACCTTCTACATTGTCCTGGTCTGGAAATCTGTCACATTTTGTCTCCTAGTGGATTCTGCCACTCTAAAATTTGTTCAGATTCATTTTTTAGAGGTATCTGAAGGAGTTTGTGGAAGAGCTCAGATGAGTCCATGTTTACTCCGCCATCTTGACTCTGCCCTGTAAAAAAAGTTTTTCTTTAGGCAATATTTGAATCTGTGTGTAACAAAAAGAAGGGGTTTTAGTTTTATGACAAGATATTTTGAATATTTATGAATTTAACAGTATGCAGATAGCTCTATAATGTTGGAATTGTATGCTTCCAAGTGTACAATAGAAGAACATGTTTATATTTCATACTTTTTTAGATTTTGAGGAAAAAATGTCAAAGAAAAATTGTCATACTTGGGGAAAATAGAAGCCAAATATAAAATAAAAATTTTTCAAGGCCTCATGACACTTGCTTACATACTCATGTTATTCTAATTATAAAAATGTTCAACCATCCAAAAAAAAATCTGGTTTTCTTCACAAGTACTTTTGGATCTAAAGGTAGTATCTTTGGATTAACTGATGCTTGCTAGCACTTTCTGAATATTTCCTTCTCTTTCTTGCTTTAAAAGAAAAATAAGGACAAATTTGTCAGACCAGTATTACAACTAAGTAGTGTCATTTCTGATAAAAAAAAATGCAAATATGAAAATTAATTTATTTAGAGCCTAACTCCATTCCAATAAAGACACAAAATTTCTTTTAAAAAAAGTTTCCAATGACTCAAAATTCCTTCAATTAATTACTCTTTCTCAGTCTTCATCCATCTTGATCTCTTGTCACTTTTGACATCATTCTGTATATTGTCTTCTTCCTCAGTTTCCATGATTCTGTTTTCACGTGGCTCTCTTTTCTATTTTAAATCTCTTTCTTAGTCATCTATCTTGTTTTCTTTAACACTAGGTATCTCTCAAGAATGTGTCATGGTTCCTCTTTCTATACCTCCCCTCTCTGCTTATTTGTGTGTATATCTTTTTCTCTCTCTTTCTCCTCTTTAATTCCAATGGGCTTATTTATTTTCTCTATGTCCAAATTTACATACCAAGCACTAAAACTGAAAACTCTGCAGCCATAAAATTAGCTCACTAGTCCAGCTAGCTGCCTATTGGAAATTAATTTCCACCTAGATGTCCCATGGGCATACCAACTTAAATCATCTCCTCAACAACCACCACAATTTATTTTGTGTCAAATTTTCACTTATTTATGTCAAATCATTCATCAAGCTTTATTAAATCTACCTCCGCATAACTTTCTCCTCTGTCCTTTTCTTTATACTAGTTTAAGCCTTCATCACCTCTCACTTGAACTATTTTAATATCCTCTTAATGTCTCTCCAATTTTTCCTCTCTGCAATCCATTCTTAGTGCAGAATAGAAAAATAAAGATTTTTGATTTAGAAATCTTTAGTGGCTCCCTATTTTCTATAGGTTAAAATAACTCCTCACTTTGATGCTTAAAGCCCTTCACAGTATGACTCTAGGTTACCTTTCATTTTATTTCATATTACTCCCTATCAAGGAGTTGATATTTCACCAAATTGACCTATTTGCTTTTCCCTAAAATTGCCATTCCTTCTCTAGCCCCTATACCTTTGCATTAGCTTTCCCCCATACCTGGAATCCATTCTTTCCTCACTGCCATCTCTTAGATTCTTTTTCTAGTGTTTGCTCCTCTAGAGGAGCTGGGTTTCTTAGGTTTGTTTTTTTTAATCTGCATTTCCCTTGCATCTAGTACTATGATGAGTAAATTTGGAAATAGAGGCCTTATACATAAGGAAGGTATTTAGTAGGTACCTGTTATATTGAACTGACTTTGTGTAATTAATTCACTGGAAGTCTTCAAGTGGAGGACTGATGACCAGTCATTGAAGAATATTGTAGAGAAAATGCCTGTTCATGTACAGGTTGGTCTAGAAGACTTCCTAGGTCCTTTCTAAGATGTTGTAAATACTGGGCAGTGCAAAGGGAGAATATTCTAACCTCATGTAGCCTGGCTATGCCTGGAACTACATGAAGATGAGTCTTCAGCATCCATTCCATAAAGCACAAGTGTCAAACTCAAATTGAAAAGGGCTGTTAAACTTGCTTTAGAACACATAAGGATCCCTGCAGGCTGCAATGACTTTAAAAACCACATATTAACTATCTTATTTTCTACTGCATTTTTGTTTGCTTTGCTAATTATTTCCCAATTACATTTGATTCCAGTTAGGATACACTTGGGAATATTGTCCCAAGTCCATATGATTAACAGCTCTGCCTTATAGCAAACACCTAAGATTCCTAGGCAACTTTATGGGGATACATATGGTTCAAAATTGAATGAATTGGCACTTTGGGGATGATTCAGAAAACCCTGAATGGAATTTCAGTCCCCCAAGAAGTGATTGCTAAAGTCAGGGGTGGAGGTGTTGACAGCATCAGAGAAGATTGGTCACTAAGCCAGGAGGTGTGACCCACTAGATGAACTCTACAGTTATGTAATAGGACAATGGGCCAACAGTCCTTAAAGCATGGGTAATATCTGATGTCTGCTGTCAATCCATGTGGAGGCTTGGTGAGTCTTCTTCCAGAAATATGTGAAGGGGAAGCCTGTTCCCTCCCCACTTCAGAAGAGATGCAGATATGCTAATTGTTTTTTGGGGAGGTGGTTGTCATCTTAGTGTGTGGTGAAAACAAGCCTTTAACTTGGCTTGCTGAGCCAGAACTATGTTTATGTATAAAAGGTTCATTTAAAAGAAATCTTTTTTTTCTTCCTTGATGGATTTTGAGGAGAAACTACTACTGTGCATTTGGGGGTAGGGAGAGCTCACTACCACCACCCAAGCACAGTGTGTGTATTAGCATACAACATCTTTTTCTCTTTTATATCTTAGTTCTTGATCATAATTCTTTCCAGATCTTAGAGTATCAGAGACAGAACAGACAGAAGAGAAGTAACCTTATGAGATTCAAAAAGTTCGAAGAGGCATCAAAGGTCGTATAGCAAATGAAACTATTTACAGCAGTGACTGAGTCCAATAAGTAACAAACCCTGAGGAGTAATCTTGTTCTATCTCTTTCAAGAGTTAATACATCCAGGGACTAAGACGCTATATCATGCATGCAAGTGGCATCCATTGACTATGCTGGATTCAGAAGCAAGCTTAGTAAGGCAATATTTTGTAAGGAGAACATTAAATCTGAGTGCGTTCTCCCCAGGGATCAAATAAGTGTTTAGAGTGGTTGAAGCAGGCGCTGTGGAGCACTTTGTGCTTAGTCACACGTTGAAGATGCCAAGGTCATCCATTATATCCTGGACCATCACCAGTCATCCTGACTTATGAGTATTTCCACTGGACTTTGATGACTCTGGGAGGGAGAGTGAAGAGGGAGGTTTTGTGCAACGCTGCCTCACTTAAATCCATTTCAAGAGCAAGTCAAGACATCACCCCCATAATGTCATTTATCCTCAAAAAAAAGGATGAATGACAATAAAGGCAAGGAGTATAGAGGGAAGAATGTACAAGGATTCAATGATATATTGTTATATTTTCTTCCATGTCATACTGTTACACTAAAAATTGCTTTGTAAGAGATAATTGATGCCAATTAGTTGATTGATACTGGGAGATGTTAACATTTTGATTGCTATTCGGGAGAATATATTGGAGGAGGCTTTGTGAATAACAGTATTAGGTGCCCTCATCTCCTCAGAGTTACCCCTAGGACTGTGAGAGAAGCAGTAGTAAGCCACTTTATGGGGATTAAGAGGGTCCAACCTACAACTAAACTAGGGGTGGCCCACATGAAGGGGACCTTAGATATGATTTAGTACAAACTTAGCATTTTGCAATTGAGGAAATTGGGGCTCAAAGAAGTTAAGTGATGTCAGTCAAATACAAATTTGTCTTGAATGATCAGACCAATTATTATAGTCATAGTTCATGTGTTTCATTGAAAACATTGGCCTAGAAAAGCAAGAAAAATAAGTTTTCCGCTGGGAAGTTTTAGAGGCCAGATAAATAATAAAATCATAAAAAGTTGCTTTTTCCCTTTCTCCACCTAGAAAAACATAACCCATCCCATTGTATTTTGGAATTCGTTTTGCAAAATTGCAAACTGATGCAAGTGTCTTTGGGGGAGGAAGAAGATAACAGTTAATATTCTGGCTCCGAAACATGCCTTTGGTCTCCTAAACAGAGCTCATTCCCTTTTCATGTAATTTTCAGGGTTATTTCATAGAATATCAGATGATTCTCAGCCTTGGTCAAAACCATAAAGTCTACGAAGAGTTGCCCTTGACTTGAAGGAATCAGTCAAGGTGTTATTAAGTGTTAATTTTCTGATGTAACCCTGACAAGGTGTAAGGAAGGGGGAATCGAACAACCTTTTATTAATCGTCTACTGTATACTAGGCACTGTGTCAAGTGATTTACAAATGTTCTCTCTTTTGAGTATCATATTTTATCTTAAAGGATTAACTTAATAAAATCTTATTCCCAGGATTACAAGCAAGAAGAAAAAAAACAACACAAAAACTAATGACTGAAATAGAATTAAAACCAATTTTCACTGAGAAGCTAGATGGTACAGTGGATAAATCATGGGACTTAGAATCAAGAAATTCATCATCCTGAGTTCAAATATAGCCTCAGACACTTATGAGCTATGTGACCCTAGGCAAGTTACTTAACCCTGTTTACCTCAGTTCCTCATCTGTAAAATGAGCAGGAAAAGGAAATGGCAAACTACTCCAGTATCATTGTCAAAAAAACTCCAAATGGGGTCACAGAAGATCTGACACAACTGAAAAGACCAAACAATAAATTCAAACATTCCCCTTAAGATACTGCCTTAAACAAAAACAGAAGTTTAAACAGCCCCCTGCTACCATGATCCCCAAAGGGGCCAAACCCAGGTTCAGGAATTCTACCGTCTATCCTCTAATCAGACTATTTCCATAAAATTTCACCAGGCCAAGCTAGAAGACACATATATTAAAAATAGGAAGAATTTAATGAAACATAATTGGGAATTGGTTGCAAAGATTTTGACCAAGTATTAAAAATTCTTAATATCCATTCCCAATTACAGCCACCATGAAGGCATCCTTCAGGAATCTCAGCTCCCAATTCGTTACTCTACATCTTCAGGATAGCAAGATGAAGATGTGTCAAGCACTTTAAGAAAATTACCAAGGAAATTTGCTGTAGATCTTGGGAGAGCTGGATTTCTAAGTAATGTATGTGTTTATCATCATCATGGAAAGTTCAGCTGCTCTGTGCACCCGACTCTCACACCATGAAATTGAATTTATAAGCTGGTGTCTCATGGCCACCATCTTTTATTTTCATATCTTCCTTTCCCTGTTTCACTTGGCTATTCACTAATGCCTTAGCCTTCACAAGAATTTCCCCAATCTTTTCAAAACCTCCCATTCTCAAAGCCTCATCACACTACAAATTCACACATAGTTTTCTTGGGAATATTGTGACAAAAACAACATGGTATATTGGGCCAGACATACCTCCTTGCACTTTGAAGATAACATGTTAAGTAGGAATAAATGATGAAACATAGTAATCATGTCATCCACTGTCTTGATGTGCAAGCATTCATGTAGCCTCTTTAAAGTATTTTACCACATAATTTAGCTTTAGAAGTTTTTCTAGAAATCATTATAAGTGCATAACCTTGAAGAAAGCTCAGCCTCCTGGCCCCACAAAGATTTTCAGTCATACAGACTTTCCATACTGTTTGGGTAGATTACAACAAAAAACTAAGAAATGACTGCCAAAAACAACTGTCAACTCTGAACCTCACCTCCCTGATCTCCTCAGCACTAGCAGGAAATCTACTTCCAGGCCACTGCCTCTAGGATCCTCTCCCTGTGACCTCTATAGGTCTCCATTTTCCCCCAAATCCCTGGTAAACTGAGGATCACATTTTCTGGAGATTAGGTTACCCCATCTCTTTGAATAATTGTAACTTCACTGTCTCCAGTTTCATTGTTTCCCTCTCCACCCCACTGAATTGACCTCTACAATCCTTGCCCCTTTTCTTGGCTCTTCTATGCAAACATATATTTGGGCTATTTTCTCTCCAGATTAAAAAAAAAAAAAACAAAAAAACCTAATACTCTTCCTCAAGTATTGAAAACATAGATGTTCAACACCTGTTCATATGACTGGATAAAATATAACTCTGTTCCAAGACTTCAAGGATTTCCAAATGACCACGGTCTCTAATTTTATTCCACATATTGATTCAAACAACTTCAATGAATCCCACTGGGAAAGAGAATTATTTTTTCTCTGAACTAGGCTTTCTTTAATTTATCTCAATCTGTCTAAAGTCACTTTCTCATATTTTGAGCTATGAAAGAGGAATAATTCATATCATCCTTGCTGGTTGCAAAGATATTCTGAGGTGAATATTTGATATCAATCTCAGAGGTACAATATCAGAAATGAAATATTTTGCATGAGACGTAATTGAGGTTTGAAAAAAATCAAAGCTCTACCTATGTGGTAGTTCCTGTGGTAGGAACCGTGTGGTTTTGTGTGGATAGTAACAAGGAGGAAATTGAAGAACTCTTGTTAGGAAGGAGAGGCCTAGATGTGTGACTTAGGATATTAAGGGCAAGGCTGTGTTCATGCTGACCCCAAACCAGGATAGAGTTGTTGTTTAATCATTTCAGTTGTGTCTGACCTTTTATGACCCCATTTGGGGTTTTCTTGGCAAAGATACTGGAATAGTTTGTTATTTCCTTCTCCAGCTGATTTGACAAATGAGGAAACTGAAGCAAACAGGGTCACACAGTTAGTAAATGTCTGAGACCCACTTTTAACTCAGGAAGATGAGTCTTCCTGACTCCAGGTCTTGCACTCAATCTACTGTTCTATCTAGCTGCCTTCCCTTCTCTTTCTATGCACGTCCTAACCCTTGCAATCACCTTTATCCTCTCTTAAGTGTTTATTGTGTACAAGGCACTGTTCTAGGTTCTGGGGAAGCAAAAACCAAACTGACAAAAGAGTCTCTGCCCCCAGAAAGCTTGCGTTCAATAAGGAATTTACATTCACGCAAAATTATTTAAGTAAATAGGAAATTCAAGGAGGGAAGCATCACTTAATATTTTTGAACAGTGGTGTGACAAAGTAAGTCCTATGCTTTATGAAGATTCTTTCTGACACTCAGTGAAGACTAGATTAGAAAGGACAGTGACTGAAAGCAAGGATATTCATTAAGAAACTATTATCATAATCCAAGTAAAAAGGAATAAGTTGTTCTGTTTGATTTTCTGCCCGGGTAGAAAGTGTAAATTATTTCCCACAGACATATGCCTCCAATCCTTTAACTCAGGGAATTGGGAAGAAGTTGAGGTTAAATGATCTACCCAGGGTCACATAGCCTATATGTGTCAGAAAGAGGACATATACTCAAATTTTTCTGACCACAGAGTCAACTATCTATTCAATAGGCCACAGTGCTCCTGGGTAGTTAATTGTGTTCTTCTACTTGAGAACAGGGATTGGTTTATTTTGTTTTTCTTTGTATTTCCAGCTTAGTACAGTGTCCGGCACATAGTAGCTGCTTAATAAATGCTTGCAGAGTGACTGATTGACTCTTGTTCTTGGGGTACCACCTATATAAGCATGTAGCTTCCAGAATATCTATCTTTGGTTCAAGGAAATTTATGAGTCCACATCCATATAAAAAGGTAATCCATTAAGTTCCCATACATGTATTCAATTTTCGTATCATCAGCCAGAGGACACAATTAGTTCAAAGCAAAAATGTTTAAAGAAATGGTTTCATGAGAAGTTTTCTCATTGATCATTTCCCCTTAAACGCAGGGTACACTCTCTTACAAAGATGCCGGTGGGTAGAGTGAGTATGTATAACACTGCCAAGCTGCTCTTCTCTCAGTCAGTCACTGAACTAACAGTCAACAAGCATTTATTAAGCACTTGCTATGGTCCAGGCACCATACTAAGTGGTAGGAATAGAAATATAAGTAGAATGATAGCCCTTGACCTCAAGGAGCTTATTTTCTAATAGGGAAAGGCAGCATATTAAAGAAAGTAGAAAGGAAGGGAGAGGAAAGAACAATGAAACAGACAGAAATTAAATGACTTTTCCAGAAGCACAAATATAGTGTCTGAGGTCGTATTTGAATTCAGGCCTTCCTGACTCCAGGTCAAATACTCTATCCATGGTGCCACCTTTGGTAGCTATCCTTGGGAGCCATTTCTTAATCTATATAGTGATAGCTAACATTTATATAGTGTTTATTATGTACCAGGTGCTGTGTTAGTGCAGTGTACAATTATTATTTTGCATATCATTATTGTAATTATCATCTCATTTGTTCCTTACAACAATCCTGGGATATAGGTGCTATGGTTATCCCCATTTTATTGTTGGGGAAGCTGAAGCAGAGAGAAGTTAAGTGACTTGTCAAACTATTAAATGTCTGAGACTTGAATTCAAGTCTTCTTGACTCCAGGCAGATAGCTGTATCTACTGTGCCATAGTTGCCTTCTTTGTGAAGAACACAGAGAAGATCTGTTTGGCAAGACTGCAGAATGTGAGTGAGGAACTTTTGTAAAATGAGGCTGCAAAGATAGGTTTGAGTCAGATTGCGAAGAACTTGAAAGACTAAACAAAGGAGTTTTTATTTTATCCTAGAGGCAATGAGAAGCCCTTGGAATTGATTGAATAGAGGAGTTAGGAAGTCAGATTTCACTTAAGAGAGATTAAAAAAATGAAAATAACCTACATGTAAAAAATATTTATGCAGCTCTTTTGTGGTGACAAAGAATTGGAATTTGAGGAGATACTCATCAACTGGGGAATGACTGAACAAGTTGTGATATATGAATGTAATGGAATACTATTGTGCTATAAGAAATGATGAGCAGGCAGATTTCAGAAAAACCTGGAAAGAATTACATGAACTGATGTTGAGTGAAGTGAGTAGAACCAGGAGAACATTGTACAAAGTAACGGCAACATTGTTGAAAGTCAATTTTGATAGACTTAGCTCTTCTCACCAACACAATGATGCAAGACATTTACAAAAGACTCATGATGGAAAATGTCAACCAAATCCAGAGAAAGAAAAGTGGAGTCTGAATATGGATCAAAGCACACTATTTTCTCTTTGTTGCTGTTATTGCTGTTTCTTTCTTGAGGTTTTTCCCTTTTTTTCTGATTGATCTTTCATAACATGACTAAAGTGAAAATACATTTTGCTTGATTGTACATGTATAATCTATATCAGATTGCTGTCATGGGGAAAGGAGAGGGAAGGGAGAGAAGGAGAAAAAATTTGGAACTCAAAATCTTATAAAAGTGAATGTTGAAAACTATCTTTACATGTAATTGGAAAAAATAAAATACAGTAGAATCTCGGTTTATGAATTTAATTTGTTCCGAGATTCTGTTCATCATGTGATTTGTTTGTATTTCAAAGCCATTTTTCCCATAGAAAATAATGTAAAGTCAGATGATAGGTACCAAATCCCCAAAATTATTCATGTAAAAATAATTATTTACAATTTTAAGTAAGATTTTTGTCCTTAATGTACCTGAAATACAATAGCAATGATTAGTACACAATATAAAAAAAATTAAACAAATTAATCTGCATTTTACCTTTGAGAAGGGTCATTGCTGGCTTAAGGAAGATGCGAAGGGGGAAAAGGAGGAAGAAGTGTTATTGCTTGGAAGGAGAATCTCCTTCTATGAGAACGTTGGAGATTTCAGCGTTGGAAGTATTCTCTCATGTTACTTTCACTAAAAGTGAGACTAATAGTACTGCCTTCACTTAATTTCATGCTTTAGAATCACTTTCATGTTTTGACTCTGATTTCTTTTCTTTACATTTGCTTCTGACTAGCAATCTTTGTGACACTTGTTTTTGATGTTTTTTCAGTTTTCAACAATCACTTCCATAAGTTTTAAATTTTCTCACCCTCTCTCCCTGAGACAGCATGCACTCTTATATGGGTTCAAAAAAACAAATAAAATAAAAAACATTTATTGCCTTAGTTGAGCATCATCCCATCCCAAGACATTCAAGTCCAAACATGATATTTGTACTGTGAATTTTTGTTCTTCGTATAAGACAAATTTTATGAAAAATTTTTCCTCATCCAGTGAAGCATATGTAAACCAGGTTACTTGTAAACTGAGGTTTTTCTGTACTATGAAGTGGACCAAAAAAAAAGAAAATGAAAAATTCTTTTGGCATAGTATGTAGGATGGATCTGAGTGGTGAGGCAAGAGCAGGGGCCTAAATTAAGGTGGTAGCTGTGTGAGTGGAGAACCACCAGTTCAGATAGGATCTTTTCTGTTTGACTCCTAGATCTAGGATTAAACACTCTTACATGCTTTCCCAGCCCCAAATCCTCTCTAGCTTAGGGGCAAATAAATTTTAGTGAGGACAAAAGATAATCAAATCAGGCAATGTCTAGCATTCCTCTTCATTACACACATCATTTGGGGTGTATGGGTATTCAAGAAGGATTTGGACATCTGGTGTTAGAGCTTACCAAGCCCTTTTCATGACTGCCCATTCACCTTTAGTGTCCACCCAAAACTCAACTCTCATTTGCCAATCCAAGAAGCTGTAACATATGCAGTGGCAAAGTCCCCTTAAACCACGTTGGCAAACTGGCTAAACAAGACTGAGTGTAACTGATAGGCATCAAACTCATTAGAGGGATATCTACCCCATGAGAAAAATTTGTTCCATCAGTCATGCAGGAGATTGAAGTAGGCCCTGCGGAGCACTTGGAACTTCATCAGACATAGAAGATTCCAAGGTCATTCACTGCATTTCAGGCCATCATCAATTGTCTTGATTTTTGTCTTGCTACTGGACTTCAATGATTCTAAAAGAAAGAGACTGATGACTTTGTGCAGCTCTGCCTCATTTAAATTCAAGTCACCTACAAGTTAAGGCATTAACCTATGATATCATTGGTCTTCTTTGAAAACTAAGAACAAGACCAGATCTGAAAAGAAAATTTGACTTTCAAACACAAGAATCAAGAGAAGCATGAAAAAGTAAACAGGAAAGAGAAATCACAAAGGACTTTCTAAAGTTGAACTATTTACATTCCTGCATGGAGAGATAGTATTTGCAACTCTTGAGACTTTTTTCAGTATTTGGGTAGTTGGAGGGATTACACATACACACACACATTGTATGCATATATATATTATATATATATATACATATACATATATACAATATGCATATAGACAGAGAGCACAGAGTGAATTGAATAAGAAGGGATGATATTTAAAAAACAAAATTATGGGGTGAGAGAGGAATATATTGGGAGGAGAAAATTAGAAATGGAATGGGGCAAATTATTACTCATAAAAGTGGCAAGAATAAGTTTAGTCAATGGAGGAGAAAAGGGAGGAGGTGAAAGGAAAAAAGTGAAGTTTAATCCTTCACATTTGGCTAAAGGAGGGAATAACATGCTTACTCCATTTGGTATGAAAATCTATGTTATACCACAGGAAAGCAGAGGAGAATGGGGACAAGTAGGGGGATGACAGAAGGGAGGGCAATTGGGTGAAGGGAGTAATTAGAAGTAAACACTTATGGGGAGGGACAAAGTCAAAAGAGAGAATAGAATAAATGGGGTGCAGGACAGAATGGACAGAAATATAGTTAGTCTTACACAACATGACTATTTTGGAAGTTTTTTGAAAAATTACACATATTTAGTCTATATTGAATTGCTTGCCTTTTCAATGGGATGGGTGGGGAGGGAGGGAGAGAAGCTGGAATTCAAAGTTTTAGGAACGAATGTTAAAAAACATCCCAGGTGCATACAAAAATGTTTTTTAACATTCGTTCCTAAAACTCTATCTTGCCATATAAGAAAAGAGAGAGGATGGGGATAAGAGAACAGAGGGGTGTGATAGAAGGGAGGGCATATAGAGGGAAGGGGTAATCACAATGCAAAGCATTATGGAGTGGGGAAAGGGAGAGATCAGGAGAAAATTTGGAATTCAAAATTTTGTGAAAATGAATGTTGAAAACTAAAAATAAATAAATAAACATTTAAAAAAGAAAAAGAAAAGAAAACTAAGAACAAACAACACAATATGTGTCAATCAGCAGCAGCATCCAGTTGTTTTGCCCATCTAGTTTGTCCAGCAAAAACAAAACAAAACAAAACTCAGTTTCCCTACTGGTAAATAAGAGACAATTCTCTGATTCATCTAAAAGTGATCAAATAGCTCTGACTTTTAGCAAGCAAGAGATGAAAGAAAGGTAGAAAGAAAATTTCTAGTCTAGGGAAAAGGAGACAGAAACATAAAATTAGAAACATAGAAACTAAGAAATGAAATGGACAGATTTCATTTTAGTTTTTGGTGAGGAGTTTTTTTGGAGTGGAGGAAGGGGAGTTGTTGAGGAATTGCTTGATAAGGAAAATCCAGTTCAGACCATGAGTATAAGCAACATGAAACTAAAAGATAATAGACTTCTCAGAGTCACTAGTCAGTATTCTGAGTTTGGAATAAGCTAGACTCAGGTGGACAGGCAGGGGCACGTGGGCCAAGGAATCTATAAACTGCCTTCTAAGCTCAAAACAGTCGAATGCCACATGTCCTCAAGGCTGCAGGTTCCCCACCCCTGATCTAGTATGTGATCCCTGACCTGTATGAACTGTGTTAGATTCTTACCCTTTGGCCCCTAGAAAAGTGGTTATTGTTTGTTTCAAGAATAGCCTATGTGGTACTGCCTGTGAGCGACTCTCAATGAGCATAAGGAGGGATGTGATTCTACCTCCACAGCCACAAACCAGCCAGAGTAACAGGAAAGAAGATTCAAAAATTCCAACAACCTAGTCCCTGCCCTAGTCACACAGCACCTCTCCATCTCCCAAGAGGGATTTCCCTGGCATAACCCCTACATCTGACTCAGACCAACAAACCCAACCAAAAAAAAGTACCATAGTTAATTCAATCGAACATCTCCCACTCAAATGTTGTCTCAGACTACCTCGTTTTCCACAGATCAGCAGCCAGTTCAGAAAGGACTGGCCATATTTTCCCAAATGCCTTTCAAAGGTTCTTCACTGGCAAAGCAACATTGTTTGAGTGCTGGAACATCTAGTAAGTGAGAGATCTAATGGAGGCTTCTCAAATGAGGTGGGTCCCAGAGAAAATGATGATGTTAAATGGTAAAAAAGTATAGAAACTGGTCAAACTGACTCAGAGATATACACTGGGCCTTAGAACAAGCATTGTCCTAGGCATGTCATAGACCAAAATGTCAATTAATGTCCAGTTTTGTTTTGTTTTTGTAAAGATTGGGCCTCCCTGCCTTGCCCTAACTGGAAGTACATGAGTCAGTGATGGCTCCATCCCACTAGTGATAAGAATGAAAACCAATTTGGCCTTTTCAATTTTGACCTAAGCTGGTTTGTCCCTCCTTAGGCAATCTGGTTACCCCCTGCCACCTGGGGCTCACTTGTTAATGCTGGACTCAGTGTAGACACCCAATAAGCATAACCTACTTCAGCTCAGAGTTTTCTGAACCCAAGAGATGTACCAGAGCCAGCTTCCCTGGTAGTTTACGGAAAAGAATTACAATGCTAGACCTCCAACTTTCAAGACAGATCTCTACATTTGTCAGGTCAGTTTCAGGAATGCTAGGAAGTGTATAAAATTTGGTCATCTATAGTCCCTAAGTGTTTTACCTGCTCTTTACTACCTACTCTCTTCACAGGAAGTGGGGCAACTGGAGACTTGAAGAATTATTCTGGGGGGGCGGGGCAGAGCCAAGATGGAGAAGGACAAAGATTTACATACTTTAGCTCTTCCTCACAGCCCATAAAATACCTATAAAGAAAGACTCTCAACAAATTCTAGAGCAGTGGAAGCCACAGAAAGACGGAGTGAAGGAGATTTCCAGCCTAGGATGACCTGGAAAGCCAATGGGAAAGGTCTGTCACACAGGATGTGGAGCAGAGGCCAGCCCAGCCTCAGTCATGTGTCTCTGGGAGGAGCAGGATTACAGCAAGCTTTGGGAAAGAAGTCTCCAAAAGCAGCAGCAGTTCACAGATCACTCAACTTACAGGTGCCAAAGGTCAGTGAGAGGGCTTTCTCAACCTGAGCAAGAAGGGAGCAGAGTCTCTCCCATAGCTCTGGTCCAAGGTGGCAGCAGAAGCTTCTGGGGGCTGTGGCAGGCAGGCAGCATCCAGCGTCCATTGTTCCATTGTTGGAGCACTGAGCATAAAGCTTCTGTGGGAACTGAGCAGCTGATCTGAACCTCAATCCTGAGCACAGTTCTGGGGTGAGCAGGAGCAGTAGGACCTTCCTCTTGACAAAGGATTCAGAAGTCAAGCAACTGATTGGGAAAATACCTAAAAAGGGGGGGAAAATAAGATCACAGAAGGTTACTGTTTTGGTGAGCAGGTATTTCCTTTCATGCTTTTGGATGAGGAAGAACAAAGCATATTACCAGAGGAAGTCAAGGCTTCTGCATCCAGTACCTCCAAAATTCAAAGTATTAGAAACGAATGTTGAGAATTGTTATTGCATATAACTGGGAAATAGGAAATACAGGTAATGGGGTATAGAAATCTTATCTTGCCCTTCAAAAAAAGAAAGAAGATGGGGATAAGGGAAGGGTGGGGTATGATAGAAGGGAGGACACATTAATGGAAGGGGTAATTAGAATGCAAGGTGTTATGGAGTCGAGGGAGAGGAGAGATGGGGGGAAACATTGGAACTCAAAATTTTGTGGAAATGATTGCCAAAAATCTACAAATAAATAAATGAAACTATATAAAAATTTAAAAAACAAAAATTTAACTTCATCATGCTGAGCAAATTTAAAAAGAAAAGAAAGAAAATTATTCCCATGCTTCTCTCTGGATGCCAGGGGTATCATACTGTCAGAAAGAATACACCTTAGGGTACGTCTTAGGCTCTGGCCTTTCTAGATCCCTATCTGTACTGTCTTATACGCACTTCCCTCAGATAGTGATAATTTAGCTGAAAAACTAATCCCTGCTGATGGTTAATAAGGAACTCTGATGTTGTTTCCAAGTAAGGCATATTTATTTGTAATATATACTTCCACGAAATTTCTCCACAAAGAAGCAATTTTATTAATAGAACTTTAGGGAACCATGGAAAGTGTAGAGATGAGATGATGGGGGTAAAGGGAACAGTAGGATCTTGAGCAATCTCACTCCTGAAGCATGATGCCCACCTCCTGATAGACATGATGGACTTGGGATGCAAAATGAGACATATCATTTTTGATATGACTAGTGTGGGAATTTGTTTTGCTTGACTGTCCATAACTGTTTCAAGGTTTTGTTTTGCTGTAGCTTTCCCCATTCCCTCCCTCAATTGTGGGTAGAAAGTGGAAATAGTTTTTTTTTTTTAATAACTACAAAAAATTAAAATTTAAAGCCCCTCCCTTCTCATACCATACCATAATATTCAACAAATGTTTGTTGAATTATGATTATAAATTTGGGCTGAAATCTTAAAGGTCATATAGCGCAGCCCTCACACTTACTAGAAGAGGAATTGAGACTGACAGAGGTTAAGTTAAGATTTACTCAAGGACATTTGGTTACTATGAGGTGGGATTTAAACTCTTTTCTGATACCAGATCGACCAAGACCAAAAATGGCCTTGAATTCAGATTTTATTCTTTGTCAACTACAAAGCACTATATAATTATAATTTATTATTAATTTAGGCAATAGGAAATCTTTGAACGTTGTGGAACAAGAGTGATGCTATTATAGGAAGATTAATAGTTTGTCTGTAGAAAAGATTGGAGTTGGGGGAGTCTTCCACTTCACCACAACTGAATTGAGGTAGCCACCTCCTTCACCACCAGGCATACAACTGGCCCTCACAAAGGATATGATTGTCTTGGAGGAAAGTGATCTAGATCCCAGAAGATCCCAGAACCCAGAACTTTGCATGAGTGTTAAGAGCAGAGGCTGGTCATTCTCTTAAGAGATAATGTTTTCAAACATTTACAAAAAACATGTTTAACATTAGTCATAATTGTAGTTTTAAATCTAGAAGAGACTCCAAAGGTTATCTAGTCCAACTCCCAATATACAAGTGAAGAAACTGAGGCAAGAGTTTAAGCTACTTGCCTAAGATCACTCAAAGGAAAAAGAAATAACTCGAGGCCCAGATAGGCTTACAAATGAATTCAACCAATCATTCAAAAAGCAATAATTTCTATACTAAGTAAATTAGAGAGAGAGAGAGAGAGAGAGAAAGAGAAAGTTTATCACACTCAGTCTATGACACAAAAATGTCCCTTATGTACAAACCATGGAGAGATAAAGCAGAGAACAAGACTATAAAATATTATCATTAATAAATACCAATGTAAAAATTTTGGCAAAAAGGCAATTGAAATATATTTAAAATGATTTTTCACTCTGACCCAGTTTGATTAATATCAGGTGTGTGGAGATGGTACAGCATTAGGAAAGCTATATACATGCCAGGTTAACAAAAATCATGTGCTTATACTGATAGAAGAAAAGCCATCAACAAAATGCAGAATTCATGTATCTTAAAAGTTTTGGGTCAAATTGCAAATGTCCCTGAATGCAATGCCAGAAAATTTGGATTTTATCCTCCGTCAACTGGAGAGCAATATATAGTTGTAATTTATTATTATACCAGGAAATGGGAAACCATCAAAGGTTTTAGAACAGAGGAGTAATACCTTTATAGGAAGATTATATGTGTATAGAAAGCATTGGAACTGAGAGATTCTTCCAAGAGACCAATCTATTTTATAGGCATCTACACTAAGAGAAAAACAATAGGAAAGGAGAGAAAAAAGACAGAAAATGACAATAACATGACCAGACCAGTCGTCTTGTCCCTGATGCCACAAACAAACTGTTTGCAAAATATTTGCTCACATATCCATGGGTTCTAGAATTGAAAGGAAAGAAAGAGAGCATCCAATTCAACCTCATCATTTTACAGATGAGTACAATGAGACTCAGGGTGGCTAGAAAATTAACCAAGAGGTTCTACAAGTAGCATATAACAGGGCCTGGGTTTGAACTCAGATGCTCTGACTAGTTACCCTCTTTCATGCTTTTCTCCTGTGAGGGCAATCAATAAGCCTAAAAATAAGTAATTATAATAACAGCTAGTCTTTATAAGCGCTTTAAGGCTTGCAAAGTATTTTGTATGTTATTTCCTTTGATCTCCACAACTCTGTGAGGTTTATGCTATTACTATCCTCATTTCACAGATGAAGAAATTGAAGCTGAAAGAAATTACACAACCTACTCAGAGTAATACAGTAAGCAAGGCTGAATTTGTATTTAGATCTTTCTAATTTCAAGTCTGATTCTAGGGTCTCTGTGCCAATAAGCTGCTTTTATGTAGTTGTGTTCCTGATAGATGTGGTATTGTTTTGTACATCAGCCTATTATATAACATAGAAAAAATGAGGTCCCAAAAGCTTAGACTACTTGTCCAGTGTCACAAAATAAAGTCAGTGATAGCAGATTTACAAGCCAGAGGTCCCTGTCGATGACATACAGGGGATGCCATTACTCATCTTCCATTCACAAAAACAGCATCCTGTCTATTCCCTCCCTCCCAGCAGTCCCTCATAGTGTTTGATGGATTTGCCCTTCACTGTAATGACTTGTATGAATTATGCCAGTCTAATGACAAAATCATCAAATCAACAGAAACTAGTCTCAAATATATAGATGACCCCTTGAAGTTATATTCTGCTTTGGGATTCAGTTATTCATAGCACCTCCTAGAATATCTATTGGAAATTAAGCTTACCAAGTTTCCTGAAGAATAAGATTTCAAATACCATCTGACTATCCTCAGTCCTATCCTCCACATACTAATGGATGGGTAAGGATCCCAGGTTACTCTGAAGTTAATATTTATGTATCAAATCGATGTGGTCCCCAGTTTGGGTTCTGGGAATATTTGTATTTTGGCAGCTCCCTAACCTGTCTCCGTCCCTATCTGAGCCAAGTGATTTTTACTAAGGGCTACTCTCTTCAAAGGGAAAGAGAGGACATTGTGCAATCTTCAGAAAGCTAAACAAACACCCTAATAGGCTTCACATTTGACTATACATTTCAGCTTAATGGAACATCAATATCTAACAACCAAAACAAAATTGGGACCCAATAGTCTTCAGTAAATATTACCAGCACAAAGACAGTACAGTGTGCTTCAGCCTGCAAAACAAGATGAAATTCTTCCAGAAAATTTTGTATAGTACAAAAGGTCAAAGAAAATTAATTTTGTAGAGTACAAAAGGTCAAAGAAAATTCTATCTTGCTCTCAGAAAACTAAGTGAAAGGACAATGTCATACTCTTTCCCTCTACTCCCACTCTCATCTGCATGGACTACTTCAATCATGTACCACCCTCCAACTGTAGGTGGACAAGTTCTGTCCTCAGTCCTCTTCATTTCTCTTTTTACTCCCTCTCTTGCCATCTGCCCAGTTCCAATAGGTTCAATGATCACCCCTAAGCAGATGACCACCATATCTATACATCCTGGCTCTCCTGGATCTTGTCCCACATCTCCAACTGCCTATTGGACATTTTCAACTGAAGATCCCATGGGCATCTGAAACTCAAATGTCCAAAAATGTCCACAACAGGATTTATTATCTTCCTTGAACTACTTCACCCTACACTTCTTCCAAACTTCCCTATTGCTGTGAAAGATACTACCATTCTACTAATCACTTAAGTTCCCAATTTTGGTATCATCTCCAACTTTTCACTCTCTCTATCTCCACAAATTTAATCCATTGATTGACTCTATTGATTTGATCTTTCCCAATATCTATTTAGCTATTTAAATAAGTAACATGTTTTTACTTAAATGTATGTAAATTCTATTACTTTATTTTTAACATATTTTTTTTAATTTTGAATTCCAACTTCTTTTTCTTCCTGTCTGTAGTCACTCCCTCATCCATTGAGAAGGCAAACAATATATCAATTATATATGTGAAGTTATGTATATTATTATATATTGTATTATTTCCATACTAACATGCTGCAAACAATATGCAAAAAAAAAAAACATAAAGAAAGTGAAAAAAATGTGCTTCAATCTCTACTTAGAGTTTATTAGTTCTCTCTCTCTTTCTCTCTGGAAGTGGATAGTATGCTTCATCATAGGTCCTTTGGAACTGTCATGGATCATTATCTTGATCAGAGTAAACAAGTCTTTCAGAGTTGACCATTATTATAATATTGCTTTACACTGCAGTGTTCTCCTGGTTCTACTCATTTCACTGCTTTTCAGTTTTCCCAGCAATTTTTGTCAAATGGTGAATTTTTGCCCCAAAAGCTTGGATCTTTGGGTTTATCAAATACTAGATTACTAGGGTTAGCTACTACTTTGTATTGTGTAACTAATCAACTTGTTTGATGAATGGCATTTTGTAATAGAGTTTGAAATCTGGTACTCATAGACTGTCTTCCTTCACATTTTATTTTCATTGATTCCTTTGATAATCTTGATCTTTTGTTCTTCCAGATGAATTTTGTTTTGCTCTATAAAACATTTTTGGTACTTTGGTATGGTACAGAATAAGTAAATTAATTTAGGTACAATTATCATATTTATTATATTGGCTCAGCCTACTCATAGCAATTAATATTTCTGTGTTTGTTTAGATCTGTCTTTATTTGTGTGAAAAGACTTTTTTATATAGTTTTTTATATAGTTCCTAGGTTTGTCTTAGCAGGCAGACTCTCAAGTATTTTATACTCTTTGTAATTATTTTAAATGGAATTTTACTTTCTATATGTTCTTTTTGCGTTTTCCTAGCAATATACAGAAATGTTGATGATGGGTGTGGGTTTATTTTGTGTCCTGTAAATAAATCTGCTAAAGCTGTTCATTGTTTCAACTAGGTTTTTTTAGCTGATTCTCTAGGCTTCTCTAAGTCTACCCTGATATCATCTGCAAAGAGGAGAGTTTTGCTTCCTTATTGCCTGTTTTTTGTTCCTTCATTTTTTTCTTGTCTAGCTGCTATAGCTGCTAGACAAGTATTGCTACTATAGCTACATTTCTAATATCGTATTAAATATTAGTGGTGATAGTAGATATCCTCACTTTATCCCAATCTTTTAAGGCTTCTAGTTAATATCCATTACAGATAATGTTTGCTCTTGGTTTTAGAAAGATATTACTTACTGTTATAAGAAAGGCTTCTTTTATTCATATGTTTTCTAATGTTCTTGAAAGGAATGGTTATTATAGTTTGTCAAAAGCTTTTTCTGCATCTATTGAAATAATGATTTTTGTTGTTTTTTTAAAATTGATATAGTCTATTATGTTGATAGTTTTCTTAATATTGAATCATCCCTACATTCTTATATAAATCCTACCTGATCATAGTTGTATGCCCAATACATTGATCAACTCTTTCTCTCTATTATATGTATGCATTTAGAGATATAAATTTCTCCCTAAGTCCCAGTTGGCTGCATCCCAAATATTTTGGCATGTTGTCTCATTTTTGTCATAATCATTAATAAAATCAATGTTTCTACAATTTGTTCTTTGACTCACTCATGCTTTAGGATTAAAGAATTTAGTTTTTGATCACTTTTAATCTACAGTTCCACAAATCTTTGCTAAATGCAATTTTTTGCCCTAAAATTTGGAAAGTGTGCATTTAATATTTCTGAGATTTTTTTCATTTATTTGTGAAAGTTTTATGCCTTAATATATGGTCAATTTTTGTGAACGTGCCTTGTATAGTTTCCATTTCTATTCCATTTTCTATCCATTTCTATTCCATTTCTATTCCTATCCATTTCTATTCCATTTTCTCCAGAAGTCTATCATATCTAACCTCCCTAAAATAAATTCTATGCATCTCCTTAATATTTTTTAATTTATTTTGTGATTAGATTTATCTAGCTCTGACAGGGGAAAGTTGAGATCTCTTTCTAGTAGAGTTTTACTGTCTATTTCCTCCTGTATTTCATTTAACTTTTCCTTTAAGAATTTGAATGTTATGCTCTTTGGTATACATATACCATGTTTAGCATTAATTTTACTTCATTGTCTATGGTCACATTGTATTTTTCATACATTGCCTTCTCTCTGTTTATACAGGCACCATTTTAGCAATTGTCCCTCTTTACCTTACGGCGATGAGAAATGGACTTGAAGTCAGAGAGAACATGTCCAAATTCTATATATCCTACTTACTACCTGTGTGACAGGGGCAAGTCACTCCCCCTTGCCCCAAGCATCAATTTCCTCATCTCTCAAATAAAGGAGTAGGACAACATGGAGGCTGAGGTCCATTTGAACTCTAAATCTAAGATCCTTTGACTTTTCTGCTGAGCTATAGCAATTGGATTCCCTATCTCATATTGGGGAAGGGTCTCCAATCTATTCTCCACATTGCTTTCAAATTATATTCCCAAAGCACAGACCTGATCATATCACTCTTCTATTTACAAAGCTCCTATGGCTCTCCATTTCCTCTAGGATCAAAGACAAACTTCTCAGTTTAGCATTTAAAACCTTAACAGTCTGTCTGCTGCCTAAATTTCCAAGTATATTACCCATCACATACTCTAAATTACAGTCACTGTCTTCTTTACAGGACATGGAGACTTAAGAAATTCAGAGACCAAGAGAACCCTATAGCCACATTCTTCCAGCCCAAAGACAATTGTGTTTTCACACTTTAGTGGAACTAAGTGTGATGTCAGTGGGAAACACAGATTGAGTTCAATGCTACCTGAGCTCCATAGTCAGATGACTTTAGGAGCTCTTTTTTCTACCCTATTAGGCTTTGAAGACCTTTTTGCCAAAAAAAGTTACATAAGAGATCATCTAAAGATAATTTGAGAATGAATTACAGTGGAAAAAATGTTTCTTAAAAAAACCTTTGTATTTTGAAGAAGACACAGTCATCATATCTCAGAAGATCAAGTAAGGTTTAGCAACAAGTTCATGCCTGTTTAAAAAGGAGCATACTTTTTTTTCAGCTATACATGGCGCACTTAAAATGGACAAATTCAAGCATAGAGTAATCAAGGTCATGACATTTTGAAAACATTCATGGTGTTGACCCTAATATCAACCAGGAGAAGTTAAACTACATAATCCTACATCTCTATGCCATAATACTGTTAGAGAAACAAAATGCCATGTTAGGATATATTGAAGAAACTAGGATTATTTAATATGAGGAAGAGAAGACTGAGGGAAAGAAATTATAGCTCTCTTTAAGAACTTAAAATATTTTCAAGTAGATGAAGGGGTATATTTCTTCAGTTTGACACTAAATGTCAGAAGTAGGAGGAATGGGTGAAAGTTAGAAATGGCACATTTAAGTCTGATATTACAGGGAAAAAGACTACCTAGTAACTGGAGCTGTCCAATCATTTTTGGAAAGAGTAATTTCCCTGTCACTAGAAGTCTTTGAGCAAAGACAGGATGACTACATATCAGTTGTGCTATAAGGGAGATTATTTGGGGGTGGTGGTAGTATATATTGGACTTAAATGACTTCTGAGGTTTCTTCTCCTAAATTCATAGATCCCAAAATCATTCTTTAAATACTGGCAAAATATGAAAAACAATATTTTGGCCCAGTTTTCCTACTTTATACCTGCCTATACGTCTCTGACTGGTGAGAGAATGCTCCCCTCTTTTGGCCATAGTCCTATAGCCATGTTCATGATAGTCTGTCCCGTCAAAACTTATTTATAAAATGTTTAAGGTTTCACAAAGAATTTCCTTCAAAACTAATCCCCAATTTACAGATAAGGAAAGTGGGCTCAAAAACTTGTTTATTATTGTCAGGTCCTGGCTTTGAACTCACATCTCCTGACGAGTCCGATGCTACACCATATTTACCTTGCTATAGGAAGCATTCTATTGATTCCTTTGGCTTCTTTCCTGCTAATTTTTTATAGGACAAGACAGTTAAATGAGCTTCCTTCATCTTATGTGACAGTTCAAACTCCTTGGGGGAGAAAATAAATCTAAAATAACATTCACTTACTTTTCAGGAGTCATTAATATTGATAGTTATTTGTACTCTCCAATCAAGAAGAGGAGCCAACTATAGATGCAATGAATGACTTACCCTGGCAGAAACTCGGGGAAGAGGAGAGAAAACAACTTAGAAATTCTTCAGTGCTGCTGGGCACCGAGTATAACTCATTGGCTAGCTTTGTGATGACTTTTATTTGAAGGGTTCCAGGGAACTGGTAGGTAAATACCCAGCAAGGAGTCATAACATTAAGGACAGAGCAAAATGTTATTTCCATGCTTGTGAGGCCTAGATGACCAGTTTAACAGCCATAATTTAGCCTCTGAGGATAGATGTTCTTTTAAAATTCTAACCCAAATTATCCCTGGGTCCTGGCAGTGAATACAATATAGGGGACTAATCACTCTGATCTTTCTTTTCCTTCCATTTGAATCATTAACAATTCCTGGCATTTTTCTAGCCCCTAAGGTCTTCCAAGACTAGACTTTCCTTTCTGTAAAAATCTGTCACCATACAACAGCATATGTGAATGGTTAGTAAGATGTCATAGGTGCCAATGCCAACTCTACCATCCAAATGCATAATTTGGAGTAATTCAACTAACTTATCCAGGACTTTCAGTGGGAAGATGGAGAAGTAAGTCCAGAAGCATGTTCATATCTGAGATCTCCCAGTTCATTAAGGTGAGTGAGTGGGAGCAGGTCAGAATTGGAAATGAAGAATGAAGATAAGAAAGGAAAATGAGAGAATGAAAAAGTGAAAGGAAGAGAGAGAGAGAGAAAAGGGAAATAAAAAAGAAAGCATCATAAAGAGAAAAGAAAAGGAGACAGAAGAGATAGAAAGAGGTTAGATTAGTAACTGGACAAGATGATTCAAAGATAGAGCTGAATAAGAAAGGTGGTTTGGATACCCTGGAAAGTGGTATAGTGGGAGGTTACTATTGTTAGGTGTTTGTTTTTCAGAGTGACCAAATCAGAATTGCTCAACCTTGCTTGGATGCAACTAGGAACCCATTGATTCACTATCCTTCATGCATTCATTCCAACATTTCTTGAGCACTTCAAATATTATTATGTGGGAAAAGAGAAGAGAAAGTGTTACGTTGACTCTACTGGAGGGGTGTTTACTCTGAAACTGACAAAGGGCAAGAAGCGGGAGATGGAGGGAAATCCTGAATGGCTATTTGGAGTCTTGAATATTCAGATTTTAACTTTCTGTTAATCAGTTAATTTTATTTGGGAGCATGTTTATCAGATATCGTATGTCATTTCACTAGTCCAAGGCTTCAGATGCAGCAAATTTTTTTCTGAACCATAATCTCAAATCTACACCTTGAAATGAAAGGAAATGCTAAAAACAATTTGAAAAATTCACTATCCATAGGTTCTTGTATTCAACTTCTGTCTCTGAAAAAGAGGAGGACAAGTTCTTTTTTATTGAGAAAAAAAAGAATATCCCATCCCATCCTTTTGTAAAACTTTTGTCTCAGAATCTCAAAGGAAACATAAAGAAACTACTTCAATGGTGTCAATGTTGTGAATTCAAGATGCACCAAGATATTTGGAAGAGCAGGAGTCCTTCTTGCTACCTAATCATCATCATGGCAAAAAAAAAAAAATCTTAAGGAAAAGATGTAGTATCCTAGGTATAATCAATAACTATTGTCTAAAATATTTCCCAGTGACATGTGAATTACTAGCCTTTGCCAAGGTTCTTTTCACATGCAAGCCTGATCCCACTTTTTTTAACAGAGGGCAAATCAAAACCAAATGGGCAGAATGACAGAACAATTATGTTCAATTATGGTTAAAACAAGTAACATTTATGCAACTTCAATCTCAATGTACAATTTTGGAATTATAGAATGAGATCTGAAAATGATCATCACAAGAAAAATATATAATATTAATAAAATACAGAGTTTATCACCCTAAAGTAACACTAACACTTGCTCTCCAAAAAGGAGGAAGAAAATTGAGATGTTCCTAGAACTTATCATAAACAATTTTAAAACCTACAGAAAAATCTACTTCGGAATAAGTGGACATCACTTTACTGAGCAATAATAAAGGTTGTTGCCAAACATAACCAGAAGTGATTTACCTAGAGATGGAGTTTATGAAATGGCAAAGAGCCAGAAACAGAACCAAAGGCTCCCTCATGGTCAACAGCGAGATAAACTCAGCTAACAAAAAAAAGTATCAAGTGGCAGATTGATTAAGAGGAAATCAATAGGCGGATTGATTTGTGGAAATAGAGGGATCTATGATGATAGTTCAAGACTTTCCCTCAGAAATTACATAAAAGTTCTTCTTAAGAAGCATATATTTAGGGATCAAAATAGATTATGTAACTGGACATTGGTGGCTTTAGATGCCTATTAGTAATCAGGAATTCTCCAATGCTTTTTCTGCTAAGACTCTGAAGGACTTATCTTCTTTCATTCATAAAGGATGGAGAAGAAGAGGAGAAGTCATGTAAGAGGCATCTACCTCAGATGATTTGAGAAGATGGGATGGATAATGTAATTGGATATTGGTGGAGATGTCATTGACATACAGGTATGCCTCTACATTTTGATACACAAGGAAAACAATAGAAGCAACAGACTATAAAATCTACCATCTACCAAATATCATGCAAAACATATTTGGGTGTCTAGAATTATACACTAGAAACTTTCTACTTTTAATGGGCTGACAGACAATATGTCCCTGTGCTACAAATAATGACATCAAATTATTTTTGAAAACTCAGACAATAACTAGATTACAACTAGATCAACTGAACTGAACTGTTACCCATACTTTTCAAAACATAAGATCAATCCATTAAAATATATTAATTGATATTATTATGTTATATTTTAATATATTATATTGATGTTATATATAATATAATATATAATATTGGTTAATAGAATTGATGTTACTATACCATGTCCTATCTAAATGAAGCAAATAGCTTCAAAAATATTGTTGGGGATGTTTATCTTTATCTTTCATTTTCAAAAAGGATCAATGACATCGTGGGGTGATGCCTTGACTTACACATGGATTGGATTTAAGTGAAATAGACTTGCACGATCATCAGCCTCACTCTCTCATCCAGAGTCATCAAAGTCCAGTGGCAAGAAAAAGTCAGGACAATTGGCTGTGATCTGGGATGCAGTAGATGACCATGGCATTTTCAGTGTCTTGCCAACCACTAAGCATTCCACAGAGTCTGCTTCAGCCATGGCTACTGGAACAAATTGTTCTCATCCTCTCATTCCACTGGGGAAAGTCTTCATACCCTTGGGGAATACACCCCCCTAACTCACCAACAGGTTTGAGGCCTGTCCGTTATCCTCAGCCTGGTTTAGCTCATCTTTCAAAATGGTTTTACCAGGGTACAGCCACTACACATACGATAGCTCCTTGGGGCCACAGGTGAGAGTTGGGTGACAAGTAAACACCAAAGGTAGATGAGCAGCCTTGAAAAGGCCTCTGCAACCCTCACACCAGAGGTGCTAGTCCTTCTTGAACACCCCATATACTCCATTCATATATATAGTTTTCAAAACATACAGAGCTATAGGAGATTAAAATCAGGTGGTAACAAAATGAAGTCGTTATCTTCCCCGGTGTCTATGGAGTTAAACGAAGGATGATTCTTGTGAGCCTAAAGAGGATTAGATTACATAAATATTTTATTCAATTTCAAAAATTAGTTCATAGTCCATAGAACATTAAAGATTAGTGACTTGCCTCAGAGTGGCTCTATTTGAACCCCAGTGAAAATGATGAGAATGAATGATGATGACGATGATGGTGGAGGTGGTGGTGATGGAGATAATCTATTTCACCTGATTCTTAATCCAGTATTCTTTCCTTTTAGTTCTTTCAAAGTCAGCTCCCTATACTTCCTTCTTTACCTGCATCTAGTTTGCCAGTCTTTCATAGATGAGTTGGACTTACTTTTCCCAAATTAGATAGTTTTTGTTAAAAGCCTAAAGATTAATCAGGCAGATAGAATTTATTGACCTTTGGCAACAATCACTTTCCTTCCTTCGTCTGGGTAGCACTAAACCATCTCTAGGTTTCTTTCTAACTCTAAATGTTCAGATATAGATATCAAGACAGCAACTACTAAGAAAAAAGAGGTTAAAGGCAAGACTTTGCGACCAAACCAGACTGCCTGGGCACCTTAGGGTTGTCTGACTTGGGTGGCAGTACAGTATCATTATAATTATTACCATGTATGATGATATATATTATATTATGTATCATATTACATGTTTTTACATATTACAAGATCCTAGATTTATAGCTGAAAGAGACCTCAGAGATCACCTAGTACAAAGCCCTCATTTTTTCAGTTGAGTTAACTGAAGTCAAGGGAGGGGTTATTGAATTAACTTCAAATCACTCATCAAAGATAACATTTGAACTCAAGCCGTATCTGATTTCTGCTGCATCATTCTGAATCCTAAGGCACCTGGGAACAAATGCAACAATATGAAATGAATCTGAGCTTTCTAGTTGCTTCTGAAAATGGCTCTTTGGAGTTTGGGGGTTCATGGCCCCCCAGGCCCTACCTGCCTTTTTTTGCTGGCACATGAATTTTGTATGCAAAAATAAATAAACTCTTTTCCCCATTTCACCCTCATAAGCTTTCCTAATAACAAACTGTTTGCTTAGTTCTAGTAGCCAAATGGTACTTTTGTTATCGAAGCAGTAGCCAGAAATGCAAAGGATTTGAGTCACTCAGCCCAGTTATTTCCTTCGGAATCAGCCACTTGAGCCAAGTAAATTCTATTTTGCCTTTTCAAACTGGGAGTCACTCCTCTGCAGCAGACACTTGGATAACCTACAGGCAGTCCCAGGGTCACACCCTGTTCTGGAAGTGGGGGGAGAGGTTAGGGGAGGTAGTAGTGGGGGATATGTTAATAGATTGTAAACCAATTCCTGTGTTTATGTAAGGGCAGCTAGGTGGCACAGAAGAGACTTCTGGGCCTGGAGTCAGAACGACTTGTCTTCCTGAGTTCAAGTCTGGCTTCAGACACTTACTAGTTGTGTGACCCTGGGCAAATCACTTAATCCCATTTGCCTCAGTTTCCTCATTTGTAAAATAAGCTGGAGCAAGAGAATGGCAAAGCCCTCTAGGATCTCTGCCAAGAAAATTCCAAATGGGTCATGAAGAGTCAAACACAACTGAACAACAAATGTTTATGCACTTGAAGAAAATAGTAAGGGACTGCTTTTTTTGAGGCGAGGATGGCAAGTAAAATTACTGAAGAAGTTGGACACTTGGGGTTAGACAGACAGAGATAGGTGACTGATTTGTTCATGAATATGGAGCAAGGGGAAGAAACATAAAAAAGAAAAGAATGTTTTCTAGCAGATGTTACAGAAATAGCTTTACAAGGAGGAAAAGATAAATCATAGGTATGGCACTTGAAGGTTTATTGAAAATTTTCTCTATGGCAATGATATATATCAATATATAGTATGGATGTTATTATCCCCACTTTACTGATTAGGAAACTGAGGTTCAAAGACAGAAATTGTGGGCCAGATTCACATATGGAGTCAGAGCCAGTATTTGAACTTATGTACCAATGACTGATTAACAGAGCACTTTGAGGTTCGCAAAGTACTTTATAAACATTGCCCCCATTGGAGCTGCAGGACAGCCCTGCAAACCTGTTCATTTCCTATCAGTTATTCTGATTGGTTTAAACTCTACAAACACCATGCTTCCTCCCAGAACAAGCTCAGCACCTGAAATTTTATCCTCATGTGGTTACTGGGAGTTCCCATAACTTCTTGAAGGCTTTCAACATTAGTACCAACATGTTGAACCCAACCATAAGGAAGCTGGCTGGTTTTTCTCTTCCATGCTAAAAGGCAACAAGACTCAAGTTCAAATCCTGCATTAAAGGCTTGTTAGTTGTGTGAAAATGGGCAAGTCATCTAAGCCCTGTGTGCTACTGTTTCCTTACCCATAAAATGGAAATAATAATTTCTGTAGCATTAATTAAAAAATTCACAGGGCTCACTCCTTCAACCTTTCCAATGTGTCAGAACCTCAGACCTTGCATTTTAGAAGGATAGTCTTCAAAGACACAGTAACAGTACAGTACTAAAATGAGAAAGCAGAACACAAGAGCAATGCCTGTTGAGGCTGTATAGTGCATTGGAAAAAAAGAACATTGGAGTTGGGGTAAGTTCTGAATTCAAATCCAGCCTCCAACACTTAGTAGCTATTTGACCCTGGAAAAGTTATTTAACTTCTTTGTGACTCAGTTTCCTCATCTGTGAAATAGTGATAATAATAGTGCATACCTCCCGGAAGGATCAAATGAGATAATATTTATAAAGCATCTTTCGAACCTTAAAGAATTACATAAATGTTAGCTGGTTTTCGTAGAAGTGGTAGTAGTAGTAGTAGTAGTAGTAGTAGTAGTAGTAGTAGTAGTAGTAGTAGTATAGAGAGAACCATAGACCAAAATGTGTTCTTAAACTGGACTTTGCTATCTTATTTTGTAGAGTTTTCTTTAATATTTTGATAACTATTTCAATATAATTGGTTTCCTTTCTTACACCATGTATTTTATATACATTTAAAAATGTTGCTCTGGAAAGAGGTCCATAGGCTTCACCATACTGCCAATAGGGTCCATGATATAGCAAAGGTTAAAAATCCATGTCTATGGTTTTGTAAAAACTCCCCTAGCCTGGATGCACAGACTTGTTAGTCACCCAGATAGTATCAGAGGCTGGATTTGAACCTAGTTCTTCTTGATATCAAAACTAGCACTCTCTACCATGCTACTTCTTTAGGTCATAGATAGAGTCATGCATAGATCATCATCCAAGTGTGCCAGCAACCTCAGCCCACATTCAATGCATATCTAATACCTTATGATCGTATTTGGCAGAACCATAGGGATAATAGGATCACATACTTAGCACTAGTGGTGCCATAGTGCATGGAGCTCTGGGCTTGAAATCAGGAGGACTCATCTTCATAAGTTCAAATCCAGGTTCAAACACTTCCTAGCTGCGTGACCCTGGCAAGTCACTTAACCCCTGCTTGCCTCAGTTTCTTCATCTGCAAAATGAGCTGGAGAAGAAAATGGCAAACCACTCCAGGATCTTAGCCAAGAAAATCCCAGATGAGGCCACAAAGAGTCAGACATCACTGAGCAACCACCTCCCAGCGTTGTTGTGAAGATATAATAAAATATTTGTAAAGTGTTTTGTAAGTCTCTAGGTTGTTCTGTCATTTTGTATATCTGACTCTCTGTGACCCTATTTGGATTTTCTTGGCAGAAATATGGGAGCAGTTTGCCATTTCCTTCTCCAGCTTATTTTACAAATGGGGAAACTGAGGCAAATAGGGCAAATGATTTACTTAAGTGCTACTTAAGCCTCTAAGTACAATTATGTAAATGATAGCCATGATTATTACCTCCATTATATGATCTATAGATAAAGCTACTGAATGTTAAGAATTTAAGTGACCTGGCCAAGGTCACAGAGCTGGGTCTAAGTTCACTCCTACTGGGCATCTTCTACTCCATAGAAAAAGATGACCCTCCCAGGTTAAACGCATCACCTCTAATCTCATGAGCATGGAGTAACTGAAACCTTGACAGACAACTACCTCCCTCAACCTCCTCTCTCCTTTGTTACAGGTCTGTAGGGTGGAGCATCAAATTTCTCCCAATGCTTTCCTTTCTAAAGGACATCAGCTGGACTGTTGGGGCTCACTCCACTCAGTGTCCGTTTGCCTGACCTGGTGTCAACTCCACAGAACAAGACCCACCTTTGTCTCCCTCACCACTCCTGCCCACCTGCCTTCTTTAGTCTGCTGTCTCTCCCCATCCCAACAGACTTGAGGGGAGGAAACGTCTCTTTTTTTATTAGTTTCTCCAGTACTTAACACAGTAATCTGCACATAGTAGGCACTTACATGCCTATTATTAGATCGGATTATATCACAGGAACATAAAAATAGAGCTTACCTCAGAGGCCAGCTAGTCCTAGCCCTTCATTCTACAGATAAAGAAACTGACGTTCATAGAGGGTTGGTGACTTGCCCAAGATCTCACACACACAGTTCTGTTTTTCCTGCTGCAAACATAATTAATATATGTGGCAATCAGTTTGGGATGAGAAGTTATTCCCTGATCAATAGTGATCTCAATGTGTTTTCTACAGGCACTCCCTGTACTCTTATGTCAGCCCCTACTCCTCACCCCTCAGTGATATACTGTACCTGGCACCCTTCCCTGTTTCAATCTCATATTTATCAGGGGAAAAAAAGAACAAAACAACTTTTCTTCACGTAGAAAACCAGTGGGCAGCTGGCTACTTCTGACTTGATAATGTAACTGTCAGAATATTTTGGCTGCCAAGCTCCTTTGACAGATAGTATGAGGTCCATTCTCCTTGCCTCAGGGAGATGCTTGCCAAACAGTCATAGGAATTAGATTCCAAGTTGAAAGGGATGTCAAGACTCATCTGTACAAGGATTCTTACCTTCTTTTCTGTCATGAACCGCTCTGAGAGTCTGATGAAACCTATGAACTCCTCAGAATAAAGTTTACAAATGCATAAGATTGTAGAAGAAAACTATGTTTTATAACATAGTTATAAAAATATTTTTAAAAGGAAAATAAATTCATGATTCCAGGTTAAAAGTTCCTGAGTTATACTATCCTTTCTTAATTACTTTCTCTTTCTTTCTTTCTTTCTTTCTTTCTTTCTTTCTTTCTTTCTTTCTTTCTTTCTTTCTTTCTTTCTTTCCTTCCTTCCTTCCTTCCTTCCTTCCTTCCTTCCTTCCTTCCTTCCTTCCTTCCTTCCTTCCTTCCTTCCTTTCTTCCTTCCTTCCTTCCTTCTTTCTTTCCTTCCTTCATTCTTTCTCATTTCTTTCTTTCTGTCTGTCTTTTTCTTTCTTTCCATGTTTACTTCTTTGTTTTGATCCTGTCCTGTGATTTCAGTGGTGCGGGGAATTAAGGAATTTCATGCGAGGCAACTCCCCGTCATAACGTGGATCAGCAACTCTTCTCTGCTCTGAAGCTGACAGACACACTTAGAGGGGTTGTCTAGACGCACTGAGAGGTTAAGTGGCTTTCTCAGGGTCACATAGTTTACTTATTGTGCTATCTATGCTGCCTCTATTATGCAAAATGGACATTTATTTGTCAAATTAAAATTTGCATGTCATTAAAATGATGCCAAGAGCAGCTAATTAACTCCCGCAAGGTCACCAAGGTGGTAAGAAGTAGAACCGGGAGTTGCAACCACGTCCTTTGACTCCAGATTCAGTGTTCTAGATTTCCACTGTACTTCCTGGAATTTCCTCTCTGACAATAATAAGAGGGTCCGTGTTACCTCACCTTAATTAGAGCCCACAGTTAACTTCCCACTGTTTGAGGACGCCCCATTTGGGATCAAGTTAAGACAGAGTTTTCAAGGAAGCCCTTGACTTTCCCCTTTCTCTATATCTAGCTAGCACTACAGGTCAGGACAGGGAATAAATGCCTCTTTTCTAGAATCCGAGCTCATCTTCAGTGTTATCTGCTGTTTTGTTGCTTCTATAGAAAGCAAGCTTCTTAAAATCAGAGATTACATCATTCCTGTCTTTGGTTTCCCATTGACCAACATAGTGTCTGGCATATAGTAGGTGCTTAATAAACGCTTGTTGATTGATTAATCCTCTTTCTACTTTCAGATTCTTCAGCTCTCTTGTTTACGCCTTGTGCTCCATTAGTATTAGTACAATAATCTTTGCAAACCATTGTATATCAGAAAGATCACTGCATTTACAATCAGAAGACATGAGTTTGGATGTCAGTTCTGCTACTTACAACTGACTAGTGATAGCTTCCTTGTAATGTAGTTTCATCATATTAAATGACGGTTCTGAACTAGCCAATAGCTAAGGTTCTGTCCACTTAAAAAAAATTAGCATCCAATCAGTGGGAAGACCCTTCACGTAACTGTCACATCTCAAGAAGGAGTTGGAACCCCAACATAAATAGCAATCTGCCTCTTCTCCAGTGGTAAGAGAAAGCAAATTGACCAGGGACATGCAAAGAGAGAACTGGTATTTCCATGTAAAGCAAAGAAATGAGGTCAGTAATTAGATTTAGTTGATAATATAAGCCTGGCAATTGAACTTCTGTATGAGAACCAAAGCATCTTCACTCCCATTAGGGGTCTGTGGGAAACTACTAATTTCCAATAATTAGGTCAGGAATTTGTATATGATATCATAAGATAAGTCAGGGAACTAAGCATATATAAATATGTTTCTATCAAGAGCATCCAAGGATTTGGTCTTGAGAGAGATGAGGATGAATATGTTGTTCAGTCATGTCTGACTCTCCTGGGAAGGGAAGGCAAGGGAAGGGAAAGACACTGGAGTGCTTTGCCATTCTTCAGCTCATTTGATATCTGAGAAAAATGAGGCAACCATGATTACTTGAGATGCCCAGGGTCACATTGCTAGTAAATATCTAAAGTCAGATTTGAATTCAGGAAGATGAGTCCTCCTGATTCCAGACCTGGCACCTTATCTTCTGTACCACCTGGCTGCCCATAGAGTAGTACTAAAGTAGCTTAATTATCAACTTCATAAAAATAGAAGAGCAGTGTCTACTATCTTCCCCTAGGTTTGAATCTGGGACTTTAGAGAGTCTCTGGGGACTTGTCAAATTAAAACTACTGTGATCTATGTAGGGGCAAATGATTTCACCAGCAAGAAACTAGTAAATATTGCTAAGGATTATGAAATTTTAGGCAAAGAACTGAAGGACATGAATGGTATTGACATCATTATTGCCAACAGAAGGCAGGGGTTTCAGCTGGGTTTGGGAAATGAGCAGTTGGGTAAGGAGGTGGTTTCTGAAAATAGGTGAACTGTGACTTAAAATATAAGAATTATGAGCTTTTGGCTAGGTACCTAGTGAAACCCAGCAATAATATTTTTTTCCTGAATCTGGCAAATACAATCAGGAGGGTTAGGGAAACTTTTTTTCACTATATATTATAACAAGAGTGTTTTATTAAAGGATAACAGGTAAAACACAGGAATAAAAATACCTAACAAGAAAATTAGTAATATTCCAGATAGTATCAAAAGAAAGAGCCAGAAATACAACTCGTGACCAGAAATGTCTTTATATGAATGTACAAAGTATGGATAATGGACAGGTTTGATAAAAAGCTCAATAATAATACAAGGAAACTACTATGAACTAAGAGGAGCAGCTAGGTCATAGAGTGGATAGAACACTCTTTAAATGCCAAATAGAGCACTTCATATTTGATCCTGGACCCAAGAGGAGTCAGTGAACATTGAGTGGGGGTGGTGTGTGACATAATCAGACCATGAGTTTTAGGAAAATCACCTGAATGGAGGAAGAACTGGAGTGGGGAGAGACTTGAGGCAAGCAGACCCCCCAGAAGGCTATTGCAATAAATCAGGTGTGAAATGATGAAGGCTGCACTAGATTGATGGCATTGATTTTTTAATTAGAAAGGAAAGAAGAAAAATGGTTAACATCAAATGAAAATATAAGAAAAGTGAAAACTTCAAGAAGTTCAAGTCATAAGATTCAGGCAGATATATGTGAGAGGTCCAAAAGAACTATAAAATGTGATTGCTCCATTCTCTTGGTGATCTCCCCCAAATTAGAAGAGATACTGAGATATGAAAAAGATTAATATCATCCCAATTTGTTTTATATTTCTTTCCAGGGTGGAGGTGGGGGTAGAGAGGGAATAGAAGAAAATTAGTCAAGATTTTGAGCTTACCTCCTATTCCTGGTAGGCGAGAATTTTAGAAGGATTATTTGTGAACATTTAGAAAGGGAAGTATTTGTTACAAGGAGCCACCCTAGAAATAGGTCATCGAGACTAATATCATTTCTTTTTTTTCAGGCAAGGTAACTAAAATATTGATGAAGACAATGGTATCAAACTCAGATGGAAATGGGGCCACCAAACCACACATAGCAATTCCTGCAGGCCACATACTGACTTAGAGAAACACATATTAACATTATTTTGTCTTAATATGGTTTTATTTTGTTAAATATTCCCCAATTACATATTAATCTGGTTCAGCTTTGGGAGTATTGTGGGCTTCTGTTTGAGATTTCTGGTTCTTCAAGTGTAGTCAATTTAGATGTCAGTAAAACATTGGATCAAATCTCTTTTGTTATCTTTGTGGATAAGATGGAGGGATACGGACTACTTGACGATGACAAAGATGATGATGAGGTTGATGATAAAGATGAAGATGATGATAGCTGCCATCTTTATGGTGCTTTGGATTCTCCAAAGCACAACAATACCTAATCTGATCCTTACTTCTGCCTGAGACTCAAGTCCTCTTCTTATCCCCAAATGATGAATATAAGATAGGTGGATTGATAACTGATTGAGAAATCAGAAGCAAAAGTTATCAACAAGTTGATGTCAACTTGGCAACAGGTCAGAGGATAATATAGAATCATAAACTTTAGAGCTGGAAGGAATCTAAATAACGATAAAATCCAACCCTCTCATTTTACAGATGAGAAACTAAGGTTCAGAAAGATTAAACAGCTTACCAATGTTCACACAGGTAACACCAATTCCCTTATTATATGTACCCCAGGTATCTGACTCTTATTCCAGTGCTCTATGATTCTGTAGTATTTGTAATAAAATGATTATGTAGTTCTGTTTGTTTGGGGCATTTCACAACTTCCCCTTCCTCTTCATCTGAGACAGTTTTAGATTGCAAAGGTACGGGTAGAAATTATGTGGGTTTGGTTTGGGGGGCCAAGGTAGGGAGATGAGGCATGTCACCATTGGCAAGTCCAATGACCCCATTCCTGCTGGACCAGTTGTTATCTGGAGAGGAAGGTAATCGTGTTTTGCTCTTAGGAGTCTATAGAATTGAAATTACAGTAAATGCTTTGATGGTCGATTAAAATTTCGCAGAGGCTCTTAACCTGGAGGAGATGGGAGAGTCTATGAAGAGATATCAGGGGCAAGGCTAGAGAAAAAATACATCTGAGAAAATAAATAGGCCTTTACTAACCTCCAACTGGCTTAAATTCTTCGACCATATAATGAGAAGACAAGACTTACTATGCTGATCTAGAAATAGCATAGACATGGGTACTGCTTTTTTTTTGGCTTGTTTCCCAATTTATTTTCTCTCACTTTTCCTAATGGGAAAGAAAAAAGAAATGAAAATTCTTATAACGATGAGCACTAGGTGGTGAAATGGATACAGTAATGAATTCAGTATGAGGAAGACCTGAGTTCATAGGATACCTTAGATACTACCTGTATGATCCATACCACAGTTAATCTCATGCATCCTCAGTTTTCTCATCTATAGAATGAGAATAATATTAGCACTTGCCTCTCTAGGTTGTGAGTATCACGAGATGTCATAAGAAAATCACTTAGCAAACCTCAAAGGGCAGCTAGGTGGCACAGTGGACAGAGCGCAAGATCTGGAGTCAGGAAGACTCATCTTCCTGAGTTCAAATATGACCTTGGATACTTACTAGCTGTGAGACCCTGGGCGAGTCATTTAACACTGTTTTGCCTCAGTTTCCTCATCCATAAAAATAAGCAGGAGAAGGAAATGACAAAATACTCCAATATTTTTTCCATGAAAACTCCAAATGGGGTCACAAAAAGTCATGCATGATTAAAAAACTTACCAACAAGAGCAAAACCTCAATGTGCTATGTAAGGATATGTATTATTAATATTATATATGCATAGGAAAGCAAAACTGATACCCATTGTGGCCTTGCCCAAAAATGTACATCTCATTCACCATGTTGAGTCTATCCCCTTTCAGTCAAAGTTAGGTAGCATGTCCCGCCATCTGTCCTCTGGAATTATGATGGATCTCTGCATTGATCAGAGTTCAAGGGCTCCTTATAATGGAAGAAACTATAAGAATTTATTTAACCTTAAAATGACCAAGGTTGGCCTTGGAAAAGAGGAAAGAAAATGTAACTCCTTCCCTTCTTTGTGGAGGTGGGGGAAATATGAGTGCAAAACATGGTGTATACTTTCAGATTCAGTTGACATGTTGACTAGTTTTACTGAAATCTTTTCCAATTTTTTAAATTTTTTGTTATAAGAGATGGCTTTCTGGATAGAGGAGAAAGATGGATAAATTCAGAAATGAAGGTGAGATTGAAACAAAAGCATCAATATATATTTTATTAAAAATATGCCAATTAATCATTCCCCCTCAAGACTTCTGGGTGAAAGCATAGGTAGAGTCAGGAATGTCTAACTTCATATACAATCTCAGACACTTACTAGCTGTGTGGTCCTGGGCAAATCACTCAATCTTGAACTGTTTCAGACAAAAGGGATAGTAAATGCCCCTGTTAAATGGGGATGATAATAACAGGTACCTCTCAGGGTTGTTGTGTGGAGGAAATGACATAATAATTGCGAAGTGCTTTGCAAAACTTAAAGTATTATATAAATACTATTATTATGCTTCAGATGTTTTCTTATCCCACTCCACAAAATGCCCTGAGAAAAGGATAACATTTCTCCCCTCAGTAATCTACTTTCTCTAACCTATTTTCTTAGGAAGTTTTGTTGGCTTTTTTCCCTCTTTAACAAACCAGAGAGGAGTGGTGCAGAGAAGTCAATAGTAATTCAGAGTACTTCAAGCAGAACCTTGCTCCCTTCCAGCCTTCCTGACTGCCACGAGTCTATGAAAATGACAGATGGCAGCCTCTCTTACCGTGATGAAAATCTCTGACAACTAGAAGCCACTTATCCAAGAAAGGAGATCTTTTAAAGACTCAGGTCCTTCTCTATAGGCAATAGGAGGTAAAATGAGTGATAAAGTGGATAGCCTTGGAATTAAGAAAATCTGAGTTTAAATCCTACCTCAGACTCTGTGGGCAGGTCATTTAAGGTATCTCTGCCTCAGCTCCTTCCTCTGCAAAAAGATGGTAATAATGGGTGCCTACTTCACAAGTTTGTAGGGATATATGTGATAATAAAACCTTAAAGAGCAACATAAATGCTAGTTATTAAAAATAATAATAATAGAAAATAGAGAACATTATTATAACAAATCGGAGAACACTGGATACGTGCTCCAACGTTCTGTCATGAACCCTATTATCTGTCTTTCCATATATTTTCTCTTCATTTTCTCATAATTTCTCATGGATTTAACTATGACTTCTTCATAGATGGTTCCTAGATCAAGATATCCAATCTATTCTCCATTCTCATTTCTGTTGAGGGTATCATCGTCTTTCCGGTTACCCAAGTTTACAACCTCAACTCTTTTTTCTTTTTTACATCTCACCTCCAATGAGTTGCAATGTCTTGTTGATTCTACCTCCACAATATCTCTCAAATTTGACCTTCACTCACTCACACCACAAACACACTGATTCAAGGTCTACACAACTCTTGTCCAGATTGTTATAATAGTCTCCAACTTGGGTTCAATTCTTTCCTTTCTCTGATCTTTTACACTACTGTTAAATTTTAATGCATAAAGTTCAGGTCTGACCATTCTAACTCCCCTGTTCCAAGAAACTTCAATGATTCCCTCTTTTCTCTAGGATAAAACACAGACTTCTTTGTGTGACTTTTCACACCTTTCATATCCTGCCCCCAACCTTCCTTTCCAATCGTGTTAAACAGTATTGTCTTCCACGCACTTCTTGGTTCAGGAAAACTGAAACTTCGCCTATTTCCTGTGCACAACACTTGGTCTTCCAGCTCTATATTTTTTCCTAGGCTGTTACCAACACTTAAAAAAACAAAAAACCTCCTCCCTCAGCTTTACCTAATGCAACCCTTCACTTCCTTCAAACCACCACTCAAATGATTTCTTCTACAGGAAGCCCAACTGGATCTCATAATTGACATTGTTCTTGCCCTCTAAATTACACAATATATATTTTGTTTTTTAGCCACAGGTTGCTTCTTCACCAGTAGAATGTAAGATGCCCTTTTGGTATCTATATCCCCAGCACCAAGTATCATGAGAGGCAAGTAGGAACTTAATACATGCTTTTGTGTGATTCACTATTGCTTTCCTCACAATCATCCTATGAGGCAGGTATTATTATAACTCCATTTTATACATGGGGAAACTGAGGATAATGGAGAGTAAATGAATTATAGAATAGTATGATTAAGAGGAGAAAGAAGCTACATAGGTATCATCTAGCCCAATCTTCTTTATTTGTTCTCTAAGGAAACATAAGTGAATAGTCAAAGTTCAAAGGAAAGAATTATTGAAATCAAGATAAATGAATGAAACTGACATGATTTTTAATATCTGCCTTACCTAAATGGTCCTGGAATAATGTTGTTTTCTGAGACTGTGCTAAATGACTAATGACCTTCAGAATGAAGAATTTGACAGGTTTGAATGCAAGAGAAAGAAAGAAAGAAAGCAGTTAGGGCTCCTGATTGCCCCAAATCCTAGAACTCTGAGCAAAAATAAAAAATATATTGGGTAGTATAACTAAGCTAGACATGGTCTGAAAGGAGGAAAAATGTTACTATGCAAAGTGCCATCATGGTACGGAAAGGACAATGTCACCAACAATCCCCCCCCACACATATACACACAGCGGAATGCTGTGAAAAAATAAGAAAAAAAAACAAAAAAAAAATAAAGGGGGTTTGCAATAGTAATGGGAGGATATTCATACACACACTATATGAGCAAAAATAAGATTCACATCATCTATGGTGGAAAGGGACCCCAAAGGTCATTTAGTACATCCCTCTGCCTCTAGATTACTGATGCAGAGCAGTTATGAAATGTCTAGTCTTTGATGTAAAGAAAAAAATAAAAACAAATTACACTGGAAATCTGATCACAAACATTAAGAGTTCACTTATGCAAAGGGCACACCACTTTCTGAGGTCAAGTTCAAGTTTCAGCGGCCAATCTGAAAGTCGAGGAAGGGCATCAGACAGCCTTGAGATTGTTCCTACATGAAGGTCCAGTGTTATAAGACTCCCTTTCCTAAACCACAGTGGAGTATTTTTATTTGCCACTGGGATGATAATTACACATACATCTCCTTCAAGATAGAACATGGCTCTTCCTCTATGCCACTCAAGAAGAGAATTCCATCCTACCCAAGCTGTCATTACCAGGAGTATTTTCTTCTTTCCAACACATTTAAAAGTTCCAGTCTGCCAGCTCAGCAAACACACACACACACACACACACACACACACACTGATACATGCATGCACACAATCATGCATACATTCGACATTCAGAGAGCAGGAAAATGAAGTAGGTTGGAGATGAAAGATAGAAATAAAAAAGGAATAATGTGACTAAAATGTAACCCTTCCATCAGAGACATCTTTGGGGTCATTTTGAGGATCTTTCTTTTCTCTTTTGCTCATCGACTTCAGCCCAGGGGAACTTAGAAATTTAATAATGTGGCTCCCAAAAGGTGACCATCAGTTCTTCTTAGAGAGGAAGCAAGTAATTTTATGTCCAGGATAAGGTTCACAAAATGGAACTAGGACAATGATATTCAAATCATTTTATCTTTATTTATTGTATTTAAATTTATTTATTTAAGTTTTCAACATTGGTTTGAACAAAATTTTGGGTTCCAAATTTTCTCCCCATTTCTTCCATCCCCCACCCCAAAACACTGAACATTCTAGTTACCCTTATCACCAATCTGTCCTCCCTTCTAACATCCCTCCCTTTCCTTATCCCCATCTTCTCTTTTGTCCTGTAGGGCAAGATAAATTTCTATACCTGTATTTCTTATTTCCCAGTTGTATACAGGAATAATACTCAACAGTTGTTCCTAAAACTTTGAATTCCAACTTCTCTTCATCCCTCCCTCCCCACCCATTCCCTTTGGGAAGGCAGGCAATTCAATATAGGCCATATCTGTGTAGTTTTGCAAATGACTTAAATAATAGTCGTGTTGTGTAAGACTAACTATATTTCCCTCCATTCTATCCTGCCCCCTGTTTCCTCTCTTCTCTCTTTTGATCCTGTCCCTCTTGAAGAGTGTTCCCTCCTCCCACTGCCCTCCATTCCATTCTCACTCCCACCCTGCTTATCCCTTTTCCCCCCACTTTCCTGTATTGTAAGATAGGTTTTCATACCAAAATGAGTGTGCATTTTATTCCTTCCTTTAGTCGAATGTGACGAGAGCAAACTTTATGTTTTTTCTCTCACCAACCCCTTTTTTCCCTCCACTGAAAAGTCTTTTTCCTTGCCTCTTTTATGAGAGATGATTTGCTCCATTCTATTTCTCCCATTCTCCTCCCAATATATTTCTCTCTCACTGCTTAATTTCATTATTTTAAGATATGATCCCATCCTATTCAATTCACCCTATAGTCTCTATCTCTCTGTGTGTGTGTGAGTGTGTGTGTATATGTGTGCATGTGCAATCCCATCAGCTACCCAGATATTGAAAAAAGTTTCAAGAGTTACAAATATTGTCTTTCCCTGTAGGAATGTAAACAGTTCAACTTTAGTAAGTCCCTTATGACTTCTCTTTGCTGTTTACCTTTTCATGCTTCTATTGATTCTTGTGTTTGAAAGTCAAATTTTCTTTTCAGCTCTGGTCTTTTCCTCAAGAATGTTTGAAAGTCCTCTATTTCATCAAAAAACCATTTTTCCCCCTGAAGTATTATACTCAGTTTTGCTGGGTAGGTGATTCTTGGTTTTAGTCCTAGTTCCTTTGACTTCTGGAATATCATATTCTATGCCATTTGATCCCTTAATGTAGAAGCTGCTAGACCTTGTGTTATCCTGATTGCATTTCCACAATACTTGAATTGTTTCTTTCTAGCTGCTTGCAATATTTTCTCCTTGACCAGGGAACTCTGGAATTTGGCCACAATGTTGCTAGGAGTTTCTCTTTTTCAATCTCTTTCAGGAGGTGATTGGTAGATTCTTTCAATATTTACTTTGCCCTCTGGTTCTAGGATATCAAGGCAGTTTTCCTTGATAATTTCATGAAAGATGATGTCTAGGCTCTTTTTATAATCATGGCTGTCAGGTAGTCCCATAATTTTTTTAATTGTCTCTCCTGGATGTATTTTCCAGGTCAGTTGTTTTTCCAATGAGATATTTAACATTATCTTCCATTTATTCACTCTTTTGGTTTTGTTTTGTAATTTCTTGGTTTCTCGTAAAGTCATTAGCCTCCATCTGTTCCATTCTAAATTTTAAAGAACTCTTTTCTTCAGTGAGCTTTTGAACCTCCTTTTCCATTTGGCTAATTCTGCTTTTTAAAGCATTCTTCTCCTCATTGGCTTTTTGAACCTCTTTTGCCAATTGAGTTAGCCTATTTTAAAAGGTGTTATTTTCTTCAGCATTTTTTTGGGTCTCCTTTGGCAAGGTATTGAGCCACTTTTCATGATTTTCTTGCATCACTCTCATTTCTCTTCCCAATTTTCCCCCCACTTCTGTTACTTGATTTTCAAAATTTCTTTTGAGCTCTTCCATGGCCTGAGATCATTGAATATTTCTTTTGGCTGTTTGGGATACAGAAGCCTTGACTTTTATGTCTTTCCCTGATGGTAAACATTGTTCTTCCTCATCCAAAAGGATGGGAGAAGATATCTGTTCACCAAGAAAATAACCTTCTATTGTCGTTTTTTTCCCTTTTTGGGGCATTTTCCCAACCAGTTACTTGACTTTTGGATCCTTTGCCAAGAGTAGGGTATACTCTGGGAATCTGTAAGATCTCAGTTCCCCTAAGGTGGCACAATCAAGAGTGTGCTGGTCTGGGCAAAGGAAGGGATTTTTGTGCCCAGAATATTAGCAGTTACCTCTCCACAGTCACCTGGCCTCCACTTCTGCCAAGTCAGCACTGGGGGATGATTTTCAGATAAGCTGGATGGGCAGGGCTGTCATTCAGTGTGAGACAAAGACCTACTCCTCTAGGGCTTCCACACAGGGCCAGGCAGGACTCAGCTCCTCCATGCCCCCAGGGTTTTTACGCTCCAACAATGGAGCTGCTGTGGCCTCTGTGGTGGCTGCCTATGGCCAGAGCTATGGAAGGCCCTTCTCCCTATCTGGTCAGCTGAAAAAACCCCATCACTGACCTTTGGCACCTGTGGGTTGAGTGATCTGTGAATCTACTACTGCTGGGACTGGGGATTCTGCAACTGGAGATTCTGCCCCTGAGGGCTGTTCGTGAGCCATGTGGTCAAGGCTGGGCTGGGCTCCTCTCTGTGTCCAGTGCAATAGATGTTTGTCATGGGACTTTCAGGTCACCGGTTGGAAATCTCCTCCACTCTGTTGTTCTCCACTTCTGCTGCTCCAGAACTTGTTGAGAGTCCCTCTCTACAGGTATTTTATGGGCTGTGTGGGAGAGCCTCCATATATGTGTCTTTCTACCCCACCATCTTGGCTCCGCACAACTTGTCTTCAAATCATTTTTAGAAAAATTCATTGTTGAGAGGGAAAAGACACAAGGCCTTTTGTAGGATCTCTGATAGGTTTAATAGTGACTCAGGCATTTTATGAGGTTACTGCCAAGGAAGTTGCTACCCAGTGGTAGGAAGGAAGCAAGATAGCAAAAAATGTGGGTTCCAAACCTACTTCTGACACATATTAGTCATATGATCCTGGACAAGTCCCTTAACCTCTTAGAAACCTGGGCTCTGAGAGATAACTTTCTAAGGTGACAAGTTGCAGATATGATGACAATATATGATGGAAAAGAGATTTTCCTCATTTAGAAGTTCCTTAAATGAACAAAATAATAGATCTAGGTCCTAGTCTTCTTCCAACCTAATAATTATACTGGGTTCCTATATATAACTTTCAGGTATACATTAGACAACATTCTTGGATTACACACAATATTCTATGCATTAGACCCATATAAGTATGGAAAAGCATGTTGGGTATATTACCTTATATGATGTATACCAGTCATCCCCAAAGGCACTTTGCTGTCCCACTTGAGGTTGCATCTGTTTCATCACCACTAGGTCATCATGATACAATGGCCTGTTCACTGTTTCACTATTTTAGGAATCTCTGCTGTGACTCAAGGCTACTTTTAATACACAGTCACCCCATCCTTAAAGGGGAAACAGCTATTTTTTGGCATACTGGTTTCTAGACCCATTCCTGGGCCCATAGATGGCCTAGGGAAAATGGAACTATCTCTTGACCTTAAAGGATTATTCAATTTAAGACCCTTGAACCCTTGAGATCATCTGCTTCTCTCCACCTTTGCCACAAAATAAAAAACCCCAAAAAACTCATTTTCCATAAAAAAAAATAATGTAATTTGGTCAGAGTTACCTAGATATTTAATGTTATGGACAGCACTGAAATTTAGGTCCCCAGACTCCCATATCACTGCTTTTCAATGAAACCTTATGGACAATTAAGAATTTTAATATATGTGAAAAACATAGGTCCCTACATCTGAATTAGTGAAGGAAAGAAATCATATAGGAGGTTGGAAAATAATTTAAGTGATATTTTAAAATACTTTTGGTGAGGAAGCATTTGAAGATAAATGTATCTGAAGTCATGAGGAGTCATAGTGTAAACAAATTGAGGAGGTTAAAAGGATGAGAAAATTATCCAATTCCCCAACTTGTCCTCCTTTCGCCAATTTCTACAATTAACTCCTCCATGCTGAATTCAGATGACATTCACTGATTTTCAGAATGATGTGAAACACCAACTTCATTCAGCTAAATAAAGAAAATTCTCAAAGCTGAATAAATTAAAAACAAACAAACCTCATACCTTTCCCCCAGCATTGTGAGCTGTGGAGATCAGAGATTCAAGCAGGTGTCTCAGAGTTCTCCAGTCTTACGATATCTTTGAACCTAGATTTTCTGGACTTTTTGTGGGAGGCATGGATTTCTTGGAGAGAAAAGTTGGCAGAGAAGAGTTTGCCCTCAATCTTGAAATCCATACACAAAAGCTCGGGGCCAGATTGAAGTGTTAGAGAGTACACCCCATCATGAGTGTCCTTCCCCTTCCCTCCATCTGCCCAGCCCTGTGCTCTCCAGGACTGTATTGTGGCATGACAGAGAAATCTGATATGTGGATAATCCAAGAGAGAGGAGAGTGATGGTTAATATGACAGCGTAATCACCAAGTCCACAAACCTTCCTTTTCTCTGTCTCTAACCAGGTGAAACATAAGTAGCTGCTAACTAATTCATTTGAGTTCTGTCTCTCCTCTCTTGCAATAAGGGGAAGTGTTAAAATGAGGAAAAATTTCATTGGCTTCTGCATTGGGCTACAAGCAACAGTTTCTTCCTACCCAAATGAACTGTTCCCTCCCTGTTGCTCCCTGTTCTTTTGTTGCTATCACTTCATGACTCTTGATAAAAATGAAAATTTGGCAGTCGTGACGCTGGCAGTGGGTCAAGATTTGGGAAGGGGCTTTAGCCTCAGTAGAACAACAAGTGACACACCCCCACCTTTGGCATAAGAGAAAAGAGCAGATATGATCCCATGAGAAAGTTTCCAAAGCTAGGGAGGCACAGTAAAATCACACCCCAGTCCCTTCAACCTCCTACAAGGTGCACAAGTCAGAGACAGCATCTGCTTAAGTCTCCTATCTCCATAGCAGCCCAAGTAACACAGGTGCTAAATGCAAGTGGAAAAGTTGAATAAATCGCTTAATTTTTCTAAGTTTCAAGTGCCAAAGTTTTCATGCCAAAAGTATTTCTAACTGATAGTCGAACCCTGGAGGATTTGGGAGTGGGAGAAATATGCTCTCCTGGAAATTCTTGAGGGCAAGATGGTGTGTAAATGTTTTGGTTTAAAAAACTATGTCAGGTAGCTGAGTGGAGAGAAGGAAATCAATCATCAATCTTCCAGATTATTAATAGATTATAAGCTATGGCCTTATTCAGAGTCTACAGATAAACTTATACTAACAAAGATTATACATACACACATATACATTACATGTATAGATACATACACACACATCAGTCTTCAACATTCATGGGTTCTCGATTTTCAAGCATTCACCTGATTATATTAATAACCTTATTTTCACTTTCGTGTGGGCAGCCACACACATTCAACGTAATACATAGTTAAAGAAAAAAAATTATAAACGTAATGCACACATGCTTGTGGTATGGCTAATATCCTACTAAATTCTTCATGGGTCTCATTTACTCTGCCATTGTAGATTAAGAACTAACTATGCATTCATTACATATTTTCACTGTTTGCCTTTACAACTCAAGCTTTGTGGTGCAATTATGTGCCCTAAAATCTAATGCAAGTCCTCCGGGCTCTAGAATAATGTTGAGTCCTTGCCAGAGTCTGCATCTTCCAACAGCAGTGACAAAAATCCAAGCAGCCTCTCCCTTTGTTTTCAGAGAGTGACCAAAGTTGAGAGGTTTACAGCAGCGTAGTAAACAATACAGTGCTCTCACACTGTCATCTGACACAGTGGAAGATAACATTCAGGTTAAATATTTTAGCTTTAAGAATTTTATTTGCTGTAGAGTATTTATGGTACTGTAGATTGCATGTGCTATGAAAAGTGAATATTATCTGAAATTAATGTTTGTTTTTTAATTGAGATGCTAGCACAAAAGGCCATAGAATTTCCAGGGAGTTGCTAGTGAGAAAAATATTTTGTATGTTACCAATTTTATTTTGAGTACCAGATTTTACAAGTTATTTCATGGTTACTCTGTTAGGAAAGTATGTGCTATGAGTATTAAAATTTTGTTATAAAGTGTTGTATGCAGAAAAGTATATTTTCAGCAATCTCTAGCAAAAGATTACAGTTTTGAGTAGTCACAGAAATCCAATTCTTATTTCTCATAGGTTCAATGTATCAACATTCACATTTTTACTTTCTTAGTGTTTTCTAGGAATATTACTCCACAAAAGTTGAAGATTGACTACGTGTGTGTGTGTGTGTGTCCTCAAAGGCCTTGAAACAGAAAATTTAGATATATAGTGTATATATATATATATATATATATATATATATATATACACACATACATATATAAATTCATTTTAAATAAATATACAGTACATGTAAGTAAAGTTTCCTATCATATTTTTATATTTCCTTCCTATACATTTTAAAAGTAACATAATAAAGTAACTATATATATATGCATGTTTTACATATATAGGAAGGAAATATAATACACTTAAAAACAATTTTTTAAATTAAATTATTTAAAACTTAAATATATATATATATACATGCATGTAGGTATATACACAATAAGTTCCCAACTTTTAAGAGCAGGGGTAACATTCCTAGAAAATGGTGCAAAACTTAAGAAAGCAAATGTTAATACATTGAATCTATGGGAAACAAAGGGTGAGTTTCCCCCATCCGCCAAAAACTGTAACATTTCAAAACCAGCCATGACTGAAGATATTGCAGTACAAAATTTATCTAGTACCATTATTTTTCACTAAACTTTGCATGCTTGAGCTTAGAGACCAAAGGATTTATATGACGCTTCAGGGGCATAACTGCAATAGAAAACTTGACTTTTAAAGGCAAAGAATGAAAATGTTCAGTGAATGCATGGAGAGCTCTTTACAGTGGTAGGCTGAACAAAACCAATGAAGTACCTAGTAGGATACCAGTCACTCGACAAACTTGCATATATCGCACTCATCTCTCATTTTTTTCTCTACTGTGCATAACTAACTGTAGATGTATATTATTGCCAACACAAAAGTGAAAATGAGCTTACTAATAAGATCCCCCAAATGCTTGAAGTTGCAAAAGTTTAGTGCAGATATTGAAGATTTACTCAACATATATTTGTTTCCTCCTCTAAGGCCTTTGAGAAGAGGGATAATTAGAAGCTACTTATACTATTCCCTAGCAATGGCAGCAGAATATATCATTTTTATGAGTATAGAATGAATGGGAAGAAAGAACGGCAGTAAGATTGTAGATTTGAAACATACATAGGAATTGCATTCAAGAAAGAAAAGTCACTCACCTCTCTAAAGATACTTAGAGGGGCAGCTAGGTGTTGGCCCTGGAGTCAGCAGGACCTTAATTCAAATACAGTCTTAACTACTTACAAGCTGTGTGACCCTGGGCAAGTTGCTTAACTTCAATTGCCTCAAAAAATATACATATTTTTAATTTACTTAGCTGTTGCTCGTTTGCATATACATCTGAGACTAGAGCATTGTCCCCAGTCCCTCCCAGCTCTGTGATTCTAAGCATCCTTATGATCAAAGAGCAGAATGGATTGTAGGAAGCAACTAATGAAGCTTCTCTGGAATCTGATGATGCCAATTCCCCATCACACTTCAGAAAAACTAAAGACTGAAATTTTCTTCTCCCTCCACCCAACTCACAATGTAATGAAGAAACTCATAATAGAGATGGAAAGTTCAAGTTATTATCTCCTAATTAAATGTTTTTGTTGCAATTGGCTAATGCCTTCAGGGGCCAATGACTTTTCAGAATCATTTATTTTATGAATCAATTTTAGTGCAAAATTAGGGAAGATTTTAGTTCTCCCCTAAAAGTTTGGCCTCCTTGGTGAGTTATTAGTTGTAATGGACTGGGGGCCAACAAGGTTGTTCTCATGAAGCTGTATTTCTCCATGTTCCATTTCTGTCTGACATTATACCTTCTCAGTGGACTTATCTGACCCCTCCCAGGGTTGACTTTTAGATCTGAGTTGTTAGTTTCAGAGTTCATGAGCCCAAAATATTTGCAATGAAAGATGAATCTCTGAAGCTTTCAGAATTGGGGGAGAAGAAGGCTGGTCAGCTTCAGCAGGGTTTATTCATTAGCATTGAAGTATTGGCAAAATATAAAGGGAGGGGACCTAGGAAGTCTCACAGCATGGAATCATCACCAGACTGGAGGTCTGATAACTGGAGGCCAAGGATGATGATGATGATAAAAATTAGAATAAGAAAAATAACAACAATAGCTGGCATTTATATAGCACTTAAAGATTTGCAAAAAAAAACCAAAAAACAAAAAAAACCCATTATTTATGGCCATCATCTCATTCGAACCTCACAGCACCCCCACCATCAAACAATTGATGGAGTTCAGTAGGGAGAAAAGTATCTACTCATTCATAGATACTGAAGCTACTTTAAACTATTTGTTGCAGAATCTTCTTGTCATGTCTGCCCATTGTTTTCAAAGAAGACCATGACAGTGGAGAAATAATGACATGACTTACAGTTGACTTTGATTTGAGTGAGGGAGGGCACCAGCCTCACCTCTCCTCCAGAGCCATCTGGATCCATTGACCAGATCATCAATGACCAGATCACCATTGACCAGAATGCAATGGAATACCTTGGCCTTTTTAGGCCAGGCCTTTTGATATAGCCACTTGGAGGGAGGTAATGCCCACTGAGTGAATAGGCCTCTTTAAGAAGTAGTCAGGGAATGGTCCTTTTAGTGAGGTGATCTATGCAAATGCTAACCACTTATCTTTCTTCTATCCTCCCATTGTTCAGAAGAACTAGGACACAAGAGATGTAACATGATGTATACAGGATGAGACAGGCAGGAAATGTCAGAGATACGGAATAAAGCCCAAATCTGCCATTGTCAAACCCAATACCCCCTCACACTGTCTGTCAAGCAGGTTAATGGAAGAGTTGGGATGAGAAATCTGGTCTTATTACTTTATATGCAGGAATCCTTGCTTTTTCCCTTCTTGGTTTTACCACAACTATTCCATTACTACCATTACCACACCCACCCTCACCTCTTTAGCCCAACTCTCCCGCACCCAGAGTGAACACCTATTTTTAACATCCCCTCAACAGCACACACACACACACACACACACACACACACACACACTTTATTCTTCAATACACATTCTTCCCACTTCTGTCACTAATTTGAACTTGGCCCTCTCTGGTGTGGTTATCATCTCTAGTGTTGGGTAATCCTTCACACATGCCTCCCAACACAAAGCACCAGAAGGAAAAATAAACATAATATTTACTCCACCATAATGCTCTCAGCAACTTCTCCTCCCTGACATTCTATATTGCTGAATCTACATCCTGTCATTTACTGGCATCCAGAATCATTCCTCCCTCCTTTCTTAAGGAATTCAATACCTGGCTCAGTCTGCATCTCCATCTGAAAGCCTGCCCTCCATTCATGGACTCTCCCCTTCTACATCTTAGTTTATCTACCACCTTTATACCTGTTACTTTCACCTCTCATCTATGGCCTCTTTCTTGGCCACCCAGAGGCTTGGTCACAACTCTGATCTCAACATCATTCATAAATACACTACCTTTATGATCCAGAACTCTGAAATGCCTTTATTTATTACCTTCTACCTTCTATTTCTCCCTCTGTTTCACAATTCCTAAACCGACTCTTCATTCTCATTATCTCTCTAATCCCTTAATACCTTCCTCTTCTCTAAGTTTACCCCTTTTACTTTGGCCTCCCTTTCACAATCATGATCTTATAGTTGACCAATTCTATTATACACTCTCCTCTGTACATATACACACATATACACACACATGCTTATATATATACACATATACATATGTGTATATGTGTGTATACATATAGAAATATATGTGTGTACATGTATACACATATCTATGTGTATGTATGTACACACACACATACACACACACATATATATGATTAAAATTAAAACAAAAACCTTAACTTGATATTACCATCTCTTGAAGCTTAAATATCTTATTTTTTTCCACAGATTCCTAGAAAAGGTCTGTACTTACTGTCTCTATTTCCTCAACTTCAAATTTCAGAGTTTTCTAAACATGATAAAATTTAAGATATTTCCTAAACATAATGATAACACAATAGTGTTGGCCAGTGCTAGTCACTGATCTAATTAGGAAAGCTTTTTAATCAGTCTAATGGGATTTTAAGGCAAAATGCAAGTGCAATGAGCCCAACAGAGCAACACACTTAACCAAATGCCTCAGTCATGGAGGAATAGTGTGGAGACATCACAAGAGAATATGAAAGACTCTGTGGCACTGGAAGTTGATATTGTCCCTCCTATAATATGTACACTTTGCCCACGTGAACACCTCTTTACTTGTGAACTTTATGTATATCTAATCCCTGCTGACCTGGAGTATATTTGTGAGATCGCACATCGCTGGTTTGGAAGAAAAATGTTTTGCTTATATTTTTTCTTACTATGTCATTTGAGTGAATGACTTTACTTTGAGTCCTGGGGCTAACTATTTCAAGGTAAATATCAGCAGGTGCTATAGTTCTATACTCTTGGGTTACTTTTGCGAGTGCTACATCTTCTAAGAGACCTAATCTTCAGATATGTTATGGGGTAGGCTGTAGAGGAATTGCATTAAATAAAATGAAGAGATAGGACTACATAGCATCTGAATTTCATTTCAATTCTAAATTTATCAACTATGGCCCACTGAGGAGTATTTTCCATTCATCTTTATCTCTAAAATTTCATCTGGTAAGAATAACCTTTGTAGTCACTTGGTATTAAAAGAAAGACTTTCTGCAGCCTCTGAGATGACTGCATTTGAACAGTTGATGGCCATCTTATTCAGAGGGACTGTTTAAGTTAAACACCTATACTGAAAATGTCTAACTCCTCATGAGACCTTTAGGGTAGAAAGATAGATATTAGGCATATAAGAAATAATTATAATAATTTAACAATACAAATTACAATTACTTAAAATAGTATTTCTTTTGAAAATTTTAGGCACTGGTGTATGGTAGAAGAGAGGAGAAGACTATCCTATCTGGTCATGGTCATTGGAAATTGCTTGCAAAAAACACAATCTTTCAATGCCTCTTTATGCTTCAGGATGTTAAGAATATAAAAATATAAATACCATAAATGTAGTCACCCTAGTAACAGGCCAGTCATTAATGGCATGACCATTTTGCCATGGAAACACGGCTGAGCTCAGTGGAAACTGCATCATGCTGTAATGCTGAACATATCTCTTCCTCTTCTCTCCTTGAAGTAGTTAAGCCCCAAGTTTGCATCCATCCAACCCACTCAGACAATATGCTACTTTGTACAGCTCTAACTTGTATGGCTGCCACCCACCACAGGCAGCTTCCATAACTCCTCTCCTTCAGGGCATCGCAATGAAAACAAGTTGGCTGATAGAAACAGCACTGCCTGGCATGCCTTATGCCAACACCAAAGCCCATTGAACCAGTAAATCAAAGTTATAGAAAGTATATAAAGCATATAACTTCAGTTTTAACGTGCCCTTGCTTGAGAAAAGGAATATCTCTCTTGGCATCCAGACGGTAAATAAGAATGACAAGACCAGGACTTGACAGATCTTGATCCACAATGATTGGCCTCTAAAACAATCTAAGATGTTTTCTTGCAGAAGGATCCAGGAAGAGGCAGAAACACTCTCATAACCAGCACCATCATGCACTGTTTGTATCTCAGTGACATCTTTTCCTGAGATTGCCTGTTGGTGAGTGGGGTTCCTTTCATACACGTGGTCCCTTTCATTTCCTTGGCTTTAATGATCAATGCTAGGCAGAGAATTCCCACATCTATATCTGTATGTCCAACTTCAACACTTTTAGTTACCTTTTAGACATTTACTTGAATAACCCTCTAACATCTCCAAATCCACATCCTGAAAATGGAACCTACCATCCCCTCCCCAAAACAAACTGTCAAACATCTCATTAATAACACCCTTTAAGTAATACATTTTCATAAACAAATGGGCTTTGATTTTTCCTTCTCCCCCTGTACCCCTATTACCATTCAGCTGTCAATCCAGCTTCCAATGTTCCTCATGGGAGAGAGGAAGTTGTATGGAATGCTGCATGTAAATTCACTTTCTTGGTCAGTTTTTCTTTTCTATATTTCTTTGTTACAAGAGAACCAGTATGGAATACTAGAAAAGAGATGGCACAAGAATAAAAGGCGTGAGTGAAACTTTAAAAAATATCTCTAGGGGGCGGAGCCAAGATGGCAGACTAAAAAGACACACTTATGCAGGGTTCTCCCCAAAGCCCATGAAATATCTGTAGAGAGGGACTCTCAACAAATTTTGGAGCAGCAGAAGTGGAGAACAACAGAGTAAAGGAGATTTCCAGCCCACGGTGACCTGAAAGGCCCACAGAAACATCGGTTGGGTGGGATATGGAGCCCAGCCCAGCCCAGCCTTGGCCAAGAGGTGTGGCCCAGCATGACTCTGGGAGGAGGACACCTCAGGGGCAGAATATCCAATTTCTGTAGCCGGTCCTCAGAATCCTCGGCCCACGGGTGCCGAAGGTCAGTGACCGAGTTTTATCAAGGGACCAGGAAGGGAGAAGGACCTTCCCATAGCTCTGGCAGCAGACAGAGGCCACAGAGCCAACAGAGCGGCCTATAGGGAAGCTCCATTGTTGGAGCGTAAAAGCCCTGGGGGCACTGAAGAGCTGAGTCTTACCTCAGCCCTGGGTGGAGGCCCTGGCTGAGCTGGTCTTTGTCTCAAACTGAATGGTGGCCCTGCCCATCCAACTTATCTGAAAATCAGCCCCCAGTGCTGGCTTGGTGGAACAGGAGGCCAAGTGGCTGAGGAGAGGTATCTGCTAAGATTCTGGGCACAAAAATCCCTCCCTGAATCCAGACCAGTATACTCTTGATTGTGCCACCTTGGAGGAATTGAGATCTCACAGATTCCCAGAGTATACCCTACTCTTGACAAAGGACCCAAAAGTCAAGTAACTGGTTGGGGAAATGCCCAAAAAAGGGAAAAAAATAAGACCATAGAAGGTTACTTTCTTGGTGAACAGATATCCTCCCATCCTTTCAGATGAGGAAGAACAATGTTTATCATCAGGGAAAGACAGAGAAGTCAAAGCTTTCATATCCCAAACATCCAAAATAAATATTCAGTGGGCTCAGGCCATGGAAGAGCTCAAAAAGGATTTTGAAAATCAAGTTAGAGAAGTGGAGGAAAAACTGGGAAGAGAAATGAGAGAGATGCATGAAAAACAAGTCAACACTTTGCTAAAAGAGACCCAATAAAAGGGGAAGAAAATAACACCTTGAAAAATAGGCTAACTCAATTGGCAAAAGAGGTTCAAAAAGCCAATGAGGGGAAGAATACTTTAAAAAGCAGAACTAGCCAAATGGAAAAGGAGGTCCAAAAGCTCACTGAAGAAAATAGTTCTTTCAAAATTAGAATGGAACAAATGGAGGCTAATGACTTTATGAGAAACCAAGAAATCGCAAAACAAAACCAAAAGAATGAAAAAATGGAAGATAATTTGAAATATCTCATTGGAAAAACAACTGACCTGGAAAATAGATTCAAGAGAGACAATTTAAAAATTATGGGACTACCTGAAAGCCATGATCAAAAAAAGAGCCTAGACATCATCTTCCATGAAATTATCAAGGAAAACTGCCCTGATATTCTAGAACCAGAGGGCAAAGTAAATATTGAAAGAATCCACTGATCACCACTGAAAAGAGATCGAAAAAGAGAAACTCCTAGGAACATTGTGGCCAAATTCCAGAGTTCCCAGGTCAAGGAGAAAATATTGCAAGCAGCTAGAAAGAAACAATTCAAGTATTGTGGAAATACAGTCAGGATAACACAAGATCTAGCAGCTTCTACATTAAGGGATCGAAGGGTATGGAATAGGATATTTCAGAAGTCAAAGGAACTGGGACTAAAACCAAGAATCACCTACCCAGCAAAACTGAGTATACTACTTCAGGGGAAAAACTGGTCTTTCAATGAAATAGAGGATTTTCAAGCATTCTTGATGAAAAGACCAGAACTGAAAAGAAAATTTGACCTGCAAACAAAAGAATGAAGAGAAGCATGAAAAGGTAAACAGCAATGAGAAGTCATAAGGGACTTACTAAAGTTGAACTGTTTACATTCCTACAGGGAAAGGCAATATTTGTAACTCTTGAAACTTTTCAGTATCTGGGTAGTTGATGGGATTACACACACACACACACACACACACACACACACACACACATACACACACACACAGAGACAGAGCACAGAGTGAATTGAATAGGATGGGATCATATCTTAAAAAAATGAAATTAAGCGGTCAGAGAGAAATATATTGGGAGGAAAAAGGGAGAAATGAAATGGGCCAAATTGTCTCTCATAAAAGATGGAAGGAAAAGACTTTTCAATGGAGGGGAAAAGGGGGGAAGTGAGAGAAAAACATGAAGTGTACTCTCATCACATTCGACTAAAGGAAGGAATAAAATGCACACTCATTTTGGTATGAAAACCTATCTTTCAATACAGGAAAGTGGGGGAGAAGGGGATAAGCAGGGTGGGGGGGATGATGGAAGGGAGGGCAGTGGGAGGAGGGAGCAATATGAAGTCAACACTCTTGGGGAGGGATGACAGGATCCAAAGAGAGAACAGAAGCAATGGGGGGCAGGATAGGATGGAAGGAAATATAGTTAGTCTTACATAACACAACTATTATGGAAGTCATTTGCAAAACTACATAGATATGGCCTATATTGAACTGCTTGCTTCCCAAAGGGAATGGGCGGGGAGGGAGGGATGAAGAGAAGTTAGAAGTCAAAAATGTAGGAACAACTGTTGAGTATTGTTCTTACTACTAGGGAATAAGAAATACAGGTAATGGGGAATAGAAAGTTATCTTGCCCTACAGGACAAAAGAGAAGATGGGGACAAGGGAAGGGAGGTATGTAAGAAGAGAGGGCCGATCAGTGATAGCAGAATGCTTGGTGTTTTGGGGTGGGGGTAGGGAAGAAATGAGGAGAAAATTTGGAACCCAAAATTTTGTGAAAATGAATGTTAAAAGTTAACTAAAATTAAAAATAAATTTAAAAAAAATCTCTACTATCCTCTGATTCCTACCACCCACCTACCACACACCCACAACCATTTCAGTTCTGACCCTCATCACTTCATGGTTAGTCTGTGGTAATAGTCTTCTATCTAGTTGGTACAGTGGATAGAAGCCAGGAAGACCTGGGTCCAATTCTGGCTTCAGATACTCACTAGCTGTATGACCCTGGGCAAGTCACCAAACATTTCTCAGTTTCAGTTTCCTCATCTGTAAAATAGAAATGATAATAGCAGCTACCTCCCAGAGTAGCTGTGAGGATCAGATGAGTTAATGTATGTAAAGTGTTTTGCAAGCCTTAAAACTCTGTATAAATGCTAGCTGTTATGGAAAAGGTGCCCATGTGCCCATACACAAAAGTACATGTTCTTTTATCAGGTCCTTAGTGGAAGTGTTTCTTAAACAGGCCTATTCAAAGTCATCTCACCCTAAGTGAGTACCTGCAAAGACCTTGGCCTAAAGGGCCCAAGGTCTCCCAGTGCATTCTGGGTCATTTCCAATTATCCTGAGGAATATCAGGTCACTGGATTCAGATGACTCTGGAGGAGAAGTGAGGCTGGTGACCTGCACAGTCCTCCCTCACTCAAAACAAAGTCAAGTGCAAGTCATGTCATCATCTCTCGGATGGTATGGTCTCCTTCACAACGAAGGATGAACACAAGTGGAAGTAAGGAACAGCTAGTCGCTATCCTCAGTTTAGTGACTAATAACAGTAACTGGAATTTTGTGCTTCAATCACAAAGTGCTGTACATATGTTATCTCATCTTCACAACAACCCTGGGAGGCAGATGTTATTATCACCATCCCCATTTTACAGATGAGTAAACTAAGGTACAAAGAGGTTGTGGCTCATTCAAGGTCACACAGTTAATAAGTTAGCTTAATTTACTTATATAGCTAGTTGTCTCTACTGAGGGATTTGAACTGAGATCCTCTTGATTCCAAGTCCAAGTTTTTACCCACCACAGCACTGTGGGATACACTGTCTATCTAAAACCTGTTCTTAAATCTTTCCCTAGACTTCTTCAAAGGAAAAATTTAGAATCCTCTTAAATACCCAGTGACTCTCCCACTGTTTCCCTTAAAAGATCATTTCCTGATAATACCATGAGAGTAATTATCGTGTCATTATTTCTAGCAATATTCTTATCTCTTGTGTCATATCTTCCCCATTTTCCTTCCAATAAGCAAAGACTATCCTAGGTCTGAATACTTTGCTTAAATATGTTGACTTATGAATAAAGTGGAGTTATTCTTTTTTTTACACCTGCATCCACATCATGTTAACAAACACAGAATTCCTCTTTCGTCATTGTTCTGTGTCAGAGTATCTCTTAGGGGACAGATTCCCTAACCTTCTTTGGAGTCTTGGTGTTACAATATGACATTAGAAGATGTGTCCTAACCACAGTGGATCTCCTTCTGCTCTTGCTCTCCCCCATCCTCTTGAAAACCTAGACTTGCCTTTTTTTTCCCTTTTGAAATCATGGAAAAATCAATTTGAAGATAGAAGAGATCGCTGAAGTTTGTCTGTTCCAACACCTTCATTTTTACCAATAAGGAAACTAATACTTACAGAGGTTAAGTGACTTACCCAAGGTCAAACAGTTAGGTAACAACTGAGTCAGAATTTCAGCCCACATCCTCTAAATGCAAAATCCCAGGATCTCTCCATTGTACTTGTGAAAAAAGGATCAATCATAAGTCATTATTCCAGTACCTTCCTTTGCCTTTTTAAGATTCCTGTGGCATTGGCAAAAACTCCTTTGCTTACATGACCAATATGAAAATGTGTTTAATAAGAATATATATGTAGAATTCATATAAGATTATATGCTAGCTCAGGAAGGGAGGGAGGAGGGAGGGGGAGAAAAATCCAAGACTTATGGAAGTGATTGTAGAAAACTGAAAAAAAATAAATTAATAATTAAAAAATTAAAATTAAAATATTCAAAACCAAAAAAAAAAACTCCTTTGCTTTTCACAAAATTAGCAAATGGTAACAACAGACTGTCTGTTCTCACTTTTAGACTCTCAATGATTATGATAAACCCCTCACCCCTCTGGTGCCATCTAAGGCATCCCCTCCCCCAAAGCTGAATACCACCAGGCCATTTAGTATTTTCCTTTGTTTACAGGTTCCCAGGAAAGTTTTTAATCCATGTGGCTCAGTTTTCCTCTTAAGCCAATTGGATTCTCTGTAGTAAGGAACATTTAGAGGCATGCCATTGATTACAGGGAAAGTAATGGAAACAGTGTTGACCTTCAGCCAAGACAATGTTAATTCTGTCTGAATTAGGCCACTAAAAGCTTTCTACATCCCTTGGAAGATGAACTGTGTTTAGATAACTCAGAATTCATGGGGTAGGCAAGAGAGAGAGATAGAAATAGGAGGAGAATATTGCCAACATTTTCCCAGATGCTAGCCAACATAAATGACTTCCACTGAAATGACCTATGTTTTTTGGGGGGTTTTTTGCATTTTTTTTTAAAATGGGAAAAAAGTTACAATAAGCTAGTCCCTTTTTTTAAATCAAAAATCAGGATCTAAGCAAGAATGAGAGAGTCAGAAAAGGAAAATGACAAATAGAGGAGTAATGGGAGTTAAAAATCTACCCTGCCCATTAACAGGCCTCAGGTAAGGCTATTGAGGAAATTTGCTTATGGGAGGTTTGCTTGCTTGAAGTCTTTCACACCTTTTGGTAATTAGGCACTGTGGGTTGTGATGCCTTCTGGATCTATATATACTCCGAGGTGAGGTTTTGCTTTGGGAGCTCAATCACTGGGAGAGTGTTCATGTGCTTAGACCAGATGAGCATCTCCTCCCTTTGAAAACCCATACATTGGTATTTCTTTCTCTGGTAACTATATAGGTATGTAATGATCAGAGAGTTGGATCTGCCTGTTGATCTGTGATGTAGGTATTGCCTGTGGTCAGACAGTTGGAAGCCCTGTCTGTTGGTCCTATTTGTATTTTCTCTATTGGTATATGTGCTTGATTAAAGTGATTATTGGCTCCTCAAAAGTTGATTTCCTTTTAGAAAAGCAGATCTAAGAACCTGTGACAGCAGACCCTCCTGTGCCTGCCAGGTCCTTGCTGTTATAGGCAAGGACATGGAAAAACTGCGACACGAATGCACTGCTCAGGGAGCTGTGCAGCAATCCAACCATTCTGGAAATCAATGTGAAATTATACCCAAAAAGCTATAAAACTGCATATACGTTGACCTAACAATACCATTGTTAAGTCTGTAATCCCAGAGATGAGAGAGAGAGAGAGAGAGAGAGAGAGAGAGAGAGAGAAAGAGAGAGAGAGAGAGAGAGAGAGAGAGAGAGAGAGAGAGAGATTGAGTGAAAGGGAGAAGAACCTATTTGTACAAAAATATTTATAGCAGCTCTTTTAGTGGCAGCTAAGAATTGGAAATTGAGGGGATGCCAATCAGTCAATTGAGGGAATGACTGAACAAGTTGTGGTATATGATTGTGATGGAATAATAATGTGTTATAAGAAATTATAAGCAGGATGATTTCATAAAAACCTGGAAATACTTACATGAACTGATACAAATAAAGTGAGAGGAAGCAGGAGTACATTATACACAGTAATAGCAATATTGTACAATGAAGAATTGTGAATGACTTAACTATTCTCAGCAATGCAATGATCCAAAGGACTCATGATGAAACATACTATCTACCTCCAGAGAAAGAACTAATATTAAATGAACACAGACTGAAGCATACTATTGTGACTTTCTTTTCTTTCATTCAAGTCTACTTGAACAAAGTGACTAAGATGTTTTTCCTGACTACACATGTATAAATGTATTATTTTATACATATTATATTATATTAAATAATATATTTATATTATGTATTTGTTTATATATAAATACATATATACTATATTATATATATATATATACATACTATATTAAATTGTTTACCATGTCAAGGAGAGAGGAGGGGAAAGAAGGATAGAATTTGGAACTCAAAATTTAAAAAAAAAAGTTAAAAAATGCATTTACATGTAATAGGGGAGGAATAAAATATTATTTAAAAATGGGAGAATCAGAGTAAAAAAAAAGAGAAGCAAAATATCCTAAGTTAATAGAATGTACTGCCTTACATATACCTACATAAGCAATGTAATACTGAGCTCATTATATGAATAATTAAGGCAAAATCAAGCAGAAAATGGGCTCAGGAGAGAAGTAGGGATCATCCTAAAATTAACTGATTTCAACTAACAACATTGACCAAATTTCAGGTCATCATTTAATTCCAAGTTGAAAAGGGTTCCATTCAATCTCCAGAAATCCTTTCGGTTTCCCTGAGAGATGGTTGCCATCTTTTGCTTGAATACTTCCAGGGATCTGTTTCTTGAGGCAACCAGTTCCATCTTAGGATTGATACACTTAATAAAAATTTTTCTTTTACTTAGCTGAAATCTTTCTCTTTGTACCTTGACTGATTCCCTTATGCTTTCTAGCACCACAGAGAACATGTCTATTCTTTCTTTTAGACATTTGTAAATGTTTGAAGATGATAATGATGTCTCTCCAGGAACAAGGATTAGGCGGAGAGTTATAAGACCTGAGTTGTAAGCATCTTGCTCCATATGCTCCACATTTTGCTTCTGTGTTTATGGAATTGTTTTAGTCTCTGGCAACTATTTCCTTGAGTTTATGTTCACAATAGCCAAAGATCAGTTATGACTTTGGATCAAGCAAGCATCAGTTTTGAAACAGATTCCTTTGAGGATACAAAAAGCTAAAGATTCTGATTAATGTTTTCCTCCTTATGCCCAAGTATAAGTCCCAAGCTCTAGGGAGAGCTCATAGGATTGCTCCTGAAGGGAATGGAAGACAAGAGGCAGCTGCCAATGAATGGGGATGACCTATGAGGGTCTGGGATTACTATTTAAGCAATGTTATTGCTCCAGATTTCAACAGTGGTTTACTGTTTTTTCTTGGCAATACTACTTCTATTATGCTCCGCCATACCTGGAGACTTGGAATGAAGATAATAAAAAAGTGCCCAATATACAGTTCTGTTTTGAAACTGTCTGCACAGAGAATTAGTAGTCTAATATACCCAGGAATGTAGTTCAACTCAATTAAAAAAAATATTAAGCAGCTACTATGTTCAAGGCATTGGCATAAAGTTCTGAAGATATTAAGATGAAACCAGGCACAATTCCTGCCTTCAAGGAGCTGGTAATGCAGATAAAACCACACACACATACTGGTCCAGACCCATAATTTCATTGACATGGAAAAGAAAGTCACAGAGAGGAAACTCCCTCTACACTAGCAGCTTTTCAGTGTAGTCCTAGAGAGTTACCTTGGGCATTGAGAGATTAAATAATTTGTCCAGTTTCTCCTGGATTGTATGAGATACTAAGGTTAGCACACAGGACTCAAGACTCCAGGGCCAATTCTCTGTGTACTACTAAACACAGTACCTTTCAGCATATCTCAGCTTCTCTCAGACTTCCTTCTCCAAGAAACTGAAATCACCAGTCTGGACCCAATATATGAATGTGTGTTTATGTGTAGGTATAAATAACTAATTATCAAAATAGAATCACAAATAACTAATCATAAATATTTATATGTAATTAATAATAATACAGGATTTCAAAAAATCTTAGTGTGCTTATTGAGCTTTAATAGCCTAAAACTGCTTTAGATAACTTAAAGATTTTTGTAGCTGTTTTTCAGTTGTTTCAGTCATGCCTGATTCTTTGTGACCCCATTTTGGTTTTCTCAGCAAAGATACTGGAGTGGTTTGCCATTTCCTTCTGCAGCTCATTTTACAAATGAGGAAACTGAGGTTAAATGAGTTGCCCAGGGTCACACAGCTAGTAAGTGACTGAGGCCAGATTGAACTCTGGAAGATGAGTCTTTCTGACTTCAGTGGATAAAGCACTGGGTCACCTAGCTGCCCTCCAAAGAGTTTTGGGATACCCTATAGTCATCAATTACTATAATACAAGTTAATATAATATAACTTAAATTAATCTGATATTATTTGTCCTTGGTGAACTAGTGTTTATAACTTTTTGTGTTGTCATGTGCTCAAAATGAGGAGATGCTGGAGAGGACAGGAAGGAGAGGGAACAAGTATTTGTTAAGCAACTACTACATGCCACATCTTATACTAAACACTTTACAAATATTATCTCATTTGATTTTCCTATCTTTTTAATAATAGGCTATAAAATTTTAGTGGAAATGGATGTCCATCCTATCAACTTGCAGTTTCTAGTCTAATTTTTTCCTTTTTTGGAAATTGTGGCAACACTGGTCCATAATCTCTTCTAATATCACTCTTGTTTTCCTTAGTAAAGATTGACAAGGTTCTTGTAATCCCATGAGAAGTTATTGGTATGGACCAGAAAACTTCAACTCATATAAAGGTATTAAGTGCTCTGTTACTGAATCCTCATTTATCTTGGACATCAGTACCTGTTTAATCATGTCCATACTATCCTTAGCAACTTGAAGATCCTTCTTACAAAACCAGAACAGGAATTGAGTAGTTTGTCCTTCTTTCTGTGTGATCTGTAACATTATACCCTCTATCCCTTTGTTTTTACTCAATTTGGCTGTCTTTAGTATTTTAGTAAGTCTCAGTTCATTCTGAGTTTTAGACTTCTTATGAAGTCTTCTCGTTGGTTCTTATTTTCTTATTTTTCCTTTTATATTTGCAAAATCTGAAAACTAAGCTCATTAAAAGGTCTCTGTTCAACCTCAATGATTCCTTAAGATGTCTCCCACTTCTAGTCTATTCATGATCCCATAGTAGTAGTCACAAAATTATGGAAATGCAAAAGATAACTTCATAATATTTCAAATCTTTTAATAGAATCAAAATTATGTAAAATACATATTTTACTTAGAGAGAGATAAAGAACTTTTCCATTGCCTGAGAATATGCTACATACGTGTGTTACTTTGTCATAGCACTGTAACAGCTATCTTTAATAGAGGTAAGGGGGTGGGGGATGAAAAGAGGCTAATTACAGAATATTCTTATCAGTATGCAGTTTGCCTCTGACTTGCCACTGCCTTCTCATCCTCCTTCTATGGTCCAAAGTCTTCTTCTTATACCCTCCTGATCTTATCACTTTGGTCTATAATATCAGATTTCCCTACTCCCCACTCCCACTGTGGCCCCCTATTCTCTCATTTGTTAACTGGTTTTCTTCAGTTTACTCTTTCTCTCTCCCTCCCTCTCCCTCTCCCTCTCTCTCTCTCTCTCTCTCTCTCTCTCTCTCTCTCTCTCTCTCTCTCTCTCTCTCTCTCTCTCTGTCTCTCTCTCTCTTTTTCTCTCTCTTTCCCCCTCTCTCTCTCTTTCTCTCTCTCCCTCTCTGTCCTTCTTCCCTCTCTCTCTTATATCAACTGAGCCATGTCTTGTAAAAAAAAATGGAAGAAAAAGAGAAGAAAAAAGTTAACCAATATGTCAGTCCAGGTTGATAGTATATTCAATGTCCCACATCCATAGTCATGGGGCTAGGAGGTTAGCAAGCATGTGCATTCAGCATGTTTAGCTGATAGTATCCCCATGTGAAAAAAAGCTGGGGAGTCTGCTTCCCTAAAGGCATGATAACATTTAATAGAAATGTCCTGCTCCCCAATTTGGAATATACAGAGACATTCTATAACTACTTCCAGTCTGCTAACCATACATAAAGAGATATTTTATTAATTACCTGTCTATGAATTAGCTGTCTAAGCAGACTGTTAATTAACCAGAACTGAGGTACATTCATGACACTATCTAATGAAAACAAGAATGGTCCTCATGCATTCAGTCAGTCAATATTCATTTATTAAGCATCTACTATATACCAGATACCTGGGTTCAAGTGAAGAGGAAGGACTAAGTCCTCTGTGAGAAGTCAGGCCTCAGGAATTTACCTCCCCACCAGGATCATTTCGATGAGGTCCATGAGCGGATGGCCCTAGTGGTTGTGTCTGCCTCTATTGTATCTATTTGTTCCTACTATTAGGTGAAGGAGATCAAAGATATCTATAACTTGTAAAACTCAAAATGTCAGAAGAAAGAGAGAAATCTGAGAAGCTGAAGTCCCTTCCAGGATTTGCCAGAAGCCAGATAGTAGGAAGCAAAGTCTTAGGCATCCCACTTGACCTGTAGCTGTAGTAACGGAAATGAGGACTCATCAATCCATCAGCCATGCTGCCTTTGGAAGTGAACTTGGTGGAGTAGATGCTGTATGGAAACTGCTTTAACTTGAGCTAACTTTCCCCAGGAACTGAGTTGGTATAGGGGAAATTGTCTCCCTAGGAATTTGGGGAAATATTTGTATTTCTCTCCCTATTACAGCTTTTTTTTTAGAGTAAATATTCCTTTGCAAAAGTTAATTGATGTTAAATGGTTAAATAGAACTAGGGCATTAGGGTAGCTAGTAGCTAATGGCGTGTGTAGATCAGGAGCATGGAGACTCAAGTTTACAGCATTAGAGAAGAGATACCCCCATCCCCATGGGGAGCTTCAGAATTCTAAAGGGGAGACCTAACCAATTAAGTTTTGGCAACCTGATCTACTAGTGTGTGTATTCAGTTGGGAAAGTAAATCTTGATAGAGTAATGATACAGTATGCTCATGTTGTCATAGATTTAAAGTTGGAAAGGACCTCTGAGGTCCTTAAAACCAACACTCTTATTTTACTGATAGGAAACTGAGGCTGAGAAGTTAATTGACTCATCTAGTGTCACACAGCTAGCAAGTATCTGAAGCAAAACTTGAATTTCAGAGGTAACTAGGTTCTTCAATTGATAAAGCATTGGACCTGGACTCAGAAAGGCCTGAGTTTGAGTTTGACTTTATACTCCTTACTAGTTGTGTGACCTTAGGCAAGTCACATAACTTTAGTGTCCTTAACTATAAAATGAGGATAATTATAGCATCTACCTCTCAGGATTACTGTGAGCATTAAATGAGGCAATATTTCTTTTCATTATATTTTGATTTCCTAGAGAGGAGAAACAATTTTTTTTCATTTCTTTGTATCCCTGGAGCTTAGCACAGTTTCTGGCACATAATTAACAAATGTTTATTGATGAAGAGAGGAGGGAAGGAAAAAAAGAAAAAAAAAGAAATTTACACAATAACATTTTGTAGGAGGAAATAGCAAGTTATACATGGTGGATTTGTAGCTTCATGTACAATCATCTTTATTGTACAGTGTTATGGTAATGCTTGAAAATAAAATACATTTTAAAAATAAATAAATGCTTATGGATTGACTGTCTCAGCACTTAAGGACTCATCTATTACTTGATCAATTATGGCTACATAGACATCCCCATCTTTTGTAATATCTCACGTCTTTCATTCCAAAAGGTAAGTGGAAAATGATCGCTTATCTTTGGAAAATCACGTCTAAAAATGCTTCTGCCAAGTGAAACATCAAAAAATTCATGTCCTGGTGTCGACTTTTTATAATGGACCACATTTGGGCCTTTGAAAGTGAGTGGCAAAATTGAGAACCCAATCCCATGATACTGTTCCTTCATGCTATAGCCATTAGTCACCTGGAAAAAAATCAAGAATTAAGCATCAGTAAAGTCCAAGGACAAGGAGACTGAATCCACACAAGGTGTCAGTCCCTGTGTTTATAATAAATAATTTGTGACCAAACAATCTTAAGACCCAGATGGAGCCAATAACCTTGTAAGAAGATTAAAATGTGCCTGTCCATAGCCAAGTACCAGCTCTGAGTCAATCTATTCCATGCAAAGGTGAGTGATTGCTGCCACTTCCCTTGCCAAACACCACCTCTAGCTCCATGTCCATTTCCATCAAGCTTTCCTTATTGTTCTATCATTTTGATGATGACTCAAATCAAAACGTATTTTGACTTGCACTGCTTGGACTATTCTCAATTTCTTTTCTTGTATTATAAAATGTTTTGTCACCACCTGGAAGCCCTTCCTATCTGTACTGCAAAAGCAGCGATTAAATCAGATCCAAATAACCAGAGTCCTCTAGAGTTCTAGATAGTATCAAAAGGAACTGGCAGTATCTTATTTTTATCTAGATTTCTTTTTTACTTATCTGCAGTTTGGCTCAATCACTACTTTGAGGAGTTTTCTCCTTTGTCATCCCTTATCCTTTTATCTTTTCATGACGACCCACCCTCCCCTTACAAAAGTTTCTCAATTCATAATCAAATTAATCCCTGCCAAATGAGGAAAGTTTTCTCTACAAGAGAAGAATTTGAGATTAGAAACTACTGGTGTCTTTCCAAGGCATTTTGTTCCCTGTACGCAATTCTACAGAAGACATTGTACCCATCAGCAGCTTCAGAGCAGGAATTTTTGATGGGCCAAGAAAAATGTCCATACCTCTATAGCCAAACATTGTTCAGCACCACGGTGCTCTTGACTCATTATCATATTCTCAACTCGTGCAGATGGGAGAGTTTCCCAACTAAAATCTAAAATTCCCTTGGGTTCAAAGATTCAGATAAAAAGGGACACTAAAGAGAGACTAGGAGGAATTTTTAGGCATTGGGATGATGTAGTCTGGTGCAGAGAGAAGTCTTCAAATTACAAGTTTTTATTAGACCAGAAAATTGACCAGCTGTTGTCCATTTCCTCCAACGTGTCAGCCAAAGGAGATAAATCGTAGCTGTAGGTAGGTAGGTTACATACAACGGAAATTTTCCTTTACATGAAAAGTGATTAACTGTTGAATTGATCTACTAATGAGAAATCACAGAATCTTTTCTTAATGACTATTAATGATATTGAAATAAATATTTATTTAAAAAAGAATAGATACGATCTATATTGGTTCAGATATAGACTTCAAGGGCGTGCTGGAGCCAGCTTGTACTGGCTCTCTAGAGACAATTGTTAAATTTTCATTGTGAGCATTTATTTTTTGGAAATTGGCAAATGTTACAAATCAGAAATTGATTTATTACTTTGTTGATTTTCCAAACTTAACAAAGTAATGGATGAAATACTAATAATGAACATTAAGTTTAAAAGTAGACTGTATACATTTGTGCTATACATAGGTTTTTATTTTTTTCTGGCAAGCTAGTCATTAAATATTTTTACCAACATGCCAATGTATTGTGTACTGCCAACAGAAAGCATGGTATGGTGAAAAAAGAACTAGATTTTTGAGTTAGAAAAGCTGAGAACCAATTTCAACCTTGGTCTTTATTACTTCTATGACTTTGGGAGGCAAATCACTTCATTTCTCACTGCCTCAGTTTCCTTATCTATAAAATCAGTTCACTGACATAGATCACCTCCATTGGCTTATAGATCTTGTACTGGGAGGGACTTCAAGCATCATCTAATCCAATCTTATCATATTACAAATGAAAAAACTGAGACCCAGAGAAGTGAATTGACTTACTCCAAGTAACATAGGTAGTAAATGGCACAGCTGAGTTTCAAACTCAAGCTTTGTTCCTTTTGTTTTTATTCTGTTGTATTTTCAGTTATTATTCTGTCATGTTTGACTATTCGTGATCTCATTTGGGGTTTTCTTGATGAAGATACTAGAGTCCTATTGGTAATGGCAGCCAATGTGTTAAGCACTTCAAACTTAACATCTCATTTGAGCCTCACAACAACTCTGGGGGGAAAGTCCTATTATTATCCCCATTTTACAGATCAGGAAACTGAGGGAAATAGAGGTTAAATGACTTGCCAAGTGGTCACACAGGTAGTAAATGTGTGGGAATAGATGTGAACTCAGGTCTATCCTGATGCCTGGTCCAATACTTGGTGAACCTTAAAATAGAATGTAAATGTTATTGCTGGTGTTACTATTATTAAAACCATGTTTGGTTCCCTCAAGAAACTCACATCATTAGTAGAAAGAGAGCTGAACAACTTGGAGTCATCCTATCCAGGGCACCACCTTCCTACTTCGGTATTTTTTCCTTTCTTTATATCCTTAGTACTTAGTACAGTGCCAGGAACACCATTGTTGCATCATACATGTTTGTCAACCATATGATTGAGTCAGATTGCATTATGTTCTCTCATAGGCTAGAACATTTTTTGTTTACCAGCGTTCATAAAAGAGTCATCAGGCATTTTTATAGTAAGGGAGGAGATCAAAGCTGGCTCATTAAGTTCAAGATCATGAAAAGTTTTTATCACCAAGTTAGGTTCCCAGGATTCTTCCACCCTACAGTGGAATGGCAAAGGGCCAGAACAGGGCCATTTTTAGGAAACTGAAGACTAGTTTACTGTTGTTTCAGAGCAATTGTGGGAAGAATTTTGGAAGCAGTTCTGAGGAATCTACGGCAGAGAGAATGGTCAACAAAAGCCACAAGTTGAAGGAAGTAGAGCCAAGAGGGAAACAGGAAATGAAGATCACGCTTTACTGCTTGGATTGAATGATGGAAGACCCTGTTTCTGGGATGTCCTCTGAGAATGCTGTAGATATTATCCAATTGGGCTCTCCAACACAAATTTGATGAAGTATCGATGTTACAGTAATTCTTCCATATTTTGATGCATCCATGAACTCGCTGGCATTATTATACCTCCACAAGAAAGAACATTGATTACAAGCCACTCACCTTCTCATCTTGGAAAAAATAATCTATATCTATACACATATACATATGTTAGTATACACACATATATATGTATATAGCAAATAAAATTTTACCATATCCTTCCATTAACCCACCACAGAGTGTCAAATATGTGGGAGATCTTCTAGGCCATCCATTCATTCATTCAACAAGCATCCTGCTAAATGCTAGAAAAAACCGAATGAAACTGTCCTTGTCCTCAAGGAGCTTACATATATAGAAATTAGCATATTAGCATTAGTATTTCATAGATATTATTTTAGTTGAATTATCTGTTTTCTTTCTCTCTTATTATCACATAGTATCAGTACATTCTTTTGATGGTTATACGTAGTCATAACGATGTCTTTTATTCCACTTGTCTCAGAGAAGCCATTGTTTCCATATTGGTGCAGCTGAAATTTAATAGTTAAGTGACCTTGGCCAAGCCATTTAATGCCTTTAAATCTCAGTTTCTTTATTTGTGAAAACTGAAAATACTGAAGTAGAGGGCTTCTGAGGTCCCTTCCAACTCTAGATTTAGGTTTCTATTGTGCTCCAATCTTCCAACTGCCCTGTCTGTCCCAGAAATATTGATTTTACAATTCCCTGGCCAAAGACAAGATAGGACAAGGAAAACTTCTAATCTGAGATAATAATTGCTACTTTCTAAATTGGGGTAAACTGAAAGCTAAAACCTTATCAGATGCATAGGCCCATTTCACAGAAGGGAAGACCAAGGTCACATTGCCTGCTGCCTCAATTTTGCAGATGAAAAAAACTGAGGCCTAAAGGAGTTAATGTCTTGCAAAGGTTATATACATAGTTAGTGCTGGAATGGGGAACAGAATTCAATTACCCAGATCTAAGTCTAGTGTTCTTTTTGCTACACCAGTCCTTTGCAATATTAATTCCAATGTCCATTTGTGGTTGCTGTTCAGACATATCCAACTCCTTATGACCCTATTTGGGGTTTTTTGGCAAAAAAATGATTGACCATTTCTTCTCCAGTTCATTACACAGATGAAAAACTGAGGCAAATGTGATTAAGTGATTCCCAGAAACACACAGTTTGTAAATGGCTGAAGCCAGATTTGAACTCACAAAGAGGAGGCTTCTTAACTCCAGGCCCAACACTCTATCCACTGTTCCACCTAGGTGCTCATTACTATGTAGTAAAAGCACTATGGAAGCTATATAATAAAAAGGCACCATCTCTAATCTCATAAACTACAGTGTTCTGGGAAATACAGTACCAACACATGAAAAAAAGGGAAAAGAAGTACAAAGTAATACATAAGCAAATACATCATAGTGTAGTACAAGTAGCATCTCTATGGGTTGGGCAAACAAAGTGAAGCATAGTCAGAAGGGAGTGGGATCCATAAATGAAGGCTTCTTCAAGAAAATAAAAGTTGAATTGGATCTTGAAATAAACAGTGGTTATGTATTGAGCGAGAAGGTAGAAGGACAGTACGATAGAGAACAGTATGAGTGAAGAAAGAGATTGTGCAAAATGTATTCAGAGAGTGGTAAGAGGAATGGATCAGCCATTTAAGGGCAACAATACAAAATCATTTTATTATCAATGTAGAGTATAAGATAGTAAACATGGTTTGTAAATTTGGAATACTTATTTATAACCTCAACTTAAATCAGGTATTGCTAGTCAAACCATAAAGCAGAAACAGTTAAAAACCTTTAGGACTTGGAGGGACATCTAGCGAGGCAGCTAAGTAGCTCAGTGGATAGGGCTCTAGGTTTGGAATCAGGAAAACCTGAGTTCAAATCCAGCCCCTGAGCCTTATTAGCTAGGCAAGTCATTTAACTTCCATTTGCTTTCCTTTATCAGAAAAGGAAATGACAAACCGCTCCAGTATCTTAGTCAAGAAAACCTCATCCAGGATCACAAGGAGGCATTAGACATAACAGAAATGATTAAACAGCAACAAATGTCCTGGAGACAATTCTGTTCATCATATAATAATTTTCCCTTTTTATAAGCAAAATGAACTAAAACAAAATCAACTAGTAGACATGGAACAATTTTCATTTGGTTTCCTTAAGGTCATTTTTCCCCTATACTTTCTCACTCTAAAATTAGCCTTAAAGCTCATTTTCTAATCCACCCAAAGTTTTTGAGTAGGGCCAACTGGAAGCTAAACTTTTTCCACCTTCTTCTTCATATTCCTGAATGAATGAATGAATGAATGAATGAATGAATGAATGAATGAATGAAAAAACATCAAGCGCTCATGTGCAAATCATTGTGCTAAAGATTAGGGATACAAATAGAAAAGCAGAGAATGTCCCTGCTCTCAGAGAGTTTACATTCTAAGGGCCTCCAAACAAAGAGGAGGTTTCAGAAGCAACTCAAGTGGAAAGGTCCCATGGTCTTAAGAGTACAACAAAGCCAATGGGAGTGCGTTATCTTTGCTGTCATTTCCACTGATAATATCACATCTGTTTCTGATGTTGAGTCATTTGACAGCACTGAGAACTTTGCAATTGCATATTTTCTTCTCTGGGACCTCAGTCACTGTGGTTGCTGAGAAGATAGTAGAGGCTTCAGCATCTGCAGAAGTAATTACCAGATGGTATCCCCATAGGGGTGTCTTGGGGGCATGGCTATTCCCAGTGGTCTTGGGGGCAGCAATACAGCACCAGGTCTGGAAAAAGGAAGACCTGAATTCAAATCTGGCCTCAGACACTTACTGGCTACATCACTCTAGACAAGCTATTTAATTTCTGTTTTCCTCAGTTTCCTAAACTGTAAAATAGGGATAAAAATAACACCTACCTTTCAGGATTGTTGATAATTTTTATTAAAGGGATTAGCATAGTGCCTGGCACATAGTAGATACTATACAAATGCTTGTTCCCCTCCCCTCCTTTCCTTTTCCTTGGTTCTGTGTCTTGGGCTACTTCCATCAGATGTTAGGGAAGACAGTGGTCAAGACTGTGGCAGTGATTTCACTTGCTTTGCTTATGCCACCTGCTGTCTCTCTCTCAGGGTACCATTCCAGCTCAGCAATGCCTTCAACAACTCCAGGATGAACACCATCCCAATTCATCACTTCTATTCCTTTCCATCTGTTGACATTAACTCCATCTCTCAGAGATGTTCTCATTCCTTCCTTCATGTGTGAGTCTCAGTGTGTGAAATATGGGCAAGGATTGCCCTCAGGATGCTCTCTTCAGCAAGGATTTAGGTTTTCTTGATTAGGAAACTAGGAACTGATATTCACCAGAGAAAACTTCAGTGAGGTTTCTAGGGAACCACAGAGGAGCTGAAAGAGGGGAGGGTCTTGCTACTGAATGGGTTTCTAGTAACTGGCAGCATGAACTTGGATATGAAAGGGAAGAAAAGCCAGAGAGACAGACAGGCAGAGAGTAGAGAGAGAGTCAGGAAGAGACAGAGACAGAGAGAGTCAGACAGAGTCGGAGAGAGACAGGCAGAGACAGAGACAGACAGAGACAGAGAGAAACAGAGAAAGACAGAGACAGAGAGGCAGACAGAGATTTAGAGACAGAGAGAGTCAAAAAGAGACAGAGACAGAGAAAAAGACCTCAGTTAAGGACATTTCTGAGTAGTTTTAAACAGAGACCTGAATTTAAAAACGTAAGTAAAAACAAGGCTGCTAGAGTTGTGGAAATGCATAGCGATGGGGACACGCTGTAGCAGAATCCTGATGATGCTGGAGGCACAGTGAAAGACTTCCAAGAATTCTAGCCTGCCTCCGAGAGTTTAGCTCATCTCCACGCATCCACCAATAATAGACCAGAGAACAGACAAGGGGAAACGTGTTGATAGTCTCATCTCTCCATCTTCCCACACGCTTAGAGGCAGCTTTCTCCCCCTAGATTTCCATCCCATCCCTCCAGGTGTGTAGGTGAAGGAGATTCAATTCATTTGTATTTGGGATAATGGGTGACATTTCATGTCTTCATTAAATGGTTTTACTATTGTTTTTACTATATGTTTTTACTATATGTTTACCATATGTCTTTACTATGACTTCATTAAATGTATTTACTATTATCTCTAGTTTATTCTGATAATACAGAATGAACAAGATAAAGCTTAGACCTTCTACTGCATAATTCATTACCCAAAACAAACAAACTGTACCTGGAATAGGGAGGGGCATGTGCTAGTCTTAAAATCCCTGTCCCAATGAAAAAAAGCAATGTCAAATTGATGAAACCTTGGCTTGCTTTAGCAGTTCAGATATGGTTCCCTCCAGCGAGCAGGTCCATTTCATAAATAAAATGGTTACTACACAAAAAATGGACTGGTATAGAAAGAGATTTCAAAAATTCACACAAAGAATTCATGAAACAATTTAGGGTTTGCAAAGCACTTTCCCCACAACAGTCTTCTCTGGTAAGCAGTACTATTTCTATTGTCCCCATTTTACAGATGGAGACACGAGGGCTCTGAGAAGTTAAATGATTCTGGTCACAAGGCTTGTAAATGTCTTAGGTGGGATTCAAACCTACCCCCCTGACTATAATTCCAGCACTCTACCTATTATGCAATATTTCTGAAAGAACCACAGCACACTTCACACAGGGTAAGTCTCAATGGGGAGGACAAGCTTAGTTAAATTTGGAAGGTGGTTTAGTCCTAAAAACCGGAGTCAATGAGATAAAGCTGCTGTCTTGGAAGTCGAATGTGAGAGATTTTTTTTCCCTTTCCAGCTATGATTCCCCATCTTAGTCTCATAAGCTCAAACATTGAATGCTAGAAGGAAACTCAGAGCTCATCTAGTTCAACCCTCCCCATTTTACAGATAAGGAAACTGAGACTTAGATTAAATGTGTTGCTAAAGGTCACATTTCTAGAAAATAGCAGAATTGGGATTTGAACTCAACTCCAGTGATTCCAAATCAAATATTTCTTCCACTGTTCCATGCTGTATAATAGACTGATATTCCCTTGCTGGTGAGAAGAAAATAGTCGCAAAGCATTCTGAGGTTGATCTTTACAGTTTGATAAAACTTGAAAACATGTCCAATTCTCTTGGACAATACGCATCTTGCTATTGTCATTTCAGCCATGTCCAACTCCCTGTGACCCCACTTGGGTTTATACTAGCATGGTTTACTATTTCCTTCTCCAGTTCATTTTGTAGATGAGAAACTGAGGAAACAAGGTTAAGTGGTTTGTCCAACTTCATAAAGCTAGTAAGTGTCTGAGGCCAGATTTGAACTCATGAGGATGTCTGCCTGATGCCAATCCCAGTGCTTTATCCGTTTTACCACCTAGCTGCCCAGATATCATACATACTCCATCTCATAAATGATCATTTCTGAAGTTAATCATTCAGCATTAATTAAGTACCTACTATGTGCCAGGAACCAGGCTAAACTCTGGGGATACAAAGAAAAGACTATCCCTGTTCTTTAAAAGATCACCATCTAAAGAGGGCAATGGCATGCAAATAACTATGTACAAACAAGCTTGGAGATTAATTTGGCTAAAGGGGAGTTCCTCACCACTGCTGTCTGTGTTTGCCTCCTATGGTTCCCAGCAACAGGAAATCATGGAGACATCAGAAGGAGGTCAGATCCAGAAGAACATAAATCCAACTGACAGTGGGAAATCTGGCAGGAAATAACACATCAGTCACTTAACATTAGCATCGTAGACAACCACATTTATTCAATAGGCTTATGGCTGTAAAGTGGCCATTGGTGGGAAGCTGAAGTCAATGAGATCCTTAGGGGAGGAAAGGAATCTGGAGCTTTCAAAAAAAAGACAGAGTCACAGGAAAAGTTTTGCTAGTTGATAAAAGTTTTGTTGTCTCTTCCAAAACATAATGCAACCTTAAAATAATAACCATAGTTGTATAGCTAACGTTTATATAGAGTTTTAAGGTCGACAGGGTGCTTTGTATATCTTATCTTATTTGATTCTCACCACAATTTTGGGAGGTAGGTGCTGTCATTATTCTCATTTTACAGAAGATGAAACTGAGGCAAGAAACAGTTAAGTGGCTTGACCAAGGTCATACCACTAGTAAATGTCTGAGGAGTGTGTTGAACTCTGGTTTTTCTGATTGTAAGTCTACCCTACTAAAGGGGTAGCTATTGGCACGTGACTGTTTGGCTTTTTTTGCTCAAATAGAACATGACATTGATGAGGTTGGAATCATAGGTTCAATCTGCCATGCATGCTAAGTAATTTGATACAGGAAAAAATGTTCCACAGCTAGACTTTTCATACATGCATACACATATAATGTGTGTGTTTGTGTATACTATAAATATACTATATATATATATGTATATATATAGTATATGACACATACTATAAATGCATGTATTCGACTACAAAAGTGGGATGGTTCAGTATGTAAATCTAATCCTACTGCTACTTTGGCTCCTGTTTCTAGTCAGTAGCACCATCTTAGTACACAGAAGACATCTAGTTCACATAGACTGTGTTCTGTACTTAAGAAAACATAGGTGTTTGAGATGACTACATCTGAAAACTTACCAACTGATGGTTGGTTATACCAAGGAGCTGAAGCTCTAAGCAGCTTCTGCTTTCCTACATCTACGCTCTATTTCCAGAGCCAATAAGGCCACTGGAACTTTGTCCCAGGAAGGAAAATTTAGCATATATACGCCTTCAACAGAGTAGATGGAGACTAGGAGAAAATCAGCTCTCATTTCATCTCTTTTTACCTCATTTCATCATTTATAAAATTAAGGAGTTGTCTTAAACAAAATCCTGTCTTCTTTCAGTCATCCTGTAAATTTTGATACCCTTGGATAAAACCCCAGATGCCTTACCCTGCTTACTTCTTTCGATCAAAATTTTATGGCTCCTGAATTTGAATTCTAGTCTACTACTTGCTATCTGAATGACCTTGAGCAAGTCATTCAAACTTATTGGGCCTCAGTTTCCTTATCTGAAAGATATTAGAGTTGGCTTGTTTTTATTCAGTCAGTTTTCAGTCATATCTGACTCCTCATGATCCCATTTCACATTTTCTTAGTAAAGACACTAGAATGGTTTGGCATTTCCTTCTCCAATTCATTTTAAAGATGAGAAAACTGAGGCAAACAGGGTTAAGTGACTTGCCCAGGGTCACACAGCTAATAAGGGTCTGGATTTGAACTCAGGAAGCTGAGTCCTCCTGACACCAGGTCCAGCACTGTATTTACTGTGGAACCAGATATCCTCTAATATCCCTTCTAGAACCAAAGGCAGGCAGAAGAAATATGGGTCTTCCTTAAAGAAAAGGAGATTGAACAGGATAGTTGAGATCTTTTTTTCCTTAAATTAGCAATGCAGGAGTTAAATAGGACTGATGTCTACTGGCCGCTGATTCTTTGAACTGAACATCCTCTATGGTGCAGTGAGTAAAGCACTAAATTTGTAGTAACCTCTAAATTTGGGTGCCCTGAGGCAAAACCATAGGTACCCTGCACTATAGGGTAGCTTCTAATTTCCCCTCTTTATCTAGAATTCTACAATTCCTAAATTCAAATCCTGCCTTAAATAATTGCTTCTGTAACTAGGATGAAGTCACTTAATCTTACTGGGTCTCAGCAAGATCTTAGGTCTATTAGAACTCATTTAAACCTACATCTTCATTTTGCAAATGAGGAAAGTAAGACCTGCTTAGATTAGTTGACTTCTTCAATGTCATACAGGTAGCAAGTAGCAAAGTCAAGATTCAAATTTGGGAACTGTAATATTTCAGATATAGAATGGAAGTTAGAGTCAGAGAAATAACTAGTGTAAGGCAACTGGAGTTTTGCACAAGGGTAGCAAAACTTAGAAGGTAACTGTAAATTCAGCGTTCCATCTATTCAAGGGTTAAGTTCCAAGAAGTCAGTGACCAACAGACTATAGATTTACTACTCTTCTGTGGTTTCATAAAGGAATCCCCAGCCATATGTTCATTCAGTCCTCTCCCTAGGGTTTCTCATTTCAGGAAGACTACGGTTTTTCCTATCTTCTCTCTACCAACAGAAAAACTTAACTTTAGAGAATACATGTAATCATAACACTATCATCTCTCCTACTCAATATGTAGGAGGGAACCTCACTCAGGCATCCCCCGTGGAGCTGAAATAGTGTAAGACTAACCTTGGCCCCAAAGAAGAAATAAAGTAGAGCATCACACTGTCCCTTCTTTGCAAAGGTGAGGGACTCTGGGTATGCAACATGGCATACACCATCAGACTCATTGCTGGTTAGTTTTACTGACCTCTTCTTTTTTTTTTCTTTTCTTTTTTTTTTTGCTACAAGGGATGAATCATTTTGGGTGTGTGTTCATCCTTCATTGCCAAAGAAGACCATGCCATCCGAGAAATGATGACATGACTTGCACTTGACTTTGTTTTGAGTGATGGAGGGCCATGCAGGTCACCAGTCTCACTTCTCCTCTAGAGCCATCTGAATCCAGTGACCAGACATTCATCAGGATGACTGGAGATGACTCAGGATGAGACAATTAGGGTTAAGTGATTTACCCAAGGTCACACAGCTAGTGAGTGTCAAGTGTCTGAGGTGAGATTTGAACTCCTGACTCCTGCACTGGTATTCTATCCACTGCACCATCTAGCTGCCCCAAGGGATGACTCACTACATAGAGGAATGAGAGATACATTCAAAATTGAAAATGAAGTAAAAATAAAATATGTCATTAAAATGTTTCTAGATATTTTTAAGGAATATACGACTCTAAACCGTGTTGATTAGGAGAGATGAAATTCTAGCTCAACCTGAAATTCTGTCCAAGTTATTATAATAACTCCCTCCCACTCAATTGAATTTGTCTTTATTATTCCTTATATTATTTTCATGTAATGAATTACAAAGTTCATTCGAAGGCATTTTAGCTGTTTCTGTTTGATCTAGTGCCATACTACTAACTCCAATTTTCCGAACTAGAAAAGAAGCATTTTTATTATACCTTGCAAGGCCAAAGTAGAACGTTTTGTACTTGGTGCCCCACCTGTTGTCAAAGAAAGAAGACAGAACAAGCCTTAAAAATATATAAACAAAATCTTCTCAATCCAATGAACCCCTGGCAGAGGCAGATCTATCGGCAGGTGAGTAGAGAGTTAATGCATCCGTTGTCCAGTTGCCATCTGGAATGTGCTTTGGAATCTTTTGCTCAGTTGGGAGCAGGGGCAGTGAAAGGGGTGGAAATCCCCATCACTACCTTCCCACCATCATACAAAGTCATGACTTTTAGCTGTTTCTAAAGAGCTACGGATTCCAGAGTTAGAACTCCAGGGCAAGTCACGTAATGACCAAACAATGGAATTTCCACTCCCAAGGACAAAGGAAGACTCTCATTTTCGGTCTCTATGAGCAGCACACACATCGGTCCATTCCTGTGCTTTGTTATCAGGAACACGGGTTAGAATGAGGGCTTGTTGTTATGAATAACTCAGGACCTTTCTCGGTTTCTCTACTCTAAATAAAAATTTCCCATCCTGAGAAGAGACATACTTCCAGTCTAGGGGTGGATTTCTAGGAAGCCTCTTACTCTCCCTTACGTTACACAACACGTGCATCATCAGAGATTGGAATACGAAACTGGTGAACATGTTCGCTGCAGAAAACATATATTTCCTTACCCTTACTAGACGGGCAGCAATGGGAGGAATCCCAGAATCCCAGATATGGAAGGAAAAGTAACTTAGAGGCAGAGCTGTAACTGGGATAAACTGGAACTTTGTCCAAGGACTACAAAATTCAAGTGGATTTCAACCCTCAGCAGCAAAGAAATAATGAATTTAGCACTTTATTTACAAGAATTATCAGTAAAAACTGGAAGCCACCCAAATGCCACATCCCAGCAAAATGGCCTTGGTATATGCTAGGGTCTCTGTCTCCCAACAAAAACACCCCCGACTAAATTTCTTTTTTTTTTAATAGTACTTGTGATTCCATTGGCTAAGAGAGGCAATTCATTCTGCCAATGTTGGTTATTTTTTTTTTTTTGATGTTGATGTTGTGCAGTCAATCCAGTCATGTCTGATTCTCTGTGACTCTATTTGTAGTTTTCTTGGCAAAGATACTAGAGTGGTCTGCCTTTTTGTTCTTCAGCTCATTTTTACAGAGGAAGAAGCAGGTTAAGTGACTTACTCAAGGTCAAATAGCTAGTAAGTATCTGAAACTGGATTTGAACTTGCCTCTTCCTGACTCCAGGCTTAGCACACTATCCACTGAACCACTTAGCTGTCTCCTTATTGCCTACTGCTCCGTAAACAGATTCTGAGAGAATCACCTGGGGCACTAGGAGATTGGGTGACTTGGCCAGAGTCAAACAGCCAGTTTGTGTCAGAGAAGGTAGTTGGACTCAGGTCTTCCTGACTCCAAATCCCCTTCAATTATACCATGCTGCTTCTCAAATTTATCCTTAAAAGTCTGCTTTGCAGGCTTATTTTGTCCTACTGTTTTGCAAAGCTTTCCCTGGGCTCAGAGAAGGGTTAGAGGCAGCTCTATTCAGAGGCTGACTGGTTTAGCTTCTTAGCTCAAACACAAATCAACTACACTTATCCCTCCATGTTGTCACTTTCCCCATGAAGTTTTTGATATATCGCTGGTAGGCAAAAGAAATTAAATGGGAATTTGGAGGGAGTATTATAGGAGCTGCAGATGACACTCAAAGGCCAGCAGACCACATCAAAAAAGTTTGGAAACTCAAAAATGCATTAAATACATGTATAGTGTTGTATAATATCACCATATTTTATCTTTTAATACCATAATATTACAATACAATACTATAATTAATACCATAATAATGCAGACTTCTTCTCTGGTCCAAAAGGTGGGCCAAACAATTTTACAAAGATTTTCCAGATTGTGGAGGTGCCTTGATCTTAATCTCCATAATGTGAATTAGACAATATCCAAGACAATCTCTAATTGAAGGCGGTTACATTTTTGAACACTACTCACTGTTAGGAAATTTTGTCTTACATTGAGCTGAAATGTGTCTCTGGAGCTTCTGCCCAATCCTCTTGAATAGAAAAACCCTTTCTAGGTATTTAAAGACACTGATTATGTCCCTCTTCTTAAGCTAAAACATCCCTTGTTTCCTTCAATTGATTCACCTTCCATGGCAAAATTTCAATTCTTCTTCGTGGTTGGCTGCTGTAGATGTTCTTCGGCTCATCAAGGTTTTTCCTTAGATATGGCTCCCAGACCTGAACGTGATGCTTAATCTGAATAGTCTGATGCCAATGCCATAAAGTTCACATGAGCTAATTGGACAGCTGCACCCTGCTGTCACATAGAAGGAGGAGTGAGTGGGAAAGAGATGAGTAAATGTAGGTGGTCCATTGATGGTTTTTGTAACTTCTTTGAAAGATGTTACAGAAGTCCTTTGAGCTTAGTTGAAAAGTACTAGAGTAAGCCTGAGTTCAACCACCTCAGTGAAACTTTCCCTAAAGGGGGAGAGGAGGTGAGGGAATAGGCATTCATTAAGTGCCCATGTACCAGGGGTTGGCACATGATCTGTAGCTTAGAGCCAGAAGAAGAGACAGGAGTGTGCCTTGGGGTCAGTCTCCCAAAAGGTGGGGAAACAAAGGGTGAGGAGAGGAGGATAATATCCCATAGTGCCCACCTTACATGGATAGAGACAGACAGACAAGTAGACACACCAACAAATAGGTAGATAGATAGATAGATAGATAGATAGATAGATAGATAGATAGATAGATAGAAAAGGAAGGAGGGAAGGAAGGAAGGAAGGAAGGAAGGAAGGAAGGAAGGAAGGAAGGAAGGAAGGAAGGAAGGAAGGAAGAAACAACAGTTATTTAACCATTTACTAAGTGGTAGTTGGGACAGCTAGGTGGTGCAGTAGATAAGAGTTCCCGAAGTCAGGAAGACTCATCTTCCTGTGTTTAAATGTGGCCTCAGACACTAACTAGTTGTGTAACCCTGGGCAAATCATTTAATTCTGTTTACCTCAGTTTCCTCATCTGTAAAATGAGCTGGAGAAGGAAATGGCAAACCACTCTGATATCTTTTCCAAGAAAAACCCTAAATGGAGTCATAAAGAGTCATATATAACTGAAACGACTGAACAACAAAACATGGAAATCACTCTGCTACATGCAGGGAATACAGATACAAGCAAAAAGGAAAACTTCCTCTACCCTCAAGGATCTTATATTCTTGTGGGGAAAGAGCTTAAAAAATGTAGAGGAGGGAGTAAGTGAGGTGGAAAAAAGGCAGAGTCATGGGTTGAACCACATTTGGAGTGAACATGACTGATATGGAAGCTTCCCCAAGTGAAGGTCAGAGATGAGCTCACCAATAAAAGGAATAGACCAGAGAGGAAAAGGTGTTGCCAAAGAGAATGAACCTCAAATGAGATCATTTATGCAAGATATCAAGTACTATAAAAATGTAAATTATTGGTATTGTTTTAATGAGTCTGTTCCTTGTCGCATCCATCTACATCAGTCCATTTTATCTTGAGAAGCCTCTAAGGGGTAGAGATCAGTTCATTTCACTTGGCACAGCACCAAACATAGATATTTGGATCCTCCCTAGAACCAAAAACCCTTTTGTAATATTCTTTCTGGATCAAGCCCAGGTTGGAAATTAGTAGGTGTCATTTGCCTTGGCAGAATTCCTCTTTTCAAACCATTAAGTTGTCACTGATGCAGAAAGGAAACAGCCCCCTGCAGCAGGCAGTGAAAAGTACTTTTGTCAGGCAAACTCCCTCCCTGTAATTACCTCCAATCACTTGCCACCTCTGGAATAATAATAAAGGGCAGCATATAGACCTCATCTAATTCATGCTATTTTAGAAGTCCTCATGGAAAAAAGGGGCCAAAGGATGAGGAACTTGCTGAATGTAAGATCATAAGTCTGGAAGGGACCTTCCAGATAATTGGACATCTAGTCCAGCCCCCTTGTTTTCCAGAAGAAGAAACTGAAAGAAAGTTAGGTGATGAACCTCAGATTACACAGGCAAACAAGTATGAGGTGCACAATGGGCACTGAAGAAGTGAATTTGTTTAGTGCCCAAGGCCATACAAGTGATAAATTGTAGAAACAGAATTTGAATTCAGGCCCTATGACCCAACACTTTAGTAAAGAAGTTAGGTATTCTTTCTATGGCTCCATCTAGAGTTTTTCATAATAACTTAAGACTCATCAAAAGAGCTAGCAAGCTCTCCCAAAGAAATTAAGTCAATCAGTCAATAAACCTTTATTAGACCCCACTGTGTACCAGGTACTAGGTTAAGCCCTGGGGTTATTAAGAAAGACCAGGCCCTGACCTACAGGAGCTCACAATCTAGTGGAGGAGGAGAATACACAAATAACTATGTGCAAACAATGTACAGGATGAACTGGAAATCAACCTCTGAGGGAAAGCTTGTGTTGCTGTGTTTGTCCTTTGTTTTTGAAGAGGACCGTGACATCAGGATGATAACATGACTTGCACTTGACTTTGATTTGAATCGGGGAGGGCTGTGCAAGGTCCCCAACCTCACTTTCTTCTCCTGAGCCATCTGGGTTCAATGACCAGATATTCATCAGGACATGGCCCAGGATGCAACCCAGGAACACTGAGGGTCTTCCCCCATCCAGAGGAAAAGCAATACAATAAAAGAAGATATGGAAATGTCTCCTGCATATGGTGAGATTTTAGCTGGTCCTTGAGAGGTCAGCAGACAATTAGTTGATAGAGCACTACACTGGGGTTAAGAAGACCTTCTCTATTTGGGTCCCAGTTTGCCGTTGCCTAATGGAGTCATGTTGGGTAGATCATTTTAACCACTTCATTTCCACAAGGACAATGACATTTATTTGACACTTAAAATCCTTATTTGATATTGAAAAGCCCAAAGTATTTTCTCCTAAAAAAACAAAACTAGTCACTTGAGAAGACTAATGCAAGTATTATTGATTTTATAAGGAAGAAACTAAAGCACATTAAACAACGCTAACCAACACTCCATAGCTTATTATCTATTAAGTCAAAGGGCTTAAATAAATGTAAGTGTCCTGACTCTCAAAATCAGAGCTCTTCAGCTAAATCAAACTGCCTTTCAAGTCTAAACACACAAAGTATATTTGAGAATTGAGGCCTTTATTCAGCTAATTTAAATTAATAAATACTCTTTGGATAGTTCAAGGAAGTACACAGTTGCCCAGAATTACCCACCATCCTTTTTTATGTTTGACCACTAAGGCTCTGTTTCCGCTCATAAAAATTAATGGAGTATCTCATACCTAATTCACAAAAAATGCTGTGGAAATAATATATATATGGAAAGTTCTTGGAGTTCTGTAAGTGATTAGTGTGTGCAAAGTAAAGTTTTCCCCTCCTTTATTAAAAGAAAAGATAAAATTTAAAATTTAAAGTGAAAAAAGCACTGCTTGTATGAATTCCCCTAAGAGCCTTGGATCATCCATTTTCTTCCATCCTAATCCCCATTTCTTTGTGTGGAGAGAATCACAAATTTAGAGTTGGAAGGAACTTTAGAAATCCTCTAGTCCAGAGATGACAAGTATGATCCACAGGCATCATGAGACCCTCATTACTCCCAAGTACACTTGAACTAGATCAAAATATAATTGGAAAATATTTAACAAAATAAATAAAAACACAATAAGTTAATAGAAGTAATATTACGTTTCAAAACTAAGTCAATATGAGACCCACGAGGACCCTTATATATGGTTTGCTGGTACTCATTTCTATTTCAGCCTGACACCATTGGTCTAGAGACAGCTAAGTGATGCAATAGATAGAACTTGAGGTCTGGAGTCAGGAAGACTCATCTCCCTGAGTTCTAATCCAGTCTCAAACACTTACTACCTGTGTGACCCAGGGCAAGTCACTTAATCCTATGTGCTTCTGTTTCCTCATTTGTAAAATGATCTGGAGAAGGAAAGGGCAAACCACTTCAGTGTCTTTGCTAAGAAAATCTCAAATGGGATCACATAGAGTTGAATATGACCAAATAGCAATCATTGCTCTAGTCCTACCCCATCATTTTATAGACGAGAAATCTAAGGTCCAGAGTAGGTAAATCATTTTCCTAAGGTCCACAGTAGCAGAGCTGGGATTAGAACTCAGGTCTCTGGCTCCAAATTCAGATTTCTTTCCACTGAACTACATGCCCACAATGAAACAGCGTGGTAAGAGACCACTGGCTCATTAGACCTATATTTCTACTCTCCATCAAAGAAAGTCCTCTTTTCCAAAGCCGTTTATTAGGGCCCATCACCCTACAAATATCTACCCATTCTGACAGGGGTACTATCGTAGGTATTGGGATATAAATGACTCAAAAGTACAGCCTCTGTCCCACATTCGGTTTCGCTGCTGTGGTTGTTCAATTGTTTTCCATTCTTTGTGACTCCATTTTGGGATTTTCTTGGCATAGATACTAAAGTGGCTTGCCATTTCCTTCTACAGCATATTTTATAGATGAGGAAACTGAGACAAACGGTTAAGCAATTTGCCCAAGGTTATACAGCTAGTAAGTGTCAGAGGCCAGGTTGGAATTCAGGAAGATGAGTTCTCCTGACTCCTGGCCTGGTACACAGCTTAGTCACATAGCAAAATATAAATAACAGTACATCTAGAAAATGCTAAGGGACAGTTTTTCTTTGTATCCCCATTTAATACAATAAGCACTTAATAAATGCTTGATGATTTGACTAAACGCTAGAACAGATTAGAGATTTACCTGCCAGGCATCAAATGTTGATTTGAAAAAATTAAGATATTGATTCTGGAGAAAAAGATTTAGAGGGCTACATGATGACTATCTTCCCATATGATATGGACCTAGAGTGGACTAGAAATCAGATTTATTCTTCTTGGTAAAATAAAATAATCTTTGACTAGGTGTTTTGGCACATGCCATTCCTGCTACTGGAGAGACTGAGGCTGGGTGATGGATTAGTTTGGCTGTTGTGAGCTGAGGGCCAAAGATGATCAAGTGTCTACATTAAGTCTGTCACCAATAGGGTGAACCTCTGGGAGGTGCAGGCCATGAGGCTACATAAGAATGAGTGAATTGATGTGATGGTGCAGGTCAAAACTTCCATGTTAATCAGTAACTGGATCAAGCCTGTGAGCATCCCCTGCACTTCCAGTCTGGGTAAATTAGAGAAACCCAGAGAAAGAAAAAGGAAGGAAAAGAGAAGGGAAAGGAAGGGAAGGCAAGGGAAGGGAAGGGAAGGGAAGGGAAGGGAAGGGAAGGGAAGGGAAGGGAAGGGAAGGGAAGGGCAAGGGAAGGGAAGGGAAGGGAAGGGAAGGGAAGGGAAGGGAAGGGAAGGGAAGGGAAGGGAATGAGAAGAAAAGAAAAGAAAAAGTTCTGAAGCTATGTGGAAAAACATCAGAACCTGGAGCTGAGAGTAATCAAGGTTTAAATACTACAAAACTCAAAGACCATTGTACACAGTAACCATGGTATTATACAATGAACAACTTTGAGTGACTTAGCTATTCTCAGCAATACAATGATCCAAAACAATCCCAAAGAACTTAGAATGAAAAATGTTGTCTACCTGCAGAGAAAGAATTGACAGAATCTGAATGCAGATCAAAGAATAATTTTAAATATTTTTTTCTTTTTTTAAATCTGTTTTCTTTTATAACATGACTAATATAGAAATCTCTAAATGTTTACAAACCATTCTTTTAATAATATGTTCTAGAATTTTGCCAAGATTAAAATAATCTAGCTTACTTACCGTGTATCTTGTAGATGCTACCTCTTTTTGATTTCCAAAAAAAAGAGGGAATGTTGGCCTTTCTCCAGTCCTGGGTAATCCCCTCCTTCTCCTTGTTATCTTTCAAAGATCACCTGCCATAGTTTTTTCAGTTCCCTATGGATAAATTTGGTATAGGCTTAATAAGTTGAGGGCAGCTAGGTGGTGTGGTAGATAAAGTCAGAGTCTTGGCCTGGAGTCAGACTCCTCTTCCTGAGTTCAAATTTGATCTCAATCACTTACTAGCTGTGTGACCCTGGACAAGTCACTTCACTCAGTTTCCTCATCTATAAGATGAGCTGGAGAAGAAAATGGCAAACCACTCCAGTATCTTTGCCAAGAAAACCCCTAAAGGGGTCACAGAGAGTCAGACCCAACTGAAAACTGACTAAACAACAAAAACAGTGACTTGAAGGCATCTGAGGCCACTCACCATCCCTTCACTTATTTTCAGCTTCAATTCTATGTTAGTCTTTACTGCTTGTTTGTTTCATTCTCTTGGAAAAGAAAAAAGGCAAAAAAAAACCCAGAATGTTTCAGCCTTCTCAATGTCAACCATAATCGTTATCCCATCCACACTGAATAGCAGTTCTAGTCTTTCTTTGATTGCCCCATCTAAAAACAGCTAAAACATTTTTAAGTGTTTTCCTTAGCATCAGTTGACAGTTTTGATTCATTCTGGGCTATAACATTTTTCTCAAGAGGGTCATGCTGCTTCTTTGATTTTATTCTCATTTACCATTTACAGCCATATCTTATGGTTTTAGCACCTCTATATATATTTCAAAAAACTTATTTTGGTTAATGAGTGCCCTGTGCAGCTACATATATCTCGACATGTCCTGATTTTCCTCATCATTGGAATTATTTCTCTCTCTTCAGAGAGCTCCTCATCCTTCTTAGGACAATTTCCCCTGCAGAATCTTAGACCATTAGACCCTATTTATTCTTTGTACATCTCTTTTCTATATTCTCCCCAACTCTAGCATGCACCTTACAAGCAGCTTTCCTCTCCTACTCCATCATGAACTCTATGATGAGGTGACCACTTATCCCAGGATTCCTCAGTTTTTTTTCCATCCAGAAGCCAGGTACCCTTATTAATCAGATTCAAGTTCAGGCTTACAATACCTTTTTTGGCTACCTCCAACTTTTGAAAGATGAAATGACTTGTAAGATTAGTCAAGAAGTTATTTGCTGTTTCTCTTTTGGCAAGAAGATACACCCATAGTTTTATGGATAGTTGGCATTCCCTATAGACATGAAATGTGGCCAGCCTCTCATTAAAATGTGAATTACCTCCAGAACAAGGACTATCGCAATTTTTCTATTTGAATCTCTTATATTCTACACAGTGTTTTAAATATAAATATAGTTTGTCCTTCATTTTGTGATGAAGAAAATGGCACCATGAAGGTGATGAGTTGGATTTAAGTGAGGCAGAGTTACACAAAGTCATCATCCTCACTGTTTCTTCCTAAGTCATTGACATTCAAGGGAAGAGCAAAAGTCAAGATGACTGGCCGTAGTCTGGGATGCAGTGAATGAATTTGTCATTCTTTGATGTCTGACCAAGCTCTAAACACTCCAAAGTTCCTGCTTCAGCTGCCTTCCTGGCCATCAATGCAACAAATTGTTCTCATTTGCCCTTTCTTCTGGGGAAAGTCTTTACATGCTTGGGATAGACATCCCCCTAACTCATCAATGGTTTTGAGTCCTGTCAGTTACTCTCAACCTAGCCTGGTCCATCTACAGAGACAGTTTTACCAAGATATGGTCACTGCACATGATACAGCTTCTTGGAGCCACAGGTTGGGTAAAGGTGGAAACTGAAGTCGATGAGCTCATCCTGAAAAGGCCTCCGAAAAGCTTGACTCCAGCAGTGCCAGTCCTCTTGACCACCCCATACACCATACACCTTTTTGAATATAGTGAGTGCTGGATAATTTTTTTTTTCATTTACACACAGAGACAACTAAATGATCAAATGACTCTATGACTTCATTTTGGGAAGTATGTCTGCATCCTTCCAAAAGTTCACCACAGTAGTTCTTTTGATAACTCAAGCACAGAGGCTGTCCTTCAGTTATCTACCACATGACCATCTTATATTTTCTATTGCCCACACATTTCTTTGGTGGCATCCTTTACTCTGCCCATTTTTAATTTCTTATTTATAATATTTTTAATTATTTAATTCCACCATGTACAAATCCATTGCCCTCTGGGTGATACTTATTTATAATTCTTTGGAGATAATTGTTCACTGCCCTCCAAGACCACCATCCCTGTTTGCAGGCAACCCTTATAACCATCATTCACCCAGGTGACCTTTGTGGAAAAAGAGCTTACCACCAGCACCTATGGCCAAAAACTGCCATCAGCAGGACAGACAAGCCCATCTCCCTGAAGCCCTAATTGACATATTCCACATGGTAAAGTCAAAAATACCATTTTGGTCAAAACCTCACCCTCATTCTTCAGTGGAGAAACCCAGCACCCTCCACCCAAGAGCTCTGGGAAAAGAAGTGGCCACAATATGATTGGCTTTGTTTCCAACTCCTCTCAATCCCCAGGCATCATCCAGACCAGAAACCCTTGTGGAGGGTTCCCTTGTGGAGAAAAGACCTACCACCATGACCACTGAGGCTATGAGCCTAGGATAACAGTATCTTCCAGGCATCATACCTGTTTCCAGCACAGCCTATAAAATCATTATCCAGGGAAGCCACTTTTGTGGAGCTAACATTTATATATAACACTTTAAGGTCTGAAAAATATGACAATGTAACTTGACCATCACATCTATAGGTGCCACAGCTCCTGTCTCCTTAACAGCTAAAGCTACTGGGAAAGAAATTTCTCAATATTAAGTGTTTAAAACTTTCAAAATAAGAAATAGTTTGATCAATGGAAATGATGCTAAGGAAAATATATCAACGTCTGCCTTCCCACTGAACCGTAAAGACCACTGGACTTTTTCATTTGACTTGAAGCTGAAACTTCCTATCTAATATGTCTTTCCCTATTAGAAAGTAAATCCACCATCCCCAGAGAGTAGGGTCTATCTTGTTTACTTATGTGTAGCTTGGTTCTTTGCATACAGTAGTGATTAATAAATGATTTTTTCATTCATGCATTCATTCATTCAATCCATGTTTCATAATCTTATAACAACAATGATATAGGCTTTTGTTTCAGGCAGAAGCTTGGGGCAATTAAAATAACTTTTCCCCGAGGCAATAGTTTGTTCTCCTCCTGTCCAATTCTGGCCCAATTCATTAGCTATTTGCCTTCTCTGTCTAACTTATATAGGATCATAAATTTAGAACTAGAAGAGACCTTGAAAGCCCAGTTCAATCCCTTTAATTGACAGACAATTAAACTAAGGCCCAGAGAGATAAAATTACTTACCCAGGGTCTCAGAGCTTGGAAATGTCCTATGTAGAATCTGAACCTAGGTCTTCCTGACTCCAAATCCAATACTTTCTTCACTCTATCACTATACCAATATACTACCAATACTACTACCTCTCTCTCTCTACATATGCATGTATATATATACATATATTTATGTATGTGTATATGTATATACACACATATACATATAATACATATGTATATACTGTGTGTATATATATATATATATGTATATATGCATTGATGGATGAACTCTATAGGTTATCTATCCAGTCATAGATCATAAGCCTCCTTCACATACTTGAATTTTCCTGGGTGAATAATTAAACCAGACTCTTTTGAATGGTCACAGATCTGATTTGGGAGACTTTGCAGTATTCTAAGCTATGGCATAGTTAGCCCCATATCATTTACAAATAAGAGCATCTGGAGGATTTCACAGATAAATAAATATAGAATATATACAAAATACCTTCAAGAGGAAGAGAATGCTGAAAGCTAGTGCCTGTGTTGAAGGCATCAGGAGATATTAGAAAAGATTTCATATAGGATATGGCACCACAGTTTTGCTTTGAAGAAAACTCGGAATTTAACGAGATGGATGTGATGAGAGAGTTCCTTCAGATATGGCCAACTGATTACTTGTACAAATGCACCAAGATAGGCAGTGAAATGCCCTCGTGGTTTGTGGCCCCAAATTAATACTGCTTTGGAATCTCCCTCCATTAATATGCACCCAAATATTCTTTACCATATTTCCACCTACTCAGTTCCTTGCATTTTCTTCTATGAATATATCTTCTTAATATATAATGCTATCCTACCAATCCCTTTTCACTACTCATTTAAATAAGGAACAGTCATCCAGGATCACCTTCTGATCTTATATTTCATGTTGCCAAGCCTCAATGATGGCAATTTCAAACTTATCTCCTCATATTCTGACTTCTAACTTACCCTAATCAAGACTTTGTGTTGAATTATTTTTATGGAATTAAAGTTGAAGAAAGGAAATTCCATATAAGGAAAGACTTCCCAAAAATTATAGTCATCTAAAAGTACCATGGGCTGTCTCAGGGGTTAGTGAACTCACTATCCCTGGAGTCTTCAAGCAGAAGCTTAAAGGAATGCTTAGTGGGAATTCCTATTCAGATATGGGTTGGAGTCAATAACTTTTCCAACCTAGATCCTAACATTCTATTCATAGTATCACAGATATGAAGCTAGAAGGGATCTCAGAGGCCATAGGTTAAGTGATTGTCCTATAAGCAATGTCTGAGATGGGATTTGAATCAAAGCCCTTTGACTCCAGAGTCAGTACCCACTTTTCTGAAATGTCTAATGGTCTGTGACCTAAAAAAGGAAACCTAAACAAAAAAAATGCAGTGAAGCGATCCCTGCCTTCCCCTTCCCCCATTTTTTGAAGAAAGGAAGGAAATTATCCTCATCTCTCTATTTCTACATTCAAAAATTCTAAAGACCAATTTTGTGTTGGGATGGTGATTAGCCAAAATTTCCTGTGAAAACAAATGTGGTCACCCGGCACTTGTTAGTTTCCTCTCTATTCTCCATCTCTTACCCCAAATCAAGACTTGGGAGTAAAGGTCTTCCCAGGCAGGCTGCCTGGCTCTCTTCTACATACACAAATAGGAAGGCAGCCCACAAGGCTGTAATTTCCTGGACAGCGAAGTGTGTTGGGTTTCACTTCAGTAGTTAATGATGATGTCACCCAGCGCCTTCACAGGCAGCATTTCCAACCTTCAATTAAAGGACTGTCATTTATTCTATATATTAACATCCAGAACAATAAACACAACAGAAAGCAGTCATTAGAGTCAACCATAATCTGTGGCCGGCTGAGTATTGATGTCAGTTCCATTGCCTTTGACATCTGAAATAGGCCAGAAGAAAGAAATTTGTTTTCCAAGTCAGAACTAGAGAGAGAGTATCTGTTCTTGGATTCCCCCTTCCTCCCCACCTCTAAAAACTCTGCCTTTAGCAAAGTGTCCATCATTTCTAGCTCAAAACCACAACGATAAAAAGTTCCTTGTCTTTCTGGCAAACATATCTTTGACTCCAATCTCCATTTCTTTGCTAACACCATTGTTTTGTTCAGTCAATCAACCAAGCAAGTATTTATTAAGAGTTCAGCCCTATGCTAGTTCTGCAGATAAAGTGACATTTTTTTCAACCAAACCCCTGCCTTCAGACTTGACAATTAATCTGATGAAATGAAGTATCTGTATACTAAAAAGATAATTCCTCTTCCCCCATAAAAGGTGGTATTCCCTAAGTACCAAATGAGTAAAAAACCAAGAATTATAGCATCATAGATTCAGAACTGGAAAGGACTTTAGCAGATATCTAGAGTGATCAAGTGAGTTTTCTGAGGTCACATGAGTAGTTAGTGGCAGAGTTGGGATTTGAATCCATGACCAGCTGACTGCCAACCTCAGTGACCATGCAATCACAGATTTAAATGTAAAAGTGTTCTCAGAGATTTAGTTTACCCTCCTTTTGAGAGGCTGAGGAAGCAAAGGCTAGGGGGGAGAAGGGAGGTAAGTAACTTTCCCAAGGTCACACTGATATGAAATGGCAGAGCCAAGATTTGAATCCGGGACCTCATTTTAGTTCTAACGTTCTTTCCCATTGTACTGAACTTCGTGCTGACTGAGGTAGTTCAGTGAGAATACAGCACGAGAGATCATGTACAAATTCACTCTTGCCTTGGTCTGCAAATCCTGCCTTATACTCCTCTTCAGCTCCTTGTGTCGTTGGCCCCCCACGCCGACAGTCATAATCATCTCCTGAGTGAGTAGCGCAGTTTCTAGGAGGCCACCTAACCAAGAGTCCTTTTAAGCCAGTTCGCTATACTATCCAAGAGGGCAAAAACTCAGTTGAATGCTACCCTGAGAAAAACAGATTCAGAATTTTTTTAATCCCCAAAACATTCTAAGTTAATCAATCATTGAACAAACATTTAACTTCCAGTCACTGGAGATACAAAGACAGGAATGAAACAGTCTCTGCTTTTGAGGGTCTTATATTCCATCATCCAAGTGTTAATGAATCAAGGGTCATCTTCTACTCTGAATATTCCCCACCACTCTTCTTCCCACCAGCACATCAGAAAGCGTTGGCTCCATTCAAAATAAAGAATGTCCTGTACTATGAATTTGTTGAGGCGGCTCTAACGGACATTTCCACAGCTAACTCATTTTTCACTCTGTGCAGCAGGGTTAAGGGATGACTCTGTGACTGAAGGTTTTGGTGGCAGTTAAGTATTTTTCCCAGTTTACTCATGGAAGTTACTCTTAATTATATTGAAGAGCCCCCCACGGAAACCCAGAGATGAGAAGGAGGTGGGCAAAGCACTCCTCAGAGTTGATACCTTGCCAAGATCCCCCAGTAGAACTGTCCTGCATGGTCTTTTTAGAACTCCAAACTGTAGAGAACTGAACTTTCAGCATAGCTCTTGGGAAAACTGTCAGATCATCCCAAATGTCTTTCACTATGTATTGATGCCATCTACTGGTTGAAGAAATTACTTACTATGGGGTCTACTACCATTCTGCTCTTATCTATCAAGAGGCACCGAGAAAAAGTTAAAGATGAAGAAAGAGTAGTGATATCCTTATTATATCCACATCGTCAGGTAGAATATATACCAATGAGAACCTATACTACTTTTAAAGACAGATTCCATGGACTCCTCTGTTTCTTCATCTTCCTTGTCTTTATTTTTTTAGAGGCAATCAGGGTTAAGCTACTTGCCCAGGATCACACAGCTACTTAGAGTCTGAAGTCCCCCTGACTCCAGAGCCAGTGCTCTACCCACTGTGCCACCTAGTTTCCCTTTCATCTTCCTTTCTAAAAGTCCTTTTCCTAATTATTAGTCAAACAATTTTTTTTTTTGGACCAGCCTTGTGATTTCATTTGCAAAGAGAATTCCCTCTGAGGAAACTCCCTCTCTGGCACTTACACTCTAAGGGTGCCAGGGCATTGAGATGGTCTCACAGACAATATCTGTCAAAGGCAGGATTCAAACCCACATCCTCCTGACTCAGTTCATCTTTCTATCTATGCTTTAAGCTTGACTTAAGGAGTCAAGTCAAAAATAAAGTATTAAGCACTTAGTCTGTGCTGGGCACTGTACTAAAAAAGAAAGGCACCTCCTCCCCTAATAAAAAGTCCTTGTTCAAAAGGATCTCACAACCCAATGGGGGAGACAATTTACAAACAAAATATGTACAGGATAGAAAATCAACAGAAGAAGGCACTGGGATCAAGGAGGTTCAGGAAAAGCTTCTTATAGAAAGTAGAATTTTAGCAAAGGAGCAAAGTCTCAATGTTCAAAGACAAGTTTCAGTGACTTGCACAAGGTCATGCAATTAATGTGATAGGTCACACCTGAACCCTACTCTTCTGATGTCAGAATTGGTATTCCTTCTCCTGGAGTATGGGGGTGGGGAACCTGTAGCTTTAAGGCCACCTCTGGCCCTTTAGGTCCTCAAGTGCAGCCCTCTGACTGAATTCAAATTTGTGAAGTCTTCCTTTCTGTGGGAGAATAATCCCAGTTCCCCTACCTTTCAATTATATTGACTTCCTCTAAACTATTCCTCAACCTGTTAATTATTCTACTGGCTGTCTTCTGAACCCTCACCAAGTCCTTCCCCTTTCTCTTTACTTGAGGAATCCCACAATGAATAGAGCAGACTAGCAAAGACGCAGCGTCACACTGTGGCCAATAAATTAGGAAGGTCAATTTCATGGCTCCACCATTCTAGATTCCCATGTAGACATCCAAATACCCCAGTTGATTAATTTAACTGCAGCTTGACCTTGTTAGCTAAAAGAATGAGACGGCTCATTATCTACCACTATGACCCCTAGGTCATTCTCTGCTATTCCTGCCCATAATCCACTCCCTACCCCCATCTCATAATAGTTGGACTGTTTCATTTTTGTTTTTTGTTTTGTTTTGTTTGAGTCACATTTTTTATCTCCACCCTGTACTGGTTCTTTCCGTATTTCTGTGAAATCTGTCTTGGCCAAAATTCCTACTCCAACCCTTGACGAGTTCAATTAAAGAAGAACAGTATTCCTGACCCCTTTCCTAAATCCAGCTAGTTTTCTCTATCTCCCACTGTTACTACAAAGTGGATGTGGGGAGAGGAAAGGGTCTTTAAAATCGAAAGACTTTAAATATCACCACCCATGACACTCACCCTCTCAACACCTTCTATGGAATCATCTCTGTTTTCCCCTGAAAGAATTTGCTTATGAAGAATGCACTGCAAATGGGGCCTGAAATAAATTGAAACTGCCAGGAAACAGACCAGTTTTGAGTTATTTGTTTCCAGCTGTGAGTAAGGAAGGAGGACACCCAGCTCCCTGTATTTGCCCTGAGCCTCTCCCCAGGGGCCATTTTCAAAGACAAAAGGAAAATGATGGATTAGGATCACTGAAAGAATGAGGTGCAGGTGTCACCCAGCAGGGTACCATCTCCACCAGCCCCCACCCCTAGTCTTTTCTGGATTCAGACAGACATTCTTCCTCCTCTCTATCCCTGTGCCTCTGCTCCTTACTAGCTCTCACTCAGAATCTTCCTACTCTGAGGAATTCCACATGGTAAACAACCTAGAAATTGGCTCCCTGCAGCAAGATTATTTAACTCTTATTGCAGATTTCATTGTCCAGTCCGTTACCTCCCCCTCTTCCAGGGTGGAAAGTTGCTTGGTATATGCTGGGAGTTTCATAGGAATGGTTCATTCCATGGGCTTTCTTCCTGGGAATGATTTGCAGTCAGTTTCTGGCAGCATATGTGAAACATGAAAAGTCACTCACCGAATAATAATTAACTTTTATATACCATGATAAAGTCTTCAAAGTATCTCCCATGTACCAACTCGCAGGGAAGCAGCATAATACTATGTTGAAAGTGCTAGAATGTAGAATGAGAATAAATTTTATAACCTTAATAAGGTAGTAGGAATGAACTTGTCAACTTAACTAACTCCATTTTGCTTTAAGTCCCCATTTTGTGAACGAGTTGTTTTGAGTAAGTTTTTTTTCCTATAAGTTGTTTTCCAAAAATACGATAGCACTCAGTAAAGGAACATTTATTAAGAACCTATGATATGCCAGGCATTATGCTAAGCATAGATGACATTTGTGTGGCATGATTTAGTAAGCAACTTATAAACATATATTGAATTTCTGAAAAGACAGAACACCAATGGAAAAATACTATAAATAACTTTTATCAGTAGCTAATATAAAGAATACCAATTAAATTGTATGGTAAACAAATTAAGCCAGAATTATAAGGAATTCACTGGAGGCCCTATCCATTAACCTGCTCCTGGGTGGTTCCTGGGACAAGCTCCAGTGGTTCTCCACACTTGAGACTGGAGTAGCCTGTGTTGACTCGAGGGCAGTGCTGATGATGGAGACTTGCCAGATGACCACTGCAGAAGGAGACATGTGGCCTCCAGGTAGGCAGAGCCTCGAACTGGGCTTGCCTTGTTTGGAGCCTTAGTTTAAGATGTTTGTCCAGACCTCTAGGAAACAGTTGCAGACTAGAAATAAAACCACAAAAATTATGAGCATTTCTACACAATAATAACAACATGCAAAAGCCAATAATAAAAAGGGAAGTTCCGTTCAAACCAACTAGAAAGCGCATAAAGTATCTGGGAATCCATTTACTAAAGTGCTGTCAATGCCTGGCTATATAGTTACTGTTGCATAAAGAAATAAAGAACCACTTCAATTATAAGAGGAAGCTTTAGTTCTCGTGGCTGGGTCACGCCAATATAAAACAATGACAAGCTATCAAAATTAACTTATGGATTTAGTACTATGCCAATCAAGACTACAATACTTTACAGAACTGGAAAAAATAATAATGAAACACATTCAGAGGAACAAAAGATCTAAAATATCAAAAAGTGGGCATGATGTGTAAATGTCATATAAAACCAAAACACCACAAACTTGAAAAAATAAAAAGGAAAGGGCAAATTACACTTTCTAACCTCTGGCTATATTATAAATCAGTTGTCAAAATTACTTGATAATGGTGAAAAATCAAAAAGTAAATCAAGGGAATATATTAAACAAGAAAGAATTAGAAATTATTAAATTAACCTAGCATTTGATAAATTTGAAAACATAAGTTACTTCCATTTTTGACAATCTGACAATAATTGTTAGGAAAATTAAAAAGAGGTTGGGTGGAAACTAGGTTTAGACCAGTATCTTATATAATATATATAACAATAAGTTCAAAATGAATACATAATCTAATTATTAATCATACCATTTAAAAAAACAAACAGGAAGAAGCAGTTTTGGTTAGGGAGCTAATGTTTATCCAAACAAAGGACAGAGACAAATGCAAAGGATATAACTGATCTCAACAATTTAGATTCTATAAATTCTCTTCTGCAAGGATTAATAATGTGGATACTTCCTGAAATAGGACTACATAGGAATATACTCAATTTGTTTTCCAGCTTCTGTATCTTTGTTCATGTTTCCTCCTCCTTCTTTTCTTATAGAAATGTTATTCATTCTTCAAGGCTCATGTCAAGTCCCATCTCCTCCATGAAACTTTCCCTGACCATCTTATTCTATCACTAATTCTCCCTCCTCTATTTTCCAATAGTCATTTATTTTCTGTACTTCTTATTTGGCATTTATCCTGTTCCACATAGCACAATCAGTCATTATTGTATGTGTCTATGCCTCATCTCTCCACTTAAACCCCTTGGGGGAGGCACAGTAAATATGTCTTAGCCTAGATTTTGAATTCTGATTCCAACGCACATGGGTTGTGTGACCCTGGATGAGTCCCTTAGCAATGGAGTTCCTCACAGTTCTTTGTAAAATAAATTGCAGAGTGCCTAGTTGCCAAACTACGTTGGCAGAAAGTATTTTCTTGCCAGGTTATTCCCTATATCAAAAAAACTGCATCGGATTTTTAAAATTTCTAGTCATATACTCTTTTCAAAATATTTCATGAAAGTGATTAAGGGGAGAAAGATAGAGTTCAACTGTCTCAGCTTTCATTCAGGCTGAGCCCATCTCCCAACATAGGAAGCACCCCGCCGGCTCCTGTAATAACAGAGACTCTGAAGAGCAACTATCAGTCTTTGTAGAAAGGAGCTTGGGGAGACAAAGGTCCAGCTCCATGAAATCCACAACACACCAAGATGGAGGACAAACTCTAAGGATGACCCCTCCTCTTCCTTTTTTTACCCTCAAATCCTTTGTAAATACACCCTGAAATCCCTCAGGTTCATGACCTCACTGATGGAATCCTGGGAAACCATCCCCAATGTTACGGTTATTTTGCTATAACACATGACTAAATATAAATGCAGAAAATGAAATTCACAAAGGTTAAACAATTAGACCAAAGTCTTACAGCTAGCAATTTATCAAGCCAGGAGTCAAAGTCATGTCATTGGACTGAAAGTCAAGAGATTTTGTCATTTAGACCTCCACCGCTGTCTAAACGACCTTGGAAAGCCTGTTAGTCTCTTTGGGTTTCGTTTCTTCACTTTTTTGACAGGCAGAGTGATCTAGTGGAAAGAGTTTGGTCTTGGTGGCAGGAGATCTGGCTCAGGTACTGTCTCCAACGTTATGTGACCTTGACGCATTTGCTTCACCTCTGGGCTTTGGTGTCCTTGTCTATCCAATGAGGGTGATCATACTTACGCTCCCTACCTTCTACCACTCAATGCTGTTAGGAAGGAAGGCCTTTATCAACCTTGGAGGGCTAAAGTATAAGCTACTATTGTTTGTATTGTTGGTGGTCAGTCATTTGAGTTATGTCCAATTATTGTGACCCCATTTGGGGTTTTCTCGGCAAAGATACTGAAGTGACACCAACCTAACGACCAAAAACTTATTTTGTAGAGCCAGAAAAAAATAATAGCAAAATGCATCTGGAGGAACAAAAGGTCAAGAATTTTTAAAAAATCAATAAAAAAATGTGAAGAAAGGTGGTCTAGTTGTGTCAGATCTCAAACTGTATTATAAAGAAATAATCGTCAAAACAATCTGATACTGGCTAAGAAATAAAATGGTAGACCAGTGGAATAGCATTAGGGACATAATACATAGTAGTAAATGATCATAGTAACTTATTGTTTAATAAACTCAAAAATTCAAGCTCTGGGACAATAACTCAGTATTTGACAAAAGTCACTGGGAAAACTGGAAAACAATATGGCAGAAATAGGTATAGACATCTCATATTACACCAAGATAGAGTAAAAATGGTACATGATTTAGCCATAAGCAAATTAAGGAAGCATGGAATAGTTTACCTGTGAGATATATGGATAAGGGAAGAGTTTATGATCAAACAAGAGATAGAAAGCATATGAGCTATAAAATGGGTAATTTTTATTATATTAAATTTTAAAGGTTTTGCACAAGCAAAACCAATGCAACAAAGATTAGAAGGAAAGCAGAAAGTGGGGTCTGGCAATTTTACAGTAAGGATCTCTGATAAAGGCCTCCTTTGTCAAATAAATAGAGAACTGAGTGAAATTTATAAGAATGGAAGTCATTTCACAATTGATAAATGGTCAAAGGATATGAACAGGAAGTTTTCAGACAATGAAATCAAGCTATCTATAGTCATATGAAGAAATAGTCTAAATCATCATGGATTAGATAAATGCAGATTAAACAATTCTAAGGTGCCATTTTACATTTATCAGATTGGCTAATTTGATAGAAATGGAAAATGTTAAATGTTAGAGGGGATGTGGGAAAATTGAGATAGTAATGCACCATTGGTGGAGTTGTAAACTGATCCAACCATTCTAGAGAGCAATTAAAAACTATGGTCAAAGGGCTTACTGTGCATACCTTTCAACCTAGCAATACCACTACTAGGTCTATATCCCAAGGAGATTTTCTATAAAGAGAGTTGGGAAATGATGTATTTGTACAAAAATATTTATAACATCTCTTTTGTGGTGGCAAAGAATTGAGAATTGAGGGGATGTCCATCAATTGAATAATGGTTGGTTGAACAAGTTGTGCTCTATTATGCAAGGAATACTATTGTACTATAAGAAATGATGAGCAGGATGATTTCAGAAAAACCTGGACAGACTCGCATAAACTGATGCAGAATGAAGTGAGAAGAACCAGGGGAGCGTTGCACACGGTAAGAGTGATATTGTGCAACAAACAACCGTGAATGACTTAGTTATTTTCAGTTATACAACAATCCAAGAAAATCAAGAGAATTCATGATGAAAAATGCTATCCACCTCCAGAGAAATAACTGATGGAGTTTGAATGCAGATTGAAACATACTATTTTTAACGTTTTTTGGCTCATTTTCTCCTACAAAATGACTAATATGTAAATACAGTATTTCACCACATAATTATTGCAGATTTTATAACAAATTTTTTGCAAAAAAGTGGGTTGCAGCCGTTATGTGAGACTTTTTAAAAAAATTGTGCTGGTTTTGCTTAAGAATCATTTATTACTGAACTGTCTTTGGTGCAAGATTAGGAGTCACAGAATACTTATGAATAGGCATTAAAATTGGAAAGATGTAAGTCTTACTACATCACGTGACTTACTCATGGTAGCTTTGCCTCCGCCCCCTTCCCTTTGCGTCTATGGCTTTTCATTGGGTTGAGTGATAAAACTGTTAGTACTGTAGCATTCTAAACAAATCACACAACTTGGCTTTTGGAAATATACTGACAGTGCAAGTATGCTGAGAATTCTAGGATTAAGACTCTTCATGCATGAGAGATTAAATGCGTATCCATATGCTACTGGTGAATACATTGCTGCTCCAGTTATCTTTTAAGTAGTGTAATGAACAGTATTATACCATATGACGACTGCACAATAAAAAGTTATAAACCATATTTTGGACTGAAAAAACAGGATGCAATAATTATACAGTGGTGACAATTATGTGGTGAAATACTATATGTTTTACATGATTGCACATATATAACCTTTTTTGGATTATTTACTGTCTCAAGAAGAGGGAAAGGAGAGGGAGAGAATTTGGAAATCAAAATTGTTAAAAAATGAATGTTGAAAATTATTTTTACCTATAACTGGAGAAAAAATTAAATATTTTTTAAAAAATGATACTGGAGTGGTTTGCCATTTCTTCTCCAGCTCATTTTACTAGTGAGAGACCAAAGCAAAGAAGGCTAATTGAACTGCCCACAGTCACACAGTTAGCAAGTGTCTGAGGCCAGATTTGAACTCAAGAACATGAGCCTTTCTGATTTCAGACCCAGCACACTATCCACTGTGCACCTACCTACCAGAGAGCTACTATTACTTCTACGTTTTAATGCAATGGCGTCAAATACACAATATGAATTAGCAAAACTGAGTTGGCTCCAATCATATTAAAAGGTAATTGGGAAATGTTTAACAAAATAAATAAAAATATGAAACAATACTGATTTGTGGTTTTCTAAGTCAGTATGTCGCCAGCAGGAATCCACTTCTCTTTGAGTTTGACACCATTGCTTTAATGGATCCTATCTATCAACACAGACCACAACTGTAATTTCTCATTCTATGCAAATCTTCTTTTATCCTCCTAGTAATCTTCCACAGAAGATCAATCCAACATGCCAAGGGATTTCTTCTAGAACTTTTAACTTTTCTTGGGTGCCATTACAGTACTCATCCATTATCTGTTTATTGACCAGCCTAGATGACCAGTCTACCTTCTTTATATTTGTTATCCCATTATCAACATAATCACCATCATCTTCCTCAACGTGACTAAAATTATGAATGGAGAGACTGTGGGTGTTAGTGTGTAGAGGGTCAGTTTTGGAGATAGGATGACCTGGCTTCAACTCCTGCCTTGGACACCTTGTTGGTAAGTAACTGTAGACAAGTCCCTTGAACTCTCACTGCTTCAGGCAACTCTGTAAGACTCCACTTTAAAGAAGAGTTACTCATCTGCAACAATGGAGGACATTTCCACACCAGAGGGTTCCCTATGCCAATGAAATAAAAGGCTTATGTAGGAAAAAAAGTATTGAAATTAGAGGGTGAGACTAGATGAAGTCTAAGTTCCCCTTCCAGCTTTACCTTTTCATGACTTTATGATTTTGAAGCTAAATTTGGTTGATTACAGGGTAGCAACAGACACCACATCTCTTTCCTTATAGCTTCCAGGTAGTCATCAATTCCCCACCCCCACCTGATCAGAGCACCAACACTTCCTACCCTGTTCTCAGCCCCCTCAAAAACATACACATCCCATCCTTACTTTTCTGGTGATCTTTGAGGATGAATTTGGGGAAGAAATTCAATGGAGAACCCCCTCTGGAAAAGTTTGTGAGAAACTGGGATGAGAAATATGTAATTTTTATGTGTAATAGACATAGCACTAGAAGGATCTTTCTTGGTGGTGTTCAGTCATGTCCAACTCTTAGTTACCCCATTTGGGGTTTTCTTGTCAAAGATACTGGAGTGATTTGCCATTTCCTTCTCCAGTTCATTTTATAGATGAGAATACTGAGGCAGACAGCATTAAGTGACTTGCCCAGAATCACAAAACTAGTGAGGATCTGAGGTCAGACTTGAAGTCAAAAAGATGAGTTTTCCTGACTCCAGGCCTGTGCCATCTAACTGAACTTAGAAAAGGTCTTATAAGTTATTTAGTCCAACCACTTCATTTTACAGATGAGGAAACTAAGGTCCAGAGGTTATGTGACTTGTCCAAGATTTGTGTGTGTGTGTGTGTGTGCATGTGTGTGTTCATTCTTCATTGCCAAAGAAGACCATGCCATCAGAGAATAATGATGTGACTTGCACTTGACTTTGTTTTGAATGAGGGAGGACTGTGCAGGTCACCAGACTCACTTGTCCTCCAGAGCTATCTGAATCCAGTGACCAAATATTCATCAGGATGACTGGAGATGACCCAAAATGAGACAATTAGGATTAAGTGACTTGCCCAAGGTCACACAGCTAGCACATGTCAAGTGTCTCAGGTGAGATTTGAACTAAGGTCCTCCTAACTCCTATACTGGTGCTCTATCCACTGCACCACCTGGCTGCAGTGTTAGAAAATGTTTTTCTGTCACCAAAGGCAGTGCTCTTTCTTCTGTACTTGCCTTCTCATCCTACTACTCCCTTCCCATTTGTTGGAACATTCCTTCAGGATGTGCTGTGGTAACTTCCTGACTCTGGGAATCAGTCACTTGTTATTTATAAGAAAACTAGAATTTGAGCCCAGAGAGGGCACCCAATGATTTCCCAAGGGCTCAAGAGAAACAATCCACATTAAGACTCCTGACTAGCAGACCTGGAACTGTTATGTCTGAGGCTTCTAAGTAACAGGAGAAAAGCAGACTAAGTACAGTTTATGTAATGAAACTACCAAGACATTATAATCAAATTATTTTGGTCTCTGCCCCTTAGTCCTGGCCACAACAGCCCACAAGAAACACAACCTGACCCACGTCTAACACAGGAACAGTCAAATGGGTGTGTATCTCCTTAGCAATTCACTCTTCAAGTTGCTTATTAGCTCCTCTATGGAAGTGGACCAGATGGCTTTTTTCCTGGGCTTTTGGTCTAAACATCTGGAGTCAGGTGTAGCCCATACATGAATAAATAGAACCCATGGAAATTCCATTCTGCATACCAACCAGCTAGGTCCAACTTAGCATTCAGGACAATTTGGGTGTAGATAACCCCTCCACCACGTGTCTAAATTGGATGCAAAGCTTACAATGGGTTCTTTGGGATGGAAGTCACAAAACTCTGGACCTCATCTTCTCCAGTTCACATAGTTTACATATGAAAATCTAAGTAGCAGAAATTTGAAGAGTTGCCTAATGAGGACAGGCATTGGGTCTATTTTGTCCTTGGTTCTCTAGTGGGAGACAGCGTATCAGTGTGGGCAGCAATAGTACTCTTAGTATGCAGTGATTGAGAAAGTCACCATAATAACAATAACACAACATTTTAATGATACACTAACAAATACTAACTATGCTATGCCACAATAACAAAAAGCTATTCATTAATTCAGTAATGCTTTAAATGGGTTCATATATTATTAATCATAACATCTACATATACTTGAGAAATCATACCAGTGTGAGAAAATGCACATAAGCACAAGAGCTATTCAATCTAGAGGCAGGATAGTATAGTCAAGTCAAAGCAATAAGTATTTATTAGGCACTGAGGAATGTGCCAGGATCTGGGCTAAGTCCTGAAAGGCCAAAAGTGCGATTCTAGTCCTACCTCCTAAGGGAAAGAAAGGGCTCAGTTTCCCAGGTACTAAATTTGTAGAGAAGGCACTAAGTCTACAAGAGGGCTGTCATCACCTGGAGATTGTTATACAGATGAAATGATAGGATTGTTCTGTTTGCTTTTTAACTGATCAACAAAAGGTATGTTTTCTTACTAACAGATTTACAGAGACCTCAACAGAACTCTGTAGCCCTCGCTCTGGGGGTCATAGCAGCATAGATTTCTTTTGCTATTCAGTTGTTTCGGTCATGTCTGAGTCTTCATGACCCTATTTGGGCTTTTCTTGGCAAAGATACTGGCATAGTTGGCCATTTCTTTCTCTGGTTCATTTTACAGATGAGGAAACTGAGGCAGACAGGGTTAAGTGACTTGCCCAGGGTCACACAGCTAGTATCTGAGGATAGATTTAAACTCAGGAAGAAGAAGAATTCTCTAGACTCCAGGTCCAGGGATTTATACACTGTGCCACCTAGCTGTCCTACCATTGCACTATATCACTTCTCTGTGGTCCAGGCAGAGATATCAAACATGCAGCCCAAGACCTAAAGGTGATTAAAATGCAATTAGGAAATATGTAATGTGTAATTTAATATGTAATATAATATGCAAATGTAATGTAATATGTAAAATATAATTTGGAAATCTATACAATATACAATCTATATGATAAAGTATAGATAATAATATAATTTTAAACTAAGTCAATATGCAGCCCACCGGGATCCTTATGTATGATTAGTGGCCCCTATTTCTGATTAAGTTTGACACCACTTGTAAACCAATTTATAAACCAATGAAGAAAGAATTTCAAAGATTATCAACTCTGATCCAATCAGAAGATAGAACACTGGACCTGAGATCAGGAAAATTTAGTTCATATCCAGTCTCACAGACTTCCTAGCAGTGTGACTGAACCTCTCTCTTCCTCAGTTTCCTCATCTGTAAAATGGGGATAATAAAACACTTACTTCCTAGGCTTGTTGTGTGGATCAAATGAGATACTATTTGTAAAATGCTTTGTATACCTTAAAGCACTATATAAGTGCTAGTGCCTATTACTGCTGCAATTATTACCTGAACCTGGTATCCTTACTGTAATAGCCTTCCATAAAGATTATTTTGCTTCCCCTTGTGAACTTCTACCCACTCTTTCCTGTAATATCTCACTGTATCTGTAGAGAAAATAGAGACTGAGAGCAATTAAGTGACTTTTGGATACATAGTAATGGGTTGTCTTTTACAAAAATTCACGAAGTGCCAGGAGCACCAGGGTAGGGGACCTGAAGCCTCAAGGCCACATGTGATCCCGTAGGTCCTCAAGTGAGTCCCTTTGACTGAATCCAAACTTCACAGAACAGATCCCCTTAATAGAAGGATTTGTTCTGTAAAACTTGGACTTTGTCAACAAACCACATTCAAGGTCACATGTGGCCTTGAGGTTGCACAGTCCCCACCCCTGATAGGTGCTTTTTTGGGGGTTATTTTTCAGTGTTTTTCTAGAGAGAAAGTGAAGTTACATCAGTAGCCAGCTCCCCTTTGTGATCATTGCTTTCCATTTGGGAGGTGAACAGCTGAAGTGAAGGATATGGTCTGTGGCTAGGACTCAAATCATGACCTTTGCCTCATTAGCTAAATACTCAGCAACTGAGCCAACTATCCAGAGACTTAAACCATCGTTAAACTCTCATTATTTGGAACCTGTGAAACAATTTAATACTCTTATTTCTTATACAATCATTTCAGGAAGAAAGAGGGAGCCAGCACAGGATAATGGAGAGAGAGCTGGCTTTGTAATCAGGAAGAATTCAAAACCCACCTTTACCACCTAGTTTCTGTGGGACTCTGAGCAGGTCACTTATGCCCCAACTAAATAGTTAAGTCTATAAGTTACAGCATAGGTACGGATTTGTATTGGAAAAGGGAGTTTCCCCCATTAAGAACTTCCTATACCAATGAAATCACATTTCCCATTTATGTTTTTTTAAGAAGAATGGATGGAGATAAGTCAATAAGAAGGGAGAAAAGAAAGAAGATGAAAAATCTGGCCCAAATTAAGTTCCTGGACCTTAAGTAAATGCAAAGTCACATTTTAAAAGGCTGTTCAAAGAAACATATATTCTTTTATTTCATAATCAGTAACATTCAACCAATATGGAAATGTTTTGAGAGTCTACTAGAATCTAGAGGTCTCTAAGTGGTGCAGTGGTGGACCTAGAGATCTGACTTCAAATCTAGTCTCAGATAGATATGTCATTTCTAGCAAATTACTTAATCTCTATCTTCCTCAGTTTCTTCAACTCTAGAACAGGGATAACAATAGTACCCACCTCCCAGAGCTGTTATAAGGATAAAATGAGATAATATTTGCAGAGCATTCTGCAAACCTTGAAGCACTCAAAAAGATGTTAGTTATAATTACCACCAATGTCATTGCTATCATTATTATGCATTATGCTGGAGATTAGTTGTGGGGGGGAATAATACAGAGAGTATAAGACCATGTTCTTTCAATGAACTTGCAAACCATTTAGAGGTAGGATATATTCATATTAAAAAAAAACACAAGGAAGACATAAGTTATGATTGTAAGGAGGCAAATGCTATAGATGTTCAGAGAGAGGAAAGACTGTTATGGCCTGGGATGGTCAGGGAAGCTCCAAGGAAGAGAGGGAATGAACTTTTTCTAACCTCTTCTGGATGGCTTGGGGCCATCACTGTAAATACCAATTACTCTGGTACTGTCAGTACTGGAGCTCAGGTAATAGCAGTAGCAGGATGGATGAGCCAGAGCTGAGATTGCCAGAATTCAGAGGCTAAACAGACCCACTAGGTAGGTAGGGCAGGCAATCTGGAAGGATCCCAGTCATGGATAATGGGAGGTAGTCTGGCCATTTGGGTAAAATGTCTGGGAAGTTTGGCAGCACATGGTAGGGGAGTAGCCAGGCAGGAAGTCAATGTCTTCAGTTCAAAGGATCCAAGGGCGGGCACTCTTACAAGAGAACACCATCACAGGAGAAAGGGGAGTGTCAAAGACAAGAAACAGGTGGAAGGGCCAAGAAAGCAACAGATTGGGTGACATCATCTATATAGTTTAACTTTGGGTCAGAACAGATGGATGTTCTCAGAAAGGTGGTGTGTGTGTGTGCGGTGTGTGTGTGTGTGTGTGTGTGTGTGTATGTGTGTGATGTGTGCTAATTCGTATCAGATCAACAAAAAGAAAATTGATTCTCATGTCAGAGGACCCTAGTTCATATCCCATCTATAACAACTTAATGCCTGTGTCAGCTTGGACAAATAACTTACCCCACTTGGGCTTCTGTTTCCCTTATCTGTAAAATGACGGTTATGCACTCGTTCCATCCAGCTTGAAAGCTATGGTTTATGACCTTAAGAGATGAAACACAGGAAAGAGGTGGGTACCTTTCTCATGGTATGGATGGCACTGAAATGGAGTCATGGGCTCTGGAACTTAGCAATCAACCAAAAAGCATTTATTAAGCATCTTCTCTGTGCCAGGTACTTTTCTAGGTGCTGGAGGTAGTGTGCATAACTAATTACAAATGCATTAAAACTGAATTGTTTTGTTCTAGATAAGAATTGATGTAATGTATACTGATGCAAATGTGGGTTTTAGGGATACTAATGTTTTGATAAGACAGACATGCTACTTGCTATCCATGTGACCTTGGGCAAAACACTGAACCTGCTCTGGATCTGTTTCCTCCAATATACTTTATGCTGTATAATTATAAATTATTACCATTTTTAAATGAAGGGACTAAACTAGTTGATTTCAAAGGTCCCAAATATAACTCATGGACCTAAATCAATTGGAAGCAGAATCACAGAGACAAACAGAGACCAACCAACCATAGCTGGCTCAAAAGCAGAAAGCATGAAAAAAAAAGGCAAGACAGCTATGATTCAGTGAAGAATTAGATGAGGGAAAAGTGAGAAAAAGAGTAAAATAGAAAGTGGGGAAATAATTGAATGAAGAGCAAGGGTGAGAAAATATCTAGCAAAGAGGAGAATTATCTGAGTATATAGTTACAAAAGGGGAAACATGTAGGAGGGAGAGATAACGAACTCATGTATTAGGAAAGTTGTATTTAATGGTTAAGAAGTGCTTGTAATTTGCTCATGTGCAGTATATACAATTTGGACTTAAATTTTTGTTATTTTCATTATCTACACATATGAAGGAAGGAAGGAAGAATAAGGAAGAAATTGAGCAGTTACTAAAATCTAAAGAGAGCAGAGCCAAGATGGCAGAGTAGAAGGACCCATATACTCTAGTACTTCCCCCACAGCCCACCTGTAAAAAATGACTCTCAACAAAGTCTAGAGCAGCAGAAGCCATAGAACAACAGAGTGAAAGGTAACCTAGAAGGCCTACAGGAAAGGTCTATCTCATGGGACGCTGAGCAGAGCAGAGCCCAGCCCTGACCACGTGCCACTGGGAGGAACAGGACCTGAACAGACCTCTGGGGCAGAGTTCCCAGCAGGGAGGGTCCCAGATACCTCAACCCACAAGCAACAAAGAAAGCTCCAAGGGTCAGTGTGGGAGGGCTTTCCCAACTGGGCAAGAAGGGAAGGGTTTCCTCCAGAAATATTCCTAGGCAATGGCAGAGGCAGCAAAGGCAGACTGCAAGGAGCTACGGTGGCCAGGAAGCAACCTGGGTCCATTGTCCAGGCAGCTCAGCTAAAGCCTCTGGTGGTAGGGAGTAGCTAATCAAAACCTTAGCCCTGAGTGATGGCCCTGCCCCCACCCAAAGCCCAGGGGAATAGAGCAGCTGAGTTGAATCTCTTGAAAAAGGATTCAGAAGTCAAGTAAGTGTCTGGGAAAATGCCCAAATAAGGGAAAAATAGAAGACCATAGAAGGTTACTTTCCTTGTGAACAGGTATCTCCTCCCATTCTTTCAGATGAGGAAGAACAAGGCTTACTGTCACAGGAAGTTAAGATCTCTGCCTCCAGGGCCACCAAAGTTAACTTAAACTAAGCCCAGGCAGTGGAAGAGCTTGAAAGACAGGTTAGCAGCTTGCTAAAGGAGAACCAAAAATATGCTGAGAAAAATAACACCTTTAAAAAGAGGGTAACTCAATTGCAAAAGGAGATCCAAAAAGCCAATGAGGAGAAGGAAGCATTAAAAAGCAAAATTAGCCAAATGGAGGAGAAGTTTCAAAAGCTCACTGAACAAAATAGTTCTCTGAAGGAGAGAATTGAGTTCAGGGAATGAATGACTGAGATAAACCAAGCAGTTAAAAACAAAACCAAAAGTCTGAAAAAATAGAAGCTAATGTGAAACATCTTATTGGAAAGCAACTGACCTGGAAAATAGATCCAGGAGAGAAAATTTAAAACTTATGGACTACCTGAAAGCCATGATCAAAAACAGAGCCTAGACATTATCTTCCATGAAATTATCAAAGAAATCTGTCCTGATATTCTAGAACCAGAGGGCAAAATAAATATTGAAAGAATCCACCAATCACTTCCTGAAAGAGACTCGAAAAGAGAAACTCCTAGGAATATTGTAGCCAAATTTCAGAGTTCCCAGGTCAAGGATAAAATACTGCAAGCAGTTAGAAAGAAACAATTTGAATATTGTGGAAATACAATCAGGATAACACAGGATCTGGCAGCTTCTACATTAAGGGATTGAAGGGCTTGAAATAGGATATTCCAGAAGTCAAAGGAACTGGGTTTAAAACCAAGAATCACCTATCCAGCAAGACTGAGTATAATACTTCAAGGGAATAAATAAATGGTCCTTCAATGAAACAGAGGACTTTCAAGCATTCATGACGAAAGATCAGAACTGAAGAGAAAATATGACTTTCAAACCCAAGAATCAAGGAAGCATGAAAATGTTAAACAGAAAAGAGAAGTGATAAAAAACTTTCTAAAGCTGAACTGTTTACATTCCTACATGGAAAGAAAATATAACTCTTGAGACTTTTCTCAGTATTTGGAAAGGTGGAGGGATTTTACATACACATATACAACCACACATATCCACTCACACACACACAAACACATGTAGACAGAGAATACAGGTTGTGTTGAGCCAGAAGAGATGATATCAACAAAAAAAATAAAAATTAAGGGGTGAGGGAGGAATATATTTTCCCTTCTAAGTTGGTATGATCTAAGGAAAAGTATTTACTCCTCTCATGGCCTGTGCTCAGTTATGTGAGTGATCACAAGAACTCTTTTCTGCCCTGGAACTGCAAGGAGGGTTCCCTCTCCACTGCTGACACTAACCCTACTATGCCAGTGCTCCTCCTTGCCCCAGGACTTCCACCCAGGACTGTAACCCAGATCTAAGTATGGCCAAAGCAAGAGAATCCTGTCTCAGTGACAGCAAAGAGATCCCTGTATTCTCCTTCTGATTAGCCTGGGCAGGCTATAACTCATTAAAGAGATAAAGAAAAATCTTGTTCAATAGAGAAGAAAAGGGAGAAGGGGAGAGGGGAAAAGTGAAGTTACTCTCTCCACATATAGCTTAAAGATGGAATAACATGCTCACTAAATTTGGTATGAAAATCTATCTTACACTACAGGAAAGTAGAGAACACAACAAGTGGGATGCAGGGAATGATAGAAGGGAGGGCAAATGGGAGAAGGGAGTAACTAGAAATAAACACTTTTGGGAAGGGACAAAGTCAAATGAGGGAATAAAAAAATAAGGGGTCATAGAGTAGGATAGAGGGCAATATAGTTAGTATTACATAACATGATTATTATGGAAGTATTTTGCAAATGACACATATACAGCCTATATTGAATTGCTTGCCTTCTCAGTGGGGATGGGGAGGGAAGGAATTCAAAGTATTAGAAATGAATGTTGAAAATTTTTATTGTATATAACCAGGAAATAAGAAATACAGGTAATGGGGTATAGAAATTTATCTTGCCCTACAAGAAAAGAGAGAAGATGGGGATAAGAGAAGGGTGGGGTATGATAGAAGGGAGGGTGCATTGAAGGAAAGGTTAATCAAAATGCAAGCTATTAGGGGATGGGGGAGGGGAGAGATGGGGAGAAAAATTGGACGTGTTACAAAGTGATGGAAAAGCAATTAGTATTAAAACAATTGACTGAATAAATTACTGAGACTAAATCAAAGACATCTTTAGTTTGGAGTAAAGAATTGTAGTCTAAGTTTCCTAGAGGCAGGTAACTTCAGGTAAAATTTGGCACTGAGGGAAAAGTTAAGGTTTTAATGGTAAATTTGATTTTATGATTGTTACTTAATCAGGAACCAGAACATATACAGAAAGATATGTAAGCCACTTAAGACTTGCCTCAAAATATGTTCCTTAGCCAATGTGAAATTATAGTCATATCTGAAACCTGGTTATTGGAACTTACTATTTTAAGATGCTATGGGATTATTAAGTGACTGTTTTTCTGAGTCTAACTCCGGGTATGGATAGCAACAAGGGCACTCTGAGCCACCAATCCATGATGCCAGTAAGCCTGTGAGATGCTAGTATGAACTGCAGAAGGTGATCTCATAGAAAGGGTGGGGGAGCAGCTGTTCAGCCTGGGCTGAGGTAGGATTCTCCTGACTCAGTTTCCCCACTGACACTTGGCAGACTTTAAACCTTATTGAATGCAAGTTGACAATCTACTCCTACCTGGAACTGACATGAAGATATTGTTTCCCTGCAACGTCCCTACTCTTAGTGGCAATTTCCTATAGTCAAAAACTTAATATCAGATCTATTAAATTATAGATTGTTGATAGAGGAACATCCGAGTCAAATCTAAAATTAAGCTCTTAGGCTTAGGACTTTAGATCAACGACAATAAGTTAGGGTCCTTTAATTCTTAGTAATAGTGTGGAAACAATTAGATCAAGGACTTATGAAGTTAGTATATATGGTTATTATGTGTGTGTCAGTTATTTAATGTTTAAAAAAAATTCATTTTTGGTCTGTATTGTAAATGTTTTAAAAGAAGAATCACCTGACCAAAAGTTGGAATTGTTTTATGTGATATGAACTGTGTTAGAAATGAAAAATAAAAATAAAAAAATAATAAAAATAAAATAAAATCTAAAGAGAGAAAAATTGAAGATCCTGAGGTCTGAAAATGAGAACACCTTCACTTAATGTAAACTCCAGAGATTATACAAATGGATAACAAAAACAGAATCTGCGTCTTAAATGACTTCAACAAGATGTTTTTTTTTTTCTGAAGACTATCAGTAGTTCTCTCCAGTCACTTCTACCATGGTGATGTTTGATACTAATTCTTAGGCATTTCCCTTGATAGTTCTACTCGTCTACTTATTAAACACTGTGGTGGTTGCTGCATTTACTACCATGTGCAGTTCCTAAAAAGATTTTTTTCTGTCAAATATTAGAAGAGGATGTACTAACTTTGGTGACTGTAGCCTTTTAAAATTAGTGTTATGATCTCCAGTGGAATACATGGAACCAGACTCAAGGAGGACTTTTCAGAATTCCAGTCTTAACCGGTCTTGGGAATGACTGAATCAGCGGCAACAGTGGCCATGGCTGTTTCCAGAGCTCTCAGTTCATTGAACAACTAATCAGAAGGAGAATAAAGGGATCTCTTTGCTGGTACTGAGACAGGATTATCTTGCTTTGGCCATACTTGGATCTGGGTTACAAGTCCTGGCTGGAAGTTCTGGGGTGAGGAGAAGCACTGGCATAGTAGAGCTTGTGTTAGCAGTGGAGAGGGAACCCTCCTCACAGCTCCAGGGCAGAAAAGAGTTCTTCTGATCACTCACATACCTGAGCACAGACCAGAAGAGGAGTAGATACCTTTCCTTAGATCATACCAATTTAGAATAGAAAAACTGAAAACTTACAGGTCCCTAGAAGTATCTCTGAAAATAGCCACACACACACAACTCTTGATGCTTGGGACAGTTCACCATCCACACTGGAAGTAGAGTCCTATTTTATCAAAGAGTTAAAAGTCCTATAAGAGGCTGGGAAAATGGGCAAACAATGGGAAAAAAACCTCTGACTGTAGAAAGTTATTATGGTGACAAGGAAGATCAAAACACACACTCAGAAGAAGACAACAAAGTCAAACCTCCTACATCCAAAACCTTCAAGAAAAATATGAATTGGTCTCAGGTCATGAAAGAGCTCCAAAAGGATATTGAAAATAAACTAAGAGTGGTAGAGGAAAAATTGGGAAGAGAAATGAGAGTGATGCAAGAAAATCATGAAAAACAAGTCAACAGTTTGGTAAAGAAGACACAAAAACATTCTGAAGAAAATAGCACCTTAAAAAAAAGACTAAACCAAATGGTAAAAAAGGTCCCAAAAACCAAGGACAAGAAGAATGCCTTAAAAAGAAAAATTGGACTGATGGAAAAGGAGGTCCAAAAGCTCACTGAAGAAAATTATTCCTTAAAAATTAGAAAGGAGTATGAAAGGGAAAATAGTAAAGGAAAATCCTAAGGGACTTAATAAGGTCACACTGTTTAAATTCCTACATGAGAAGATGATATTTGTAACATATAATCTTTCTCATTCTGAGGGTAGTTAGAAGGAGTATATATTGATAGTGGGCACAGGTGTGACTTGAATATAAAGGGATGATATCTTAAAAAATAAAATTAAGGTGAGGGAGAGTAATGTACTGGGAGAAAGAGAAAGGGAGAGGTAGAATGGGGCAAATTATCTCACACAAAGAGGCAAGAAAAAACTTTTACAGTGGTAGGGAAGTGGGGAGATGAGGGGCAGTAAGTGAACCTTATTCTTATCAGAATTGGCTCAAAGAGTAAATAATGTACACAAGCAACTAGATATAGAAATCTATCTTACCCTACAAGAAATTAGGAGGAGAAGGAGAAAAGCAAAGGGAGAGGGTAGTGATTGAAGGGAGGGTAGATTGGAGGAGGGGATACTCAAGAGCAAAACACTTCTGAGCAGGGATAAGGTAAAAGGAGAGAAAGAGAACAGAATAAATGGGAGGATGGGATGGAGGAAAATACAGTTAATAATAGTAACTGTGAAAAAAATTTTGAGGCAAGTTTCTCTGATAAAGATCTCATTTCTCAAATATATACAGAACTGAGTCAAATTTATAAAAATAAGAGCCATTCCCCAATTGATAAATGATCAAAAGATATCAATTTTCAGATAAAGTAATCAAAGCTATCTATAACCATATGAAAAAATATTCTAATTCACTACTGATTCTGGAAACGCAAATTAAAGCAATTCTGTGGTACTACCTCATACCTACTAGGTTGGCTATTAGCATAGAAAAGGCAAATGATGAGTGTTGAAGGGGATGTGCAAAAAATGAGACATTAATGCCCTGTTAGAGCTGTGCAGTGATTCAACCATTCTGTAGAGTAATTTGGAACTATACCCAAAAGCCTATAAAACCATGTATACCTTTTGACCTAGCAATATCACTATTAGGTCTACATCCCAAAATGGAAAAAGACCTATATTTACAAAAATATTTATAGCAGCTCTTTTGGAAGGGGGGAGGCAGGACAAAGAATTGGAAATTGAAAGGTTATTGATCAATGGGGGAATGGCTGAACAAGTTGTGGTATGTGATTATGATAGAATACTATTGTTTATCAGAAATGATGAGAGAAAAAGCTAGAAAGATCTGCATGGACTGATGCAATGTAAGATGTACTATGTACAAAATAACAATAATATTGTAAGATGATCAGCTGTGAATGACTTAGCTATTCTTAGTAGTACAGCAATCTAAGACAACTCTGAAGGACTCATGGTGAAAAATATTATCCTTCCCTAGAGAAAGAACCAATGATGTCTGAATACAGATTGAAGCATACTTTTTTCTTTATTTTTCTCGAGTTTTTTGTGTTTTCTTTCACAATATGACTATTATGGATATATTTCACAGACTATACCTGTGTAACCAATATTAAATTGCTTGCCTTCTCAATGAGGAGTGGTGGGGATGAAGGAGGGGGGAGAAATTGCAACTCAAAGTTTTTAAAACGAATGTTAAAAATTGTCTTTACATGTAACTAGGGAAAAATAAGATACTAAATGAAAGTTAAAAAATGAAGAAACTTGAGAATTAAAGAAGTTGCAGGGTAAGACAGAATCCTCAAAGAAGGAAGATAGAGAAATTTCTGGTCATCTATGGGGTCATAAGAAATCCAACAATTGAAAACTCAGTTCAAATACATTTGAATCAAATAAATAACAGAATTTTCAAGTAGATTAATATTATGGATGACAACATTTAAATCAAGAGACATGTCCCAAACTCAAGCCTACCCGAAAAACTGGAAAGTGTTAAATCTAGATAAGATCCATTATTGTTGGCATGGAATGTTAGCAAGACATTTTACCAGCTTCCTCTCAGATTCAAGATTATTCCTATCTTTCTTAACTGAAGTCATCACAAATCTATTTCCAAATGATAACAGTATCAATGAACTCCTCCAAACATACTCCAGTTATATGTTTATGTACTTCATTCAAAGCCTTCAAGGCTTACATCACCGACAAGATCTTTAAACATGTACAAGAAAACAACAAATTGGCAGAGAGATAAAAAGAATGTGTCAAAAAAAATCTCAGGGATCTAAACAAATTTATTTTTGATTTGCTAATTACTGAACAAGGTACTCAAAAGTGGCACAACATTCATACCATTTTTGTTGATTATTGTAAAGCCTTTGACTCATTTCCACACTCACGGATTATTCATTTACTTCAGATATATAAAATTGACCCAAGTATGAAGAGAATGTTTGAATATTCGATGTTTACATAAAAACCTGTTCTCTGCTTAAAACATTCTACCAACTCAATAAAGTCTAGAAGAATTGATATAATACATAACATCTTACAGGACAGTTTAAATTCATTATGGTTTTGCCTAGACTTACACTCATTATCCTTGTACTAAAAAGAACAAAGTATGCCTCCTAAATCTAAGACATCAAAGCATCTTATTAATCATTTAAATTACATGGCTGAAATAAAGTTATGTAGTGTCACTGAAAAATGCATTCAATAACTCCTTCATCTTGTAGAATCTTTCTCCATTGATATCAAAATGTCATTGGGCTCAATACCTGTATAATTCTTAATATATTCCAATGAAATATAAAGATGACAGGCTTAAAGATTTAATCCAATGGACACATTAGACCAATGGATGAATTACAAACACTTTGCTTTTCTCCAGAAAAGGCATTTTGAGAATAAACATATCAAAGAGAAAATGACAGGACATATGAAGAGACATACTGTCTTTCTCATCCCATCTCATTCTGGGGCTTCCCTCAGTATATTGGTCCCATTTACTGTAGAATGCCCAACTTCTTACTATGGGATCTTCTTACTATGGATTATCCCTCTGCAAGGTCCTTACCCTTTCCCCAGTGATGAGGTCCTCCTAGGGAGAATTCTATTTTGTTGAGAGGCCCAGGCCAGTCAACCTTCTTTTCCCTTCTGGCTCTGCCCTACAGTGCCTGGCAGTCACTCAGTAAATAACTGTTTCCTTCCTTCTTTCCTTCCTTCCTTTCTTCATCTCTTCATCCCCTCCTGTCTTCTTTTCCTCTTTCTTTTCTTCCTTTCTTCCTTCTCTCCCTTCTGTCTTTCTCCCTCCCTTCCTTTCTCCCTTCCTTCTTCTCTTGTGTATTCTTTGTGTTTCTTTATTTTTTACTTCCTTTCTCCCTTCCTTCTTCTTTTGTGTATTCTTTGTGTTTCTTTATTTTTTACTTCCTTCCTTTCTCTCTTTCCTCTTTATTTCCTTTCTCAGATCAAGACTAAACAAAAATATGTTTAAATCTACTACAAAATAGGCCATAATGTATTTGGAATGTATGAAGCTGAAATCAAACCCGGGACTTCTGACTTCAAGTCCAGTCGCTGGACTTTCCATTACAGACATCCTTTAATTGACCTGTTCTGAAAATACATTATTTCATATTTCCAGTTTTGTTAAGATAGTATCTATCTGACTGTCAGATCCCCAGTTCTGTACACCCAGCAGCCTCGGTGAGTGTCTGTTAGGCAGTAGGCAGACTTCTTGCCAGTTTTTACATAAAGGAGGCAGGGTTTTGAAAGTTAGCACCGATACTACGCAGATGCCTGAGACAAACCTGTTCTTTCCTTCTCTGGCCTGTTTTCATCAGCACATCCATCAGTCTTTCATTATATGCCTGGTTGAACTACAACTTCACCAACTTTCCTTTGAAGATTGAGGGAGACTCTTTGGGGGATTTCCTGCACTCAGAAAGGTTATTTTTCCCTCCTTCAATTTAAACTCCACCTTGCATTCAATTTGCCAGGCAGCCTGGCAGATGACCAAATTGCGAGACCAAGAGAGTCAAGGAGAAACAGGAAGAAGACAGGTAGAAAGCGAACTTGACAGTGATAGGTTCGAATTGCTTCTAATGACTGGACAAGACCCTTGCATCTGCTGCCTGCTGAGAGAACTAGGATGGTAGCTACCGAACGGGGTAACCCAAAAGTACAATGTAAGAATACAGGACTGAGCAATAAAAATGGAGGCCAGATATACCAAAATATGTATTGCAGCACTTTTTGTGGTAACACAAGCCTACCAACAAAGCAGATGCCCATTGATGGGAAATGGCTAAATAAATTGCACCATACAAACAGAGTATTATTTTGCTTTAAGAAATTGACAAAAGCTAAATAATGAAAAGGATGGAAAAAAAATCAAAGTAATATGCCTAGAATCAGGAAAACAATATGCTCTGAACACAAAAGGCAGTGGACAAAAGCAACCACCATGAAATGATTAATATATACAAAAGTATAACAAAAAAACTTGACCCCAAAGACAAGATGTGAGATGATTCCCTTGATTCCTGCTCCTTTGCAAGGGTGGTGATCTATGAGAATGGGACATCAGATTTTTCTATGGGTTGATCAGTTTTACTGAAAAAAAATTTAAATCTTCTCCTTCTTTTTAAAAATTCCTTGTTATAAAGGATGGTTCTCTTGGCAAGGGAGATGGAAGGAAACAGGGGAAAAAATTAGTCAATGTAAAAGCAAAAAAAAATATTAGTCAATGTAAAAACTCTCAATAAAAATCTATTTTTTAAAAGAAAGAAAATGGAGGCCAGATCCCAGCAGGTCGCCATTCTCCTATCTGACCATAGTCATAAGCATCCCAACCATTGTTGAAGCCTTAAGTCATGGACCCTTCAGAGCATATCTGTCTACCGCAAATTATAATTTAGCTGTAAAAACTCAAGTGTGCTGAGGAATTTTTCCATGAGGAACAACATGTCTCAGTCTTCCAGGAGAGTGCTGAAATACTTTTTGTAGGCTTTAAAAAAAAATGTGGCTGGCTTTTATATACATTCTTACAGGAAAAAGAGACTTCAGATTCTCTTAGCATGATGTGGATTAACTCATGTGATACTTGGTTTCCCTGTCAAATAGGCTGCTTTTGAAAGAACAGACCTCATTCCCAAAGGACCCCTTACCCTCCAAGAAGCTGAAAGGTGATTTAATAACTTTCCACACATCCTATAAAGAGTTGCTGGGCAGAGGAGAGTGACCAGATCCTCTCTAATTTGACTGGATTTCAAATAAGAGGCCAATTGGCCTAAAATGTAGCTGAGGAATTGCATTCAGACGTAAGGAAGGCTATACTAACAGTGAGTCATTCAGGGAAATTAATTCCCTTGGCATACTATGGAATCTCTAACCTTTAGAGATTATAGAAACTTACTTGTTTTTCTGTGTGTCTCTATATTTCTGTCTTTTTCCATCTCTGTTTGTCTCTCTCTCTCTATCCGTCTGTCTCTATCAGCCCCAGGTCCAGTTGTTCAAGTATTTTTCAGTCATGTCTAACTCTTTATGACCCCATTTGAGGTTTTCTTGGCAAAAATATTGGGGTGGTTTGCATTTCCTTCTCCAGCTCATTTTACAGATGAGAAAACTGAGACGAACAGGGTTAAATGACTAGCCCAGGGTCACACAACTAGTAAGTGCCTGAGGCTGAATTTGAGCTCCTGAAGAGTCTTCCTGACTCCAGGCTTTTCAGTCTGTGCTCTATGACACTACCTAGCAGCCCTAGCCCCAGATCCCTCTAAAAATGCTTTGTATTCACTTATCTGTCATGTGTTATATTGCCCAGTAGAATGGAAATCCATGTCAGAGACTCTTTCATTTTTGTCTTTTTACCCCTCGGATGTAACACAGTGCTTGGCACATAGCTGGTGCTTAATAAAGGTTAATTATTAAATTAGAGTTGGAAGGAAAAGTCTTCTGGACCTGTTCTGGCTCTCACTGACTGGCCAACAGCATGTCCAAGGCCAAGCCCCACTTGGTCATTGTTTGATCCCTGACTGATTTGGTCCCTCAGTAAATATAAATAGGAATGGTTTCTGTTTTGACCAGAAATCCTTAAGGTGTTCCCCTCCCAGTCTGATTTTTTTTCTGAACTAGGTTAAAGGTCCATTATTTACCTCATTTTTTATAAGCTGGCCCTAAGCACTGAATGGACATTGCCTCAGTCAAACTGACACCTGCTAAAGACCTTTGCTTTAAGAGGCTAAGGTCTTCCACCACATCTGGTGCCATCTCCAATCATCCTGATCTACATCCTGCCGCTGGATCCCAGATAGATCTGAAGGAGAATGAGGCTGATGACCTTACATAGCCCTTCTTCACTAAAACCCAACTCACTTATAAGTCATGGCATCACTTTCCTCTTGGAGAATGAAGTACAAATGACAATAACCATAGATCAGTCATGAGATCTTCAATCCAAGATAGCTTGAGTGTGTTTCCAAAAAAGGGAAGGGATTTTATGAAACAAGGGGTTTCCTTTCAGCCATGGGAAGGGTTTCCTAATCTAGAACAGGAGCCCAGCTCTAAAGAGAAAGACCATTGGAAATAGATTCTGATGAGGGAAATCTGGAAGCCTCAGAGGGAATTACACACACACACACACACACACACACACACACACACACACACACACACCCCTCTTCTGTCTCTCTCTCACACTCTCTTTCTCATATTCTTTTCTCTCTCTCTCTCTCTCTCTCTCTCTCTCTCTCTCTCTCTCTCACACACACACACACACACACACACACACACATATTTTCTTAAGAGAGTATTTGAAATTTTCAAGGCAGAGTTAACTCCCAGGATGATAGAACATTAGAGTTGCAGGACATCATGTACCCACAGAATGAGAAGGTTTGACTGTTTGAAGGAACCTTTGAAGCCATCCCACCACACCACCCATGTCTGGAAAGATGCCACTAGCCTGTTAGTTTGACCTCCAGCCATTCATAAAGGACTCCAGGGAGGAGAAAACCAATAGCTTCCTTTGTATACTGTCTTCCCCCACCCCTTTAGGTTATAAACTCCTTGAGGGCAAGAACTGTCCTTTTCCTTCTTTGCCAGCTCTAATTGTTAAGAAGTTTTTCCTGACTTCAAGCCTGCCTAATTTTTACCTCTTGCTCCCATTTCTGCCTTCCAGGGTCAAACTGTTCTGTTTGGTCATTTTTCCAGTCCTGCCATCTCTCTATCCACTCTGCCCCTCTTGCTGCCCTCTCTAGGGCCAAAAAGACCACGTCTGGTCCCTCTTGCACTCGGTGGCCCTTCAAATACTTGGACACAACTAGGATGTCCCTGAAGAGTCTCTTTTTCTTCAAGCTAAAAATCTAGTTCTTACAACTGATCCTTTTTTGATACAGCACCAAGGACTACAACCATCCTGGTTTTCTTCCTCTGGACATTACATGTCATGTGTGTCTTTCTTAAACTGTGGTCCCCATAAGTGAATACAATACCCCAAATGTTGTCTGATGAGGGCAGGGTACAGAGGAACAATCACTTCCTTATTCCTGGAAGTTAGGCCTCTCGTAAGGCAGCCAAGATTGCATTAACATTTTTGGCTGCCATATATCTCTGCTGACTCATATTGAGCTTGAAGTCCACTACCACCCCCAGGATCTTTTTTCAGAACAACTACTGTCTAATCATTTCTCCTCCATCTGGTAGGCTTTCACTGGGAGATTCCTAAGCTTATTAAATCACAGATCCAATAAAACACAGAGACCATATACAGGGTATACTAAAATTTTAAGGCAGTTTTAACCTTTAAGGTTAATTGCACTAAAACTTTTGGGAGATTCTGTGTGTGTGTGTATGTGCCCATGTATGTATTTACCTGTACATACATAGATGAAAATATGTGTGCATATATGTGGTATGCATATATGTGTTTTGGAGAGAGAGAAAGGCACTAGATGACTTCTGAGGTCCCTTCTAACGCTAATACTGTGACTCTGTAGTTATGATTCTGGAAATGCGAAGATATGGAATGAATGAGACCTTTTATCTAGAAAAAGGGTTAGTAACTTTATGAAAGAGAAGGGTAATTGAGAATGGAGGAAGGAATATTCATATATATGTGTATATATAGATAGATATGAATATATGTATACATATGAATATGTGTATCCTTATTCCTATATATTTATAAATATTAAAAAGAATGTTATACTTCTTTAAAAGGTTTCCAAAGAAGAATAATGGGGGATAATACTCAAAACATAAATGTATATATATATATATATATCTCAATACACATATATGTTAATATGCAAGGTGTTCCAAAAGACAATGTAGCCTAAAGTCATATATTATATCATATATTATTTAATAACATCATATATTATGTGATTTATATTATATAACATTATATATTAGATAATATAAATGTATATAAACAGATATTCCAGTATTTATATGGAAAACTTAAAACTGCACTATTTATATGCAACATAATATGAATATTCATTTATATTATATAAAATTTATATAATAAATGGAGTGAAGAGGGGAGAGAGAGAGAGAGAGAGAGAGAAAGAGAGAGAAACTAAAACTGCACTAAACTTTAGACATACCTTTCACATGAATAAGAATAATACCCCTCTGTCCCCAGTTACTCTTCTCTTTCAAAAAGCTGTCAGTCCCTTCTCCAGATAAAAAGGATCTCATTCCCTTTAGGTACTTAAAGTTACAGAACCATATTTTCTGAGTAAGAAGGGATGGTCCATCCTATATTTGCACAGGGGACCAATCAGCTTTTGCTTTAAGACTTCCAGGGAGCTCTATACCCTCTTCCCCTCCCCCTACCCCATGACCTAGTTCTCTTTTGATAAGCTCTAGCTAGGAAATGTTTTATCTTTTTATATCAAGCCTAAGCTTTCCTCTTTGGAACACTAATTTTGTCTTCTGGGGTCAAAAAGAGCAAACATCTTCCTTCCATATAACAACTTTCCCAACATTTTAAGAAAGCTATCCTGCCCTCTTCTCCCCATCCAGGTCCTGTCTTCTTCAGGTTAAACATTCTCAGTTCCTTCAGTTAATTAATTTTCTATTTCACTCATATAGTGACTACTTCAAACCTTCTCTTCTTTCTTCAAGCCTCCCACAACACCCCTTCCACCACCCCCTCATCTGAGGACTTTTCAGACTTTACTAAGGAAATTAAAGCTATTGCCAGAAATCTTCCTCTCGTCTCACCCTTATCTCTCACTACACACACACACACACACACACACACACACACACACACACACACACACACACATGCACGCGTCATCATCCACAATATCAGTCTTTACTTCAGTCTCTGATAATGTGGTCCTTCTTGCTGAGGTCAGTACTTATATATATATATATATATATATATATATATATATATATATATATATATATATATATATATATATATATATATATATATATATCCTTGACTCCATCTCCTCTTTTTTTATCTGTATATTATCTTCTCTCTCTCTCTCTCTTTCCCCTCTCATTTCCCTTCCCCGTCCCCCTTTCCTCCCTCCCTCATTCCCTCCCTCCTCTCACTGTCTCTCTCTGTCTCTGTCTCACTCACTTCCTCTATCTTTTCCTACTACTTATAGCCCAATTAGCCCTCATCCTTGAAAAATACCTTTCCTCTCTAGATTTTCCTCCTTTCTATATGGACTGTTCTTTCTCATTATCCTTTGCTGGATTTTCATCCCCATCTCACTCCCCAACTATGGCTGCATCCCAAAAGCTCTTCTCTGAGCCCTTTATCAGATTCCTGTGATTTTCTAACCCTTCATGAGAGAAATATCATCTGTGTTGGATCTCAGTGTGAGGAACATACTTCTACAATAGTTGAGCACAGAAATTTTTATCTTAATAAGTCTCCAACACTTTCCCAATCAGTTTGGCTTCTGGCCTTATGTATTTTGGCCCATTCCATTGGCTTCAGCATAAATCACAACTGACACACTACGGTACAGGAGGAAGAAGGGAAAGGGTTGAAGTCAACATCAAGGCAGATGATTTATGAGCATTTTTATCCAACCACTACTGATATGCAATTAAATCTAAAAAAGAACCTAAAAATGAAAAAACAAAGATCTCTTCCAATACAATGAGAAAATCCTTAATTTCACAGCACCTCACTTTTCCCAGGTTGCCTATTCCAAGCAATAAGTACTCACAGTCTGGAACCAGGGTATGGGAAGCAACCAGGGTATGGGAAGCCATATTTCACAGTCTAAAGCACTCTTTTGAGTTCACTTCCATGGTGAGCAAGATTTTTCCTCTATGGAAAACTCATAATAAACTTTAACACAAAAATATAAATCCTTAAAATTCCCAACAGCATAATTCCAATAATGAAAAATCAAATTTGGGACTGTTAGCCTGTGTATTTTTTTCTCTTTGATCTTTTACTTTAAGAAGGACATATCATGGCAAAAACCAACTAAGCATCTACCAAATGTTGAATAATTAGTCGTGCTTTCCATTCCATACACTGTTGTTCAAGTTTCACATTTTTCTACTTTCACAAAATGAGTTCACTGACATTCCATCTCTTGGACTATTTACAAATATGGACTTGGTTGACCATCAAAAAGACCATAGGCCAGAGAGTTGGTAGGAATATGAGGCGTGGTGAAGTAAAGAATGATAAAACAAAGAACCTAGTTAGAAAAACCAGGTGCTATGTCCCACTACTAGATGTCAGGAAGCTCAATGACCAACCACATATGATGGGCCAAGGGATTAGAGAAGTATAGCTGGGCTAAAGGTTGAAGGCTGTTGAAGTAAAGAGAGTAGAGAGTCTATACTCGGGACTAGGAATGGAAATGGAAAAGAGGCTGTAGCCCAGTCTACGGTCAAAATCAGAAATAGTTAAACATCTTGAGGGGATAAGGGAAATAGAAATGTTAAGAGTCCAGAATTTGGTCAAAAGGACCCAATATGAATAGCCAGGAAAGGATAGAAGAAGAAATAATATGATAAAAGTAAGCCCAGTTCAAAATATTAGAACAACTGTCTAGGTTTAAGAGTTCAGGCTGAGTATGCCCCAAAGAGATAAAGGCAAAAGAGGGAAAGGAACCATATGCACCCAAATATTTATTGTAGCATGATAGAGTGGGAAAGGATGCTAGATTTGGGATCAGGATATTTTGGTGCAAAATTTGGTTTTACCATTTGCTACCTGAGTGACCTTGGGCAAGTTCCTTAAACTCTCTGGACCCATTTTCTTCATCCAAGTATTGAACTCATTGAACTCCAAGGTTTTTCTAGCTTGAAATTTGTGATCCTTTGGTCTGACGATTTGCCTAAAGTCACATAGCTAGTTGTTGGTCAAGCTATGACTAGAACCCAGGTCTTCAAATTTCCAGTTTTGAGCATGGAACCTTAGAACTCACTTCTGTATATATTTCAATGCAGCATAGTTGTGGCAGGCTGGACTAAAATAAGAAGACTCATTAACCGAAACCTCAATGAGTCGTTACATAATGAGTCAGTCAGTAAGTATTTTTTAAGCCCTTACCATAGAAGGCAGCAGCTTGGTAGGTGGCTCAGTGGATAGAGTGCTGAATCCAGAGTGAGGAAGACCTGAGTTCAAATCCCACCTTGGACACTTACTAGCTACGTGACACTGGGGAAGTTATTTAACTTGTGCCTGCCTCAGTTGCTTCAACCCCTAAAATGGGTATTTTAAGAGCACCTACTTTTTCCCAAGATTTTTATAAAGATCAAATGTTGAAAATAATTGTAAAGCAATTAACATAGTGCTTAGCACATAGTAGGTGCTTAATAAATACTTATTTCCCTCTTATTTTGTACCAGACCCTTGGCCAGCCAGGTGGTGCTGTGAATAGAGCACCAATGCAGGAGTCAGGAGGACCTGAGTTCAAATCTCACCTGAGACACTTGACAGTCACGAGCTGTGTGACCTTCGGCAAGTCACTTAACCCCAATTGCCTCGTCCTGAGTCATCTCCAGTCTCTGGTCACTGAATTCAGAAAGAGAAGTGAGGCTGGTGACCTGAACAGCCCTCCCTCACTCAAAACAAAGTCAAGTACAAGTCATGTCATTATTTCTCTGATGGCATGGTCTTCTTTGGCAATGAGGGACAAACACACATGCTTGTAGCAGATCGTATGTTAAACAATAATAACATGAAAGATAAAAGACTCAAAAATGATTTTTTACTCTTAAATGATCCCTATTGGAGTTTGAGTCAGCACCACTTAAAAAAAGAGTCAGAGTGGGCAACAGGAAAAATGAAGGAAGATAGATGGAAAATGAGACTGGATGACCTCTAAGGACCCTCCCAGATTTAAGCCTGTGATGCCAGATTTAGAGAAAGCTTGGTGCTGTAGTGGATAGCTTGACTTGATTTCAGGATGACCTGAGTTTGAATCCTGCCTTAGTCACTAACTAGTTCTGTGGCCTTGGACAAGTCATTTAACACTCTGACTCAATTGCCTCATCCACAAAATGAAACTACTGTAAAAAAGTGCCTACTTCACAGGGTTTTTCTGAGGACCAAGTAAGATTAACAGACATAAAGCACTCTGCAAACGTTTAAGCAATATACAAATGCTGGTTGGTATTAGTATCCTCTGAAAGAGAATAAAAGTGTATGTGTGCCTGTATGCATGTCTATGTGTGTGCTGTAAAGAGTGAAGGAAAGTTGACAGAAAAAATAGACACATGTATGGGGGGGATACAGAAGGGAAGACAGAGAAAGAGACAGAAAGAGATAGGCAGAGAACAAGGGGAGAGAGAGAGACAGAGAGAGAGAGACAGAGAGAGAGGGAGAGAGAAACAGGGAGAGAGGGAGAGAGAGAGAGAGAGAGAGAGAGAGAGAGAGAGAGAGAGAGAGAGAGAGAGAGAGAGAGAGAGAGAAGAGAAGTTATTTTCTGGCTACTCTCAGGAGGAATTCAAGGTACTATCTTATCTGCTATGGAATCCAAACTCTGTGCCTATGAACAAAATATGCAAATAATAGTTTTTCCAGATGTCCTTTCCCTGCCTGAGATCACTCCCAGCCTCACCCCCATATAGGAAGCCAGAGCCAATAATTGTCCATCTCTTTCTGGGCTCCTCACTGCCCAGGGCCTGCTTTCTGGCTAACTGTCTCTCTCTTAGCACTTGTTGTCAATCCAAAAAACAGGGGAAACTGAAGTTAAATCATTCTATTTGTTTATGTGGCAACAAGTTTTTGCCGAAAAATGTCCTTGGCCTTTGACAAAGCTGATTTGGAGGTGCCTCCGTCTGTTTTAAATAGGCCACAAATTGTAGCATGGAAACCAATGCCCTCCACCAGAAGCCAGTTTGCTGAATAAACCTATATTAAGGGAGAGAGAGTGGGGTGATTCAGATACATGGGTGTTTTTGAAATTTTGTTATATCATTTAGCCTCGGAGGAATGTAGTCCTTTTAAGGCAGGCTTTAGATTTGAAGATTTGACATTGAAGAAAGGTCACATGGAGATTGATTTCTGTGAGTAATATTTCCAATATTTGGAAATTCTTGTAATAATGAGACATTTAAAAACTGGTTTTGTTATTAATAGAGACTATAATCCAATATCTTAGAATCTCGGCCTGAGTTTCTGAACTCTAAGAAGATTTCTTGAAAGTAGGGAGAAGAAAGGAAGTATGGTGCCCATTTTTTCAGCTGAAACATGAAGGCAGAGAGAAATAACTTTCCCAAGGTCACACAGCCAATTGAAACAGAGCCATTCATGGAACCTGAATTCCCAAGGTAAAACGACTGGCTACATAGAAAACTGAAAATATCTTCATGACATTATCTAATCTGACCTTCTTTTTTTTCAGGTAAGGAAAACTATCTTGGAAAAGGGAAGTGATGTGCCCAAAGGTACACCTATATAACCGAGTCAGGATTTGAAGCTAGATTGCCTGACTCCACTTCTACTCCCTATTCTATTAAATGATACTGCCCGAGACATCACACAAGAGTGATCCCAAGAAAAAAGGCCTACTACAAGACCAGCCAACCAGTCAAGTTTCCCTTTGAGGAAAAAAGAGAATGTACAAAATTCAAACAAGTCTTTGAGTAATAGTTGGACTCTAATGTCAAAGGCCAAAACAAAATAAGAGGAAACTTTAACTCTCAAGGAAACAAAACATAAACAGGACAAATATGGGTTAAAATCCCACGTGACAGCTAATACTACTTATGTGACTTTTGACAAATTATTTAACATCCCAAGGTTCCAATTTTCTCAACTGTAACTAAGACCCTTTATCTCTCTGGATATCAGTTTTTTCATCTGCAAAATGAGATGGTTGCATTATATAGACTCTGAGGTCCTTTGCAGCTTTAGACCTATGTTCTTATTATCCTGATTTAAAAAGTAATAAAAAATACAAGAGATCATACTATCACTAATTAACAGTTAATAATATAGATAACAAATGATAAAGAGCTGACTTGATGTAAGCTAAGAAGGTGTCATGGAGGAGGTAAAATTTGTGCAGGATCTTGAGGAGAATTAGGATTTTGAGAAGGGGAGACAATCATTGGATCATAGCTTTAAAGCTAAGATAGAGAAAAGCATAGACCAAGCCCTCATCTATAGAGGAAATTCAGTCTCAGGGAGTGTGTTGAGTGACTTGCCCAAGGTCACATAAGCATTGGGGAAGGCCATCAAGATAGGAAGCCAAAAATACTGGGGCTGGCTTCTGACTCATCCTATTTCCTTTAATAAAGACATGGGAAATGAGAAAATAGAAATATGGAATTGTAGTATTTCAGAAGTAGAAAGGACTTTATAAGTGCTCCCACTTCAGCCTCTTAATTCTTTATTGCCTGTGCAATGTTCAATAAGTCACTTCACTCCCTGGGCCTCAGTTTCCCCAGCTGAAAAAGTGAGGGAGTTGACATCACACCTATCAGATTGGCTAATTGGCTAACAGGAAAATGATAAATGTTGGAGAATATGTGGGGAAATTGGGATACTAATGCATCGTTGGTGAGTTGTGACCTGATCCAACCATTTGAAACTATGCTCAAAGGGCTATAAAACTGTGCATACTTTTGGTCTAGCACTTCTAGGTCTGTATTCCAAAGAGATCATAAAAATGGGAAAAGGACCCACGTGTACAAAAATATTTATAGCAGCTCTTTTCGCAGTGGCAAAGAATTGGAAATTGGGGGATGTCCATCAATTGGGGAATGACTGAACAAGTTGTGGTATATGAATGTAATGGAATACTATTGTGCTATAAGAAAATGAGCAGGCAGAGTTCAGAAAAACCTGGAAAGACTTATATGAACTGATGCTGAGTGAAGTGAGCAGAACCAGGAGAACATTATACACAGTAACAATCACATTGCGCAATGACTAACTTTGATAGACTTAGCTCTTCTGAGCAAGTCAAGGATCCGAGACAACTCCAAAAGACTGTTGATGGAAAATGCTGTCCACATTCAGAGAAAGAGCTATGGAGTCTGAATGTAGATGGAAGCAGACTATTTGCTCTACTTTTCATTTGCTGTTTTATCTTGTTTCTTCTTTCCTGTGCTTCTTCCCATTAGTTCTAATTCTTCTTTACATCATGACTAATGTGAAAATATGTTTAATATGAATGTATAAGTAGAGTTTATATCAGATTGCATGCCATCTTGGGGGAGAAAATTTAAAACTCCAAATCATATGGAAGTGAATGTTGAAAACTAAAAATGAACACATTAATTATTTACAAAATATAAAAATAAATATTTTTAAAGGGATGAGGTTGAACTAGATGGTCTTTTAAAGCTCCATTTAACTCCAAGTTATGATCTTAATGTGACTCTAAGCTTAAAAATATTTCTGGGAGAAAAATGCCCTTGGTCTTTGGAATCAACCATATAGTTCAGTCCCTTCATTTTTCAGAAGAGGAATCTCAGGTCCAAAGATGTTAAGTAATTTCCCACATAACTGAATCAAAGATCTCCCAACTCCCAGTTCAAAACAAAACATATTTGCCTCTTGCTCCCATTATGGGACAAGGCCTAGAAAGATAAAAAATACTCTTTGGGAATAAGTTTGGAATGAATTTTGGAGAAGACTTTCAACCTCCCGCTGCCTCCCTTGTTTTCCTAAAAATTGTCTTTCTTGTCACATTAATCAACATTAAATAGTTATAGCCATGGAGAACCTTCAAGACCCTCTAGCATTTGTGTGAGTGTGTGTGTGTGTGTGTGCGTGTGCGTATAAATAAATAAATATATATATATGTGTGTGTGTGAGTGTGTATGTATATATGTATATATACACATGCGTATGTGTATACACATGTATGTATGCATATATATGTGTGTATGCATGCATACATATACATATGTGCATATAGATATGGATGGATGGATACAGAGATAGACAAATAGGAAAAAAGAGAGAGAAAGAAAAAAGGAAGGAAGGAAGGAAGGAAGGAAGGAAGGAAGGAAGGAAGGAAGGAAGGAAGGAAGGAAGGAAGGACAGATCTTAGACGCATCATTTTTACACATGATCAGACTGAAGTCTGTGTAAGTTAAGTGACTTGTCCAAACTCGCACAAATAGCAAGAATCTGAATTCAGGTCCTCTGACTCTGACACCCAGTACCCTCATTCTTACAAGAGGGACTAAGGTCCCAGAAGGGAAGTGATATGCCCAAGATTACATACTGAATTAGTATCACAGACACTAGTTAGTACTCAGCTCGCCAGACTCCCAAGCAACTGCTCTTTGAAACAATGGCTCACCCTATCAACGCAAACCAAATCAGCAGTCCAACAGCCCAGCCTGCCTCCAATATGTGGACTCAGGCGTCTGACTGAATAGCAGGGTGTGGGCACATGGCTGAGATGTTGTCCCTGGGTAGATTCAGGAGTTGAGCTTTCCATCCGTTTTCCTGAACCACCCCATTTCAGAAGTGGAACAGGCTGCCAATCCCAGATCCCAGCAAATGTCAGCCCTGTTTGACTTGGGAAGGCATAGCACAGGGTGGCAGACCCTGGTTTGCAAATGACGTGTCTTCTTTGCCCCAAGCCAGTTGGAGAAGAGGAATGATTGATGACAGGAAGAAGGACAGAAAACAATCCTGAGCCTTCCCTCTTCACACCTGTCTCAGACATCTGGGTAAGCTAAAATAGATGCAAGCCTGGCATGAATAGGACATTTTACTCGGGAGATTTGAAGGGAAGCATCTTTGGGGGAGGGACAAATGAAGGCAGGCGGACAATTCATTGCAGGTGCAACATCTGTTTCTACTTACAGCCTAGTGGAGGATGGACAAGTGGTGGCTGTTTTCATAGGATCCCAGATCCACAGCTGGAAGGCACTCCACGGGTCATCTTACGAAACCCCCTCATTTGACAGGTGTTGATTATAGATTTAGAGCTGGAAAGGACCTCCAGGGCCATCTAGTCTAACCTCCTTGTTCTATAGAGAAGGAAACAGAGTCCCAGGAAAGCTGAAGGACCTGCCTAAGTATTCAGCTTCCAAGAAAGTCACTGATTTTCCAAAACATGAGTTACACAGTAGCATAGTTTGACTGATATCTGGGCCCATAGAGCATTTTATCTTTGGACAAGGAAAAGGGAGCTATGAAAAGCTTTTGATATAAGAGCTATTGTTACTCAGTCATTTTCAGTTGTGTCTGACTCTTCAGGAGCCCATTTGGAGTTTTCTTGGCAGATACGGGAAAGGTTTGCCATTGTCTTTGCTAGATCATTTTATAGATAAGGAAACTGAGGAAAACAGGATTAAGCAACTTGTCCATGGTCACACAACCAATAAGTGTTTGTGGAGAGATTTCAGCTCAGTTCCTCCTGACTTCAGGGCTGGAACTAGGTAGAAAAAGAAAGAAAGAGAGAAAGAGAGAAAGAGAGAAAGAAAGAAAGAAAGAAAGAAAGAAAGAAAGAAAGAAAGAAAGAAAGAAAGAAAGAAAGAAAGAAAGAAAGAAAGAAAGAAAGAAAGAAAGAAAGAAAGAAAGAAAGAAAGAAAGAAGAAAGAAAAGAGAGAGGGAGAAGGAAAGAAATGTGTGTATGTACATATATGTATGTATGTATTTGTGGTGTGTATATATGTACGTATGTATGTGTATACATATACACATAAATATATATGTGTGTATGTGTATACATATACACATAAATATATATGTATGTGTGTATATGCTGTGTTTACTTATGTAATAGCTAGCATTTGGACAGCTAGGTGGCACAGTGGAAAGAATGCCAGGCCTGGAGTAAGGACGACCTGAGGTCAAATTTAGCCTCAGATACTTACTAGCTGTGTGACCCTGGGCAAGTCACTTAAATCTATTTACTTCAGTTTCCTCATCTGTTAAATGAGCAGGAGAAGGAAACAGCAAACCACTCCAGAATCTTTGCCAAGAAAATCCAAACTGGGGTCACCAAGAGTCAGACACGACTGAAATATTCAAACAACAGCGATCCATACCATTTAGCACAGTGCCTGGCACATTTTGGGTCTTTAGTAAATGCTTGCTGATGGATTAGTTAATGGTTCAAGGGGGTTGAGTTAGATGACCTCTAACATCATTCAGCTCTAAGTCTGTGGTATGATGCTCTTACGACCCAAAACAGATCCTATCAGCCCATTCTGTGTTCAGAGTGGCAAAAATGGCTATGGCTGGATGAATAAGATGACAGTATTTCTGGGTTTGCAGAATGTTCTAGGAAAAGTTTTCCAGAAACCTAGCCTCAACAGACAGTTTTCCGTTCTGTCATGCTCCATGGGGATGGCCCAAGTCTGTGTAAAACCTCAGTACATAAGAGGACTGCCACAGAGTTTCCATGAGTCCCAGAGAGTGATGGGGGTCTTGGCAAAGTCTTCTCTCTAACTTACAGGACTTATGGCTAAACCCCTGCAGGTTAGCTCTCTGTGTGTTCACTTGTGAATAGGCAGGAGAATTTTCTGAGAGGCCTTTCTAAGGAGAGAAGACTGGGAGGAAACCTGTATTTGATTTTCTAACAAGCTTAGATGGTGAGTTTTCTCTGGATCAGTACCCAGGCTGGTTAACATTTTTGTAAGGGCAGCCGCCTTGCCTATCTACTGCCTTTGAAACCCCAAGTCACTTCTGCTGGCTACTCTCCCTGGTCCCAGGGGCCTCTTCTGCTGATGAGCCATGATGGGCCTACCCTATGCTTTTATCCTGAACTCTGTTTCTTAAGACTTTCATGCAGGTAGTTTCACGCACAAGCAGTTTTCATGGTGGCTACGTTTCCCTTACCTGTCTAAATTCCTTTACCCTAGAAACGCTGCTTATTGGTGATGATGACTTATTTAGGATATGAGTCTATCCCCAGAACAGGACTCTGCTGTTTGAATGTCCCTTAGAAAAACATCTAAAAACATGGAAAATGAACCCTAGAGATGCTGTACTGGCATCAAACTATCCAAGCCTCCAAACCTAACAGGGTGCCAAGAAGTGGTTTACAAAGATGGAAAACTCATTAGGTACCTCAGACGTCTTTGTTTTCACCTTATAAAAGGTGACAGAGAACATTGAAAATTGGCATCTGCCATCCTCCTCCCCTCACCCCTCCCAGACAAAACATAGCAGGTACATCTGTAAAAGTCAAAGTGAAATGGCAGCCAGTAATACCTTTTGTAAGACTGCCCAAGTGACTGGAAGTATGATGTGCTCTGACTCTGCCAAATTCTCTGCATGAGGGTCCAAGACAGACTGGGCAAGAGGAGTCTATCAGTTAGATATCAAAGAACGGTCAGACAATGTTGTGAGTTCTATCCCCATTCCTAGGAAGAAGCAAAAGGGAAGCAGTGAAAAAGTGGTAGGCCTGAAGTCAGGAGAAACTATGGCCTCTGACTCTTGCTCATTGGGCAGGCATTGTATCTCTCAGAACCTCAGTTTTCTCATCTATAAATGGAGGGAGCAATACAATATCTCCTTACAAAATTGCTGTAAAGGATGTGTATCATTGCCATCACTCCCCTGCCCACCCGTTTTCTAAATCTTGCTTTCTAAACCCGATTCCCACTTTTCTGTGAGTACAACTGGCTTGCAGGATGTCTTGGGCTAGCAATAAAGCCGAGAGCAAAGAATGGTAAAGACAAAGTTCCAAGAGCAAAATGAGAGCCAGACACAAATGTGAGGGTCAAGGATAGGGATAATCCTGAGAATTGGATCATTACAATTGCTTTGTTTTTCTGTTTTCCTTCAAAAGTCAGCTCATATCCTACCTTGTGTAGGAGGCCTGTCCTAATCTTTCTTTTGGGAAGGGACAAAGTCAAATGAGGGAGTAAAAAAATAAGGAGGGATAGAGTAGGATAGAGGGCAATATAGTTAGTATTATATAACATGATTATTATGGAAGTCTTTTGCAAAACAACACATATTTAATCTGTATTGAATTGCTTGCCTTCTCAGTGGGGATGGGTAGGGAGGGAGGGAGGGAGAGAAGTTGGAATTCAATGTACTAGAAACAAATGTTGAGAGTTATTATTGCATATAACCGGGAAACAAGAAACACAAGTAATGGGCATAGAAATTTAGCTTGCCCTACAAGAAAAGAGAGAAGACGGGGAAAAGAGAAGGGTGGGGTATGATAGAAGGGAGGGTACATTGAAGGAAGGGGTAATCAAAATGCAAGGTATTAGGGGTTGAAGGGAGGGGAGAGATGGTGAGAAAAATTGGACATGTTACAAAGTGATAGAAAAGCAATTAGTATTAAAAAAATTGACAATTACTGAGACTAAATCAGAGACATCTTTAGTTTGGAGAAAAGGATTTTAGTCTAACTTTCTTAGAAGCAGGTAACTCCTCTCTCATTAGTTATTAACCAATTAGAGTTGACTTCTACCCTGGGAAAAATTCACTCTTCCCAGGGCATTTGTGTTGAGTGGGTTCTATGATTGGTCTTTGGTTTGAAAGAGATGGCCAAATGACCATTCTTTTATTACTAATATGCTAGCCTTATTAATAAAATGATTAATTACTGAGAAACTATGTCTCTCAAACTTTTTATATGTCACAGGGGAATAAAAGCTATATGCATACATATATATATAGTTGATTGAATATATATATGTACACACACATGCATATAGCAGATATATACAGAGTAGTTAGAAGACACTAGAATGAATTTTATAATGAGAGATGCCTCCACTCTAATGAGGGGATGGGGGGTCATGACTTTGACCATATCATTTACTTCCAAATCACCCCCCCCAGCCTTGGACGATTTAATTAAATAATTTATCCCCAATCAACCTGAGGAGAACGCAACAGGCAGGGATTCACCTAGATAAGATGGTAGGGTAAATTTTTGGCAGAGGTTACTGATGTCCTTCAAAGGATGAGCCTTGAACAAAAAACAAGGACAGAAGAATAGCCTGGATCTCTCCTATTAGAATGTAAACTTTGTGAACATGATTTTTTGTGTCCTTATTGTTTAACCCTGTGCTTGGTACACTTAACACTCTTAATCAATGTTTGCTGCTCAGTTGAGACCCTAAGATAGTCAAAGATAGAAAGGTCCCCAATGCACTAATATATTCACAGAAGTACTATTGTTTGTCCAAAGACATCAGGGGGTGATATCTTGACTTAATGAATTGGATTTAGGTGAGGAAGAGTTACACAAAGTCCTCAGACTCATTCTGTATTCCAGAGTTATTGTAGTCCAGTGGTAAGGCAAAATTCAAGGTAACTGGTGATGACTCAGGATGCAGTGGATGACTTTGGCATCTTCAATGTCTGGCCAAGCTCTAAGCCCTACACAGCGCCTGCTTCACCCACCTTCATGGCCATTGGAACAAATTCTCATCTTCCCATTCTGCCAGGAGAAGTCTTCATGCACTTGGGGTATAGACATCCCTCTAAGTATCAGAAACAAAGTAGGTGCCTGTTGATCAAGTGAATGACTAAACAAATTGTACATGACCATACTGAAATACTACTGTGCCATAAGGAAAGAACAATATGAAGATTTCAGACAAATGTGGGAAAGCTAAAATGAATTGATACAGAATAAGCAAAACCAAGGAAATTATGTACATAATGACTATTGTAACACAAATGGAAACTACAACAAAAAGAAAACTGAACACTGGACAATTATAATGACAAAACCTGACACTAGAGAAGAGGTGAGAAAATGTACCTTCCTTCTTTAATCCATTGGTGTGGATTATTGTGTATATCACTGTTAGATAATTTTTAATAAAGAATATTTTTCCTCTTAAAGTCTTTGTTACAAGGATTGGACTCATTGGAAAAGGGAAGAGAGGAATATATTCAGAAATGAACCTTATATAAAAAGAAAAGATAGCAATAAAAATAATAGCTCTCCTCTGTATACTCAGGTAAACCTCTCTAGAAATTCTTCACATGAAATAGAATTTAAATAGTCTTATATATATCTGTGTGTGTGTGTAATTTTGATTTCCCTCTTTGTGTTACAAACTCAGACTCTGTCACAGATAGATCACAGATATTCTCCACTGCTTTTGGTCCTAAGGATGCCCCCAATCATTCTCTCCTCACTGGAGAGACTATGGGGCTCAGTTTTCACCATCCAAATATAAAATCTGTCCAGATCTCAACAGCATCATGACTTACAAAAATCCTGAGACTGGTCAAGAAGGGGTTGGCAGTAGAAACCAAGCTAACAGTAACTCAAAAGCTAGCATATATGTGGTGCTTTAAGGTTTGCAAAGCACTTTATAAATATTATCTCATTTTGTCCTCAAAACCTTGGGAGATAAGAACTATTATTTATCTTTTTTTACAGTTATGAAACTGAGGCAAACAGTAGTTATGTGACTTGCCCAGGGTCACACAGCTATTAAATGTGAGGCCAGATTTAAAGCCAGTCAGGTTTTTCTAATTCCAAATCCAGGTCTTTACTCACTGTAACACCTAGCTGCCAACAATCACCCAGCAGTAAACTCAAAGTCTATGGCATAGCATAAAGTTGCAGGCTGACCCTTCTTGAACCATCATTTTGCAAGTGGTGATATTTTATATTCTGATACCATAAGAGGTCAGAATCCATCCCAGCAAAGTAGAAATGCCAATTCCCCTTCTGTTAGAGATACTCCAGGGCACTAACCACTAAAGTAGGCAAATGAGGAGTGAATATGTAATGGACTGGAGATGGGAATGCTATTTTTATGCATCACTATTACAATATACTAAAACTATAAAAGTAAAAGATCTCACCAGTTAGAGTCTTCATTCTGCTTTTCATCCATTATATCTTCAACTCTAATTTACATAACATTGTAAATGTTACAATTTGAAATTTATTATATTAAAATTCAATTCAAGGTAACTGTAAGAAGTAACTTCATCCCTCAAGTCAAATGACATAACATTTGTGAAAGTAATTAGCATGGTGCCTCACACATAGGAGGTGCTATGAAAATTGTTATCCTCTCCCCTTCCTTAAACTGAGATCAATTACCATTATTACTATTATTGTGACAATAATAATCATATCATTTAATAGCTAGTTAAGAAAGTTCTTACGGTATCCCAAAGAGATCACAAAAATGGGAAAGGTCCCACATGTACAACAGTATCTGCAGTAGCTCTTTTTATGGTGGCCAAGAACTGGAAACTGACTAATCAGTTAGGGAATGGCTGAGCAAGTGGTGTTATATGAATATATACGAAATACTATTGTGCTATAAGAAATGACGAACAGTCGAGGTCCCACATGTACAACAATATCTGTAGCAGCTCTTTTTATGGTGGCCAAGAACTGGAAACTGACTAATCAGTTAGGGAATGGCTGAGCAAGTGGTGTTATATGAATATGTACGAAATGCTATTGCGCTATAAGAAATGACAAACAGTCGGACTTCAGAAAAACCTGGAAAGATTCATATGAATTGATGCTGAGTGAAATGAGGAGAACATTATACACAGTAACAGCCACAGTGTTTGAGGACTGTTCCTGATAGACTTAGCCCTTCATGCCAATGTAAGAACCTAAAACATTCCCAAAGGACTCTTGAGGCAAAATGCCATCCACATCCAAAGAAAGAGCTATGGGATTGGAATGCAAAATGGAACAGACTGTTTTCTCCTGAGCAATGTTTGTTTTTTCTCATGGTTTCTCCCATTCATTTTGATTCTTCTATACAACATGACTAATGTGAAAATGTGTTTAATAATAATATATGTGTAGAACCAATATAAGATTTCATGCCGTCTTGGAGAGTGAAGTGAGAGGGAGGGGGAGACAATTTAAAACTTATGGAAGTGATTGTTGAAAAATGTTTGTCAAGTTTTTCAACATCAGAAATTAATAGGATTTTATTAGTGGAAATGGCACATGCTTTCTGAAAAGCAAAATGTCCAAAGGGTTTGAAAAACATTTCATTATCAATTTAAGGATAATTAAATAAAATCCTTCAAAGCACCATAGCATCTACTGTAACTTTATTAATTATCCCAAAACTTTGGATTTCTCCCTTAGTCACCTACTGTACTGAAAATGTATAAAATCAGTTCAGGTGTAATGAGAACGCAAGTATTTGGAATCCACATAGAAATCTGTTCTCCTCTTATAATATCCCATCAATACAATAATATCAAGTGATAGAAAACATGGCATTTTTTCAGGATGACAGTTTAATTCAGATATGGCTCTGCCTAACCGTAAATCCATTATCATCATTCCTGGATTGAACTGAGTTCGGTTTTCAAGTCAAAGAAGAAATTGTACCAAAACATGGTATTAATCATTTACTGGATGACAGCAAATAATACAGTTCTACTGAAAAATACATCAAGTAGCTACTTCATCTCATGGAAACTTTCTTGGTTTGATAATAAAATGTCATTTGGACTCAATAAGTAATAACACTTTTTAAATTCACTGAGGAAGAAGAGAGACTGAAATCCTTGAGCATGAATCCAGAAGTCAAAATGAAACAATGGATGAAAGTGGTATTTACCTTGGGGTTCTATAAGGAAGATACATAAAGGGGCCAGAATTATACAAACATCAGAAGGTCATTATTCTTTATCAACTAACAGATGACAAATCCCCATACTACAAATGCAAAACCTAAAATGATCTTGAGAATTTACCACAAACTATATTAGACCTGGAAAAGCATTTTAAATACAGTCTTTTCCCATAAACACCAGAATGTAACATTGATCTCTGTATATATACATATACATATTCAACTCTCCATGACCTCATTTGGGATAGTCTTGGCAGAGATACTGCAGTGGTTTGCCATTTCCTTTTCCAGATCATTTTATAGGTAAGGAAACTGAGGCAAATAGGATGACGTGACTTGCCCGCAATCACACGGCCACAGCTAGTAAGTGTCTGAGGTCATAATAGAACTCCTAAAGATGAGTCTTCCTGACTCCAGGCCCAGCACTTTATATACTGTACCACCTAATTGCCCCTTTTCAGTTAATTTGATTAATTGCGCCCTGAAAATAAGTCACACCCACACAGATTTCTCCTTGAAAACATGGAGTATGGTTGTCACATCAAACATACATGTAACATAGTGGAAAGGCACTGAACTTATACTCAAGAGGGATCTGACTTCAAATTCTGTCTCCAACCCTTTATACTTGTGTGACCATTTACTCTTTCTAAGAGTCCGTTTCATCTTCCACAAAATAAACTTATCAAAACTTGCAATATTTATTTCACAGGATACAGATCTTAAATGATGTTCATTAAGTCTTTTATAAATCTTAAAATATTATGTATCAATTTTTTACTACAGTGGGAAATATTAGCTCTGAAACCATTATGTTTATTTCACAAAACAAATTATATGATTGGGGAATAAAATTCTAATTTTACTATTTAAAAATATACTATTTATTATCTGAAGTTTACAATTTAAAGTTACTATTAAAATTTTAAATTTACTATTTTAAAAAATACAATTTAAAAACACTAAACATTCAAATGACAAAATGGAAATTATTTAGATATCTCTCCTCAAGTTTGATGAATGGATACGTCTTCAAATCTCCAAGACCGCAAACTATGGTGTCAAAGGTAAGGAAGTTAGAACGCTGCCTCAGGGAAAAAAAAGCTCCAACTGTACCATTTTCCCTAAATGACAGCCTCTGTAGGGCCTCTAACTTCCATATATAAAAGTGAAAGAAAGAAAGAAAGAAAGAAAGAAAGAAAGAAAGAAAGAAAGAAAGAAAGAAAGAAAGAAAGAAAGAAAGAAAGAAAGAAAGAAAGAAAGAAAGAAAGAAAGAAAGAAAGAAAGAAAGAAAGAAAGAAAGAAAGAAAGAAAGAAAGAAAGAAAGAAAGAGAAAGAAAAGCAGTAAGGAGAGAGGGGAACTAGGTGCCTCAAACTCTGAAAGAGGAATAATATTGATCTCAAATGATGTAGCAAAACCTCCGGAAAGAGAAAGAACAAAATTCAAGAACGTCGTTGAAAAAGACTGTCCCCAGAAAAAGTCAACTTCAGGTGAGGCCCCAGGGGCCTCTAGCCTTGAGCTTCATTAAGTCATGAATCTATTATAGTCTCCAAATAGCAGTTCAGAAGTACTCCCAAGGAACCTTCTCTAGGTGGAAAAACTATTTGCTTCATCTGGTCTACCATCCTAGAAAGGACAGGAAAACAGACTGTACCCTCAGCTTTTATTGACTCATATACAGGTATATGTTAAAGGTCATGTTTTGGATCAAAGTTTACATTCTCCACCAGAGGTCAAAAGTAGTGTAACCTATACTCACTCTCCAAGCAACTTTGTATGAGAGGAACAGTACTGGAATTAGAGTCAGGAGACCTGATTTTTAATCCTAGCCCTGGAACCTACTAGCTATGTGACCCTGGATAAGTCACTTAATATCTCTGAACTTCAATGTCCTTCCTTACTAACTTACTAACAGGTAGAAAACTATATTAACAGTTTCACAATGTGGATTTGAAAAAACTTTTCACAAATCTATATAAACCTCAACTGTCCATATCATTCTGGACTGCAGGTGAAGATGTTTTCCACATCATACCACTAATGATTAATGAATCCTTGACTGCATCTGCCATATGATTGGGAGCCCCAGTCAGACTGGTCAATTCATTTCTGGGCCACTCTGTTCCACTTTCACACAATGGTTGATGTTAAATGTTTAATATCAGTTCTTCCCTCACCAAACCAAAAATAATCATGACACACTTTTAAGTTTAATATGCGTTACTAACATTTTCTCCATCACTTTCTTAAGTCTAGACAATCAAAAAAATGATAAATCAAACCCTGATTTGGACTCTTTGCCAATTTCCAAGGTATAAATGCTTAAGCTGAAAATTTGACAGTTGGCTCTCTAGCGTCCATAGGAGCTGGCCTCGGAACATCCCTGCTTCCATACTGGCTACCTCTCTTCTCTCCACCCCTCCCCAGTAGCTCTTTCTTCTCTCCTAACTGCCTTCTCCCTCCTCTGAATTCTGCTCTTAGAATGTAAACTCCTCAAGGGCAGGGACCATACTGGGTTCTTGTTTTAGCATCTTGGTGCTTTGCACAGTACCTGACACATGATAAGTGCTTAATGCTGTATCTCTTTTTTTAAGACAGATAGACTAACAGACAGACAGAGACAGACAGACAGAGGGATACAGATAGATGTAATAGAAAAGATAGATATGTAAACGGGTAGATTAAAGATAGAAGATGTATCTATATCTATCTTTACCTATCAATGTATTAAGATAGCTATAGATATGGATGCAGATATAGATCTCCATCTATGTATCTATCTATGTATCTATCTATCTTTTGTCAGGCCATTCCAAAGTAATTTTCTTTGGAGGAAGCATATTCTACCTTCTCAAAGGCCAAGACTAAAAGTAATCTTAACTGATGATCCACCAAAAAAAATGTTTTATCCAACCCAGTCTCATTCCCTAAAATCCCACTTCTTGGTACCTCAAATCTGGTTTAGGCAGCTCCGCAGATATACGTTATCAAACAGCTAAAATACAACCTAAGAGTTACTAGCTCAGTGAGTGCTATATTCAATTTCAGGCAGGGTGGCCAACTCAGGTTTTCTGTCATATCTCAGATGCATGTTTCAGCAGGATGCTAAATCCCCCTACTCACTCATGTCCTGCCTAGGTAAAGCTGCCTCTATGGCCCTTAGTAGAAAGTCTCCAACAATCACAACTCATCTAAATATTATCAGAAAGTATAATCTAAGATTATAAAGCATAATAATTTAAGTTCCACAGAGCTGAAAAAGATATCTATGTCATCTAGTCCATTCCCCCTTGCTTTACAGAGAAGGAAACTGAGGCCCAGAGAAGTCAGTCGGATAATTTGCTCAAGGTACACAGGTAGTAAATAGGAGAACCACCATTTGAACTCAAGTTCTCTAACTTCAAATCTCTTTCTTCTCTCTCTCTCTGTCTCTGTCTCTCTCTGTCTCTCTGTCTCTCTCTGTCTCTCTCTCTGTCTCTCTCTGTCTCTCTCTGTCTCTCTCTCTCTCCCTGCCTCCCCAGGGAAGAAGGAGATTTCATTCAATAGATATTGCTGTTTCCTTAGGGAATATATAGTTACCTTCTATCCACTCAGTCTCATCTTTCTTATGTAATTCCCTTAGTATTCTTTCTCCTCTCTTTTCTCCTTTCTCATTCTTCAATTCACAGTTCCCTCAGTGCAGACTTTAATTCCCTTCTGCCCTCTCAGAATCATGCTCTTTCTTCCTGGATTATTTCTTTCATTCTGTCTAGGAGCCTTTGCTTTCTTTAATAAATGGGAAGGCTGAGAGACATTTCTCATTTGAAATGCCCATTACTGGTGACCATCTTAAGGAGAAAAGTATGTGATGCAGGTATTTTTCAGAACCCATTTCTTCCTGGGTCTCAAGATAAATTACATTTTCTCATCTATCCATTTACAAACTACTACCAATTTATATAAACTACCTACAATTTATTAAAAACCACCTGTTTCCCTGCCTATTCCATTGGTTGATTAGAAATATTTATTTTTTTCCTACTTTTAGCTCTAGTTTTCCTCTGCTCGTAACATGTTTCAAAGTTTCAACAATTAGAAGTAAAAATTAAAATTATGAATTCTTAGCATAGAAAAACCCAAATGAGGAAATTACCTCTACCAATGTATCTGAGCACCTTATCTGCCACCTAGAGCCTTAGACAGTTGCCTAGAGAACTAAGGGGTTAAATAACTAGCCCAGGGTCATACAGGTAGCAATTAACAAGGTTTAAATCACTTCTACATTGCAGGCACACACACACAGACACACACACAGATGCACACACACACACACACACACACACGTACCAGTTACAATTCCCCATCTCTCATTGGTCTCAATGTACAATGTTACAATGTAATAAATGACATCTTACCTACCCATCTTCATGTAGGCTTCCTCTGATGTATTTATTATTAGTTTAAAAAACGCTTAGGGCAGATAAAGGAAGAACAAGTTTCAATAAACTTTTAAAAGAAAACATCCAGCTAGTTTGGAAAATTGTTCAGTTGTTTTCTAGACCGGAGACATTTCAGTTGCTTAGAAAACTTTGATCTTGGAAAACAAGTTGCAAATGATTATACTACTTCTTTCTGACAGTTTAATAGGTAGTTAACAAAATTTTCTTCAACTGAATTGGCAGAATGGGCAATGTACCATAAGTTTAGGCTCCTGGAAGAAACTTTCAAGAGTGGCACTCAGTGGTAACTGGCCAAGTCCTTTTGAAGTAAAAAAGAGGGACAAACTAGGGGTATGAGGGAGACAGCAACTTTCCCAGTAAGTAATTAATTAATTGCCTCCTGTGTCCAAGGAATCGAGTGAAGAAAGAGAGATACAAATGGGTATTAGATATGCCCTCCCCCTCCAAAAACTTAAGTCCTCTTTGGAAAGTTATGACATACACACTTAAAAATTTATCTCTTCAATAACTTCAAAGAAAAGTTATTTTTGCTACCTCTTTCTTTGAGATCAGGGGCTAAGACAATTTTCTATTTCTATCTCTAGTGCTTAGCATAAGGCTTGGCACATTTCTTTGTTGGAGTTTATTGATTCAGTCATATCTGACTCTTTGTGACTCCAATAAATACTTCTTCATTCATTCATTCATTCATTCATTCATTCATTCATTCAAATACACTGTGTTTGAAGAGTCCGGTGCAAGGAAATTAGAATAAAGGTCATAATAATAAATAATACCCTAACAGGGATAGGGAACCTGCAGCCTAAAGGTGACATGTGACCCTCTAGGTCCTCAAGTGCAGCCATTTTACTGAATCCAAACTTCACAGAACAAATCTCCTTAATAAAAGGATTTGTTCTGTAAAACTTGGACTCAGTCAAAAGGACACACCCAAGGACCTAGAATGTCATATGTGGTCTGGAAGTTTCAGGTTCCCTACTCCTGCCCTAGAAGAACTTGAATTTTTCTAAGAAGGAGGATGTTGTAGATATAAAGTGCAGTAGTAATAAAAGAAGAATACAGGAGGAATGTTCTGTCTTATGTAAATATTTTGATAATAGTTTCCATTCATCTGGGTTTTCAGTCATATCTGACTCTTTGTGACCCTATATGGGGTGTTCATGGTAAAGATACTGGAGTGGTTTGACATTTCCTTCTCCAGTTCATTTTACAGATGAGTAAACTGAGGCGAACAGAGTTAAGTGACTTGTCCAGGGTCACACAATTAATGTCTCAGGCCATATTTTGAACTCAAGGAGATGTATCTTCCCAACCCCATGCCTGATACTCTATCTACTGCAGCACCTAGCTCCCCCATTCATTTGTGTAGAATTTCAAAAAACATTTGGTGGAAATTTTTGTCTTTTTATGCATTTTCAAAGAAACAAAGGCCTTCTATATCAGTACAATACATTCAACAGGAGTTTAGAGAAGGGGAGATTCAATAATTCTGTTGGTAAAGGCCCTACTATGTGTAAGGTGAGAGGCAGCATGTTGTCCTGAATAAGGAATCAACAAGTCTTGACTCCACAACACACTATCCATGTGACCATAAACACATTTATTAACCTCCAAATAATCCAAATGATTCCAAGCTGTCTTCTCTAATAAGCAGCTACAAAAGGGAAATATAGAATAAGTGTTGGAAAGACACAGCCATCCACCCCACCTCCCTCTGCTAGAAGCATTAACACATGCAACTTTTTTCTCCAAAGAACAGTCACCATGAACCTGGCAAAAAGGAGGGTGGGGTGTGGCACCACTTTCCTCATCAGGCAGAGACGGAGACAGATCCGCGCCCTTGGAAACTCTTCACGTCTTTGTAGTCTTTGAGCAGAAGGGCACAAATGGAAGTGTGTCTGCTGCTCACTCAGCTGCCTTCCAAAAGGTGCACTGAGAGAGCCTCAAATCTAATGAAATCCACATGCTTCCAGAGATATTTATAGTTTCATATGACCTTAAGTGTGTTTTGTTAAAAGTGCCGAGATCATATTTCTCTGCCTTACAAGTCTATTTGCTACAATTGGTCTATTAAAACCTGCTCTCCCCTCTTCCACCAAACACATTCTTGGAAATCCACAGTATACTGTGGAAGCTATTATCTAAATATTTGGACAAGCCATCATTCAGAGTACTGAGGTTTCTGGCTAAAATGGCAGCATTTTAGGAGCTAGAGGAGCCCAGACTCCCCCCAAAAACAAAAAAATGTACCATAAAGAACAATGATAAAGAAAAAATGACCTATCCTATTATGGCTTATCCTATAACTATAATGGCTTATCCCTCCAAGTCAAAATGCATGGAAAGTTTCCTAAGAACCTCCGGAGACTCTAAATGGAGACCAGTTCAGGGTAGGTGGGAGTTAGTGCTCCAACAGCCCTGAAATACAGTAAGAGATAGGGCTAGCCTAGTACCCAATATAGGTCTCAGGCAGCCCACCCAAGCCATAAAAGAAGTCAGGGATGATAAGGAGTCAGATCAGTATCCATGATTCACACCAACTAGACAGCATACCACCCAGGCAGCCTGTGCCTAAGCCACAGCACGAGACAGAGTCAGACCAGACCCCAGGCAACCCATGCTCAATCGAGAGCTCAGATAGCCCACATAAGAACCACAATATGAGAGAGGGCCAGACCAGCACTCAGCCAGCTCAGCTCCCGTGCAGGCAGGCCATCATGAGCTACATCAGGAGAAAAGGCCAGGCCAACATCTGGGAAGCAATGCTACCAGCACAGTCAACAAACAACATCTGGTTGTGGTTTGTAGAGTCATAACAAGGAGAAGAGCTAACTCCAAGTTTGGCACTATGAGGAGATAGAGAAGGATCTTAGGCAAAATCCCAAGTCAAGCCACCAGACGACTGACCAAAACACAGGAATTCCTGAGAAGGATGGGTCTCATTCTAAGTTATCACCTCCAGAACGAAACAGTGTCTTTCCACACTATCCAAGAATATGGGAGGGAACAGACCCTGACCTATGAACAAAGCCCCAGTAGAGAAATTATTTATATGTGCAAACAGAAGAAAATGTTGTACTCAATGAAGAAATATTACAGACAGAAAGAAACCCCAATGGTGAAGCAAGAAGGAAGTCACTGCATAACAATTCTGAGTAGAACCTCATATTTTTACAAAGGCCATAAACACTACAGGAATACCTGGAAGAAATGAAGCAAGAGATATAAATTTATGTAAGAACAAGGGAGAAAAAATTGGAAAGGAAAATTAATAGCTTAGAACAGCAAACATTACCCAAGAATTAGACAGCCTGAAAATTAGAATGAAATAAAGAGAAAACAAAGATTCCATTTTATAAAATAAATGTTAAAATGAAATCAAAAGACAAAAAAAATAAGAAACTATAATGTATATATTACTTTTAAAAAGTTGCCCTGGGAAACAGATCAAGGAGAGATAATTTTAAAATCATCACCTAAAAATCATGATAACAACAATAGAAAGGAAAAAAATGGCTACTATGCTTCAAGAAATCAATAGAAAGAATCTACTGTTCACTTCCTTAAAAAATTTAAAAAAAAAATAAACTCAGAAAACAAACAAAAGTGAAACAAACAAAAAACCTCCCAAGAATGTTAGAGCCAAAATTCACAACTTCCAGGTCAAAGAAAAAAATTCTGCCAGAAGCCGGAAAGAAAGAATTCAAAAGAAAAAGTACAAAATAACCACAGACAGGATCATACAGGACTTGATAAATATTACTCAAAAAGAGAAAAGATCGTAAAATATAATGTTCCAAAAGATAAAAGATAAAGGATCACAACCAAGCATTACAATCAGCAAAGCTAATCAAAACTCTAAAGAAGAAAAACAGACCTTTAATAGAACAGGGGACTTTGAAACATTTTTGATGAAAATACCAGAAACAAGTAGTCGTACGAACTAAGAGCGTTATAAGTGACAGCTATTATCATTATTACAAAACTATTTAGCAAATATAACTAATTCAAATAGGAAGCTATTAGATGGTGTGCTTCTTCTCTCCTTTGAACTATGTAGTAGGCTATATACTATATAGATCATATCAGCATACTCTTTTCCCTGAGTAACACACTCTCACTGGTCTTTTTTTGCCCCAAAATCTCTGTCTGTCTCCCTCAGGGAATGAGTCCAGTGTTGCCATCTCTCCCTCCCCTTCCATGGGTGATTTGAGTGTGTACTCAGTGCTGCTCAGGGCACTAAAATTTCCACATTGGATTTTTATTTTCAGTAGAGTAGTTATAGAGGAAACCAGTTTTCAAGGTGTTAAACTAGGGACTCTTAACCTTTTTGTGTGACCCCTTTGGCAGGCTGGAGAAACCTGTGGACTTCTCAGAATAATTTTTTTTTTAGCCAAGAAGTATTTTCAGTTAGAAGTTAGTGAATATAAAAGTGTATTTTTTTCAATCCAAGCTCATGGGTCTTCTGAAGTCTGGACACAGAGAAGGGTGCGTGAGCACCTGGCTAAAAACTATTGGGTCTAACAGTGGTTTTCAAGAAAGAAAAAAGTAGGTGTTTTTTTTTTCAAGTAAAAGTAGAGAAAAGTAAAATAACAAGGTCATAAGGAATTGTTTTGATTTGTCTTGGGGGGGGTGAAGGTTAGAGACACTCAGGTATGTTCATAAACAAAATGGAAAGGGGCTACTGGGGAGAAAAGGAAAAAAGGCATAGCTAAGGTTAATGAAAAAAAGATCCCTGAACAGATGGGACAGAAAGTTACCAGTGGAAACATTGCAGATGGAGGAGCTAACCTTGGCAAGGGGTAGAGATTCTTTCCTAAATAACAAGAGAAAAGAAATAAAGGATGGGTAAGCAAAAAGAGATATTTTGAGTCTCTCTCAAAACCACAGAGGTAAAGCTCAATTAATCCATCATCTGTTCATGAATTGATATTCAAGCCTTACCTTCTATGTGCCATCCCTGGCCTATAATAAGCTCATAATAAATATTGGATAATTTGACTTGATGAAGGAGGTAGCACATGGCAGGGGAAAGAACCCTGTCTCCAGAATCAGAGGCCCCAAGTTCAGTCCAATCTCTGATGACTCTGTGACCCAGGGTATATCATTTACTCCCCTTGAATTTCAATTTCTTCATACTTAAAGTGATTAGGCTATTCTAGATGGCTTCCAATTCTAGATCTATGATCCTGTGTGAGGAATTATAGGAAGTATATTACATAGTTCCTATATTGTAAGGAGCTTATAATATTGTTCCTGGAGGAGGTACTTTTACTTTAGGGGACCTTAATTGAATCCCCACTGAGCCTTTCATCACCCACTGTGATTTTTCATGTAGAGTACAGAAACATTTCCTCAAGAGGTTACACATGTTTTCATGATGCCAGATAGCTAGGATTTTAGGACCTAACTATATCTGTTTTCTTTCGTGACACTTTAAAAGTATAAAAAAGGGGAGTGCACACAGCACAGTATGACATGGCAGGAACAGGACTCTGAACAGACTTCAGGGAGCCACCACCAGCAGCAGTTCCCAGATTGCTCAACCCAAAAATGCCACAGAAAGCTTCAAAGGTCAGTGGGAGGGCTCTGTCACCCAGGAGAGGGGAGTGCGGTCTGGACCCCATCCTGGCAACAGCCACTGCAGTGACAGCTTCCATTTTTGGAGCCCTCCACCTCGAGTCCCTGGGGGAATTGAGCAGCTGATCTGAATCTCAGCCCTGAGCTTAGCCCTGACAAAGAACTGAAAAGACAAGAAACTGGCTGGGAAAATGCCCCAAAATGGAAAAAGAATAAGACAATAGAAGGTTACTTTCTTGGCGAGCAGGTATTTTCTTCCATCCTTTCAGACAAGGGGGAACAATTTAGGTCTTCAGAGGAAGACCTAAAAGTCAAGGCTTCTGCATGTTAAAACCTCCAAAATAAATATGCAATGGTGTCAGACCATGGAAGAGCTCAAAAAGGATTTTGAAAATCAAGTAAGAGAGGTGGAGGAAAAATGGGGAAGAGAAATGAGAGCAATGCAAGAAAACCATGAAAAACGAGTCAACAGCTTGCTAAAGGAGACCCTAAAAGTGCAGAAGAAATTAACACCTTAAAAAGTAGACTAACTCAAATGGCAAAAGAGGTCCAAAAAGCCCATGAGGAGAAGAATGCTTTAAAGAGCAGAATTGGAAATTCTGCTCAAATGGAAAAGGAGTTTCAAAAGCTCACTGAAGAAAATAGTTCTTTAAAAATTAGAATGGAACATATGGAAGATAATGACTTTATGAGAAACCAAGAAATTGCAAAATGAAGGTACAAAGAAGTACAGTTCAGTTCCTAGGTGATGGTTGTTTGATATCAACTGGTTAATGGATATTGGAGAACACACTGGATAGTGACTAATGAGTAATAATACTAGGAATCCCCTGTCCCTTAAAGGTTAACCCTAGGCTCTGAGGAAAGGGGGAGCTGGATAGAGCAGTGCTGGACCTGAAGTCAGGAAGACCTGAACTCACATCCAGTCTCCTATACTTACTAATTTTGTGATGCTGGACAAGTCATTTAACTTCTATATACTTCAGTTTCTTCATTTATAAAATGAAGATAAAAATTGCATCTACCTCTCTACCTTGCACCTACTTTATTGTAAAAATAAGATGAGATAATATGTGTAAAGTACTTTGAAAACTTTGAGTTGCTCTATAAATACTAGCTATTCTTATACCTATTTGAATGGAGGTTGAGATTTAGCCTTGGAGGACATGCTACAAGGATGCTTTGTTCTTACAGTGACACAATGAAATATATACTCTTATTGTTCCCATTTTACAAATGAGGAAATTGAGACTGAAAGATTAAGTGACTTGCTCAGGGTCACACAGCTAGTGAATATCTAGCAGTATTTGAGTACAAGACTTCCTGAAACTAAATCCAGCCTTCTATCCACTGTGCCCCCCACCTGCCTTCCACATTGATGAAGTCACAGAATATGTTACCAAAATGCAAATACAACTAATTTTAAATTTTCCTTATTGTGTAAAGTCATCCTTTTAAATTTTTAGCTCTATAATTGTTAGTGCCTTACAACAAAATCCCAGCTGTCTCACTCCAGTTATAATTCTGGCATAAGTAGAGTAACAGACCCAATAGTATTAGAGGTAGATCTGAGAGATTATCTAGTTTCAACTCCCTTGTTTGACAGGTCAAGAAATTAAGCCTCAGAGGTGAAAGTGCTTACCCAATATCACTTAGCTAGCTAGTGGCAGAGCAGGAGGGCTAAACTCCAAGATTTACTGAATCCTAGCCCTGTCCTGCTAAAATCAATCATCTATCTGGCCTATAGAATGTGCAAGAATTTTTACACCTTTTTGAAGCAGGGAGGGAATGGTAGAGGAGCCTGATTTCTTGGAAACTGTTTAATGACCTGACATCATGGGAATTTTCCTGGCCTGATTTGTGGAAGTGGTCCCACCCTTACCCTACATCTCTACTGTTTCTGGAGAACTCAAAGAACTCTTTAAAAGGATGCAAAGGTCAAATGATATAATATACGCAAAGTACATTAAAAGTACACCATGTTATATAATATATTAACATGAATATGAGGATAGAGAAGGAAGTAGAAAGAGAAACACAACCTGATGAGAGAACTAACAAATTCTCTTTGGAAAATTTAGCCTCAAGGCTTCAGATGACCAGAAAACAAGGCTACTAAAGTTTTTTTTTTCCACTGTTTCAGTTGACTCAGTTTTTACTTACCTAGTTCTATATTCCCCAAATCCTCCACCCTGAAATTTCTGTAGCCCTTAAACTAATATGGAAAGAACAGCAGACTTAGACTTCAAAGGAGCAGGGTCAAGGACTCTAATTCTCACTGTGTGATATTCAAATGAATTAAACAAAACTTGTAAGTACCTCCTATGTGTAAAGCACTGAGGTTATCAAAACAACAGTAACATCAAAAGCAATGTCAACGTCATCTCTGACCTCCTAATATTCATATTCTGCTAAGGGTGTCCAACCTGGAAGGGGATAGGGATGTGAACTGAGCTTGTGATTTCACTGGTATAAGGGAATTCTCTGATGAGAAAATGACTTCTACCAATGCAGTCACTACCTTTTCTACAACTTAGACTCCAAGTCTTAGAGATTTCCCCAGAATAATGAGAGTAAGTGACTTGTCCAGGGTCATCCAACCTGCATGTATCATAGATGGGAAATGTGAACAGATAAGGAAACATAAGATAACTTAAAGAAGCAGAGAGCTCTATTCAAGGGGATCAAGAAAGGCTTTAAGTTGGTGTCACTAGACTTGAGTCTTGAAGAAAGCCAAGAATCCTAAGAGACACATCTAAGGAATTTGGGCAAGCCATTTCAACTCTGTAGGTATCAGTTTGTTCATCTAGACAATAAAGAGTTAGACCAGAGGACTTCCAAGATCTCTTTTGTTAGTGCTGACATTCTAGGCAGACTGTGTATTTATCAGATATTTATTTCCAATCTCACCCCAGCACAACCTCCTGCAGCTGTCAAAATCATTGCCTAAGACTACATTCAACACTAAACCATTCACTGAGGGAACATCTTTGGAAGTGGTGCCCAGTGATGATGCCCAGTTTCACATGTTCTGACAGTGAAAATGCCAAGCATGATGCTGAATGGAAAGACTGGGTCAGACTTTAGCCCAAAGCACAGGAGATGGAAGGAAGTGGATGTAATCAGTTACTAGAGGCCAAAGGAGGCTTGTCCTAGAGTTCAACCAAAACTCATTTCAGGAGCAAGTGACCCTCTGTCCACTGCATTTAGTCATAATAGCTCTAATGCCTCCTACCTTTGCCCTTCCCTTGTAAGACTCTAGCCTCTTAACACAATATCTTCTGAACAGTAGGTGCTTAATACTAGAACGTTGGACCCGAAGTCAGGAAAACTTGAATTCAAACCCATCCTGAAGCACTTTTTACTAGTTGTCACTTAAGTAAATGACTTAACCTCTACTTCAGTTACCTCATCTCTGAAATGGAAATAATAATAGCACCTACCTCCTCAGGTTCTTGCGGTGATAAAATAAGAACATATGTAAAGTACTTTGTAAGCCTTAAAGTACTAAATAAGTGCTAGTGGTGGCAGGGGCATCTGCTGTTGATAATCTGTTGAATGGAGTGGAGTGGAGTGGAGTGGAGTGGAGTGGAGTGGAGTGGAGTGGAGTGGAGTGGAGTGGAGTGGAGTGGAGTGGAGTGGGGTGGAACTGAATTGAACTAGAACTCTGGTCATATACAATCATCTTTCTATAGATGCAATTCTTTCCCTGGACCATTAAAACAAAATAGTCCTTGTGATTGGGCAATGCATCCAAGGATTACTGAGCATTTGCCCAGAGGGGAAATAATTCCACTAACATGTTTTAAGTGTCTGCTTGATAGAATGTCCTGTGCTCAGAACTGGGGAAGATACAAAGTTAAAAAATAGACCAGTTCCTGACCTCAAAGAGTTTACAATCTAATGGGGGCATGAAGGAGAAGACATGTACACATTTAAGAGGGGTCAGTAAGGGGCATCCCTAATAGTCATTCCTTCAATTGAGATGATGACATTACAATATTGTTTGGAGTCAACTGAAGGGTCCTCCTGGAGACTGACTGACAGAATCTGTGCTTGTCCTGATAGCCCATAAATAAAAATTGGTTATACTTCCATGAGTTCTCACTCTCCAATATTACTCCTTTGCCATTACCCTGTATCTTCTTAGGAGAGTATCCTGGGGAAGGGGAAGAGATTCCACCTATTTTCTCCAACCCAGAAAAGGGCAGTAGCAGAAAGACAATGAGCTATCTCTGCTTGCATGCATCCTGGGAGGCAAGTTCAGGGATACTGCACCAGAACTCCAGCTTAGAGAAGGGGGGAAGGATTTTGAGCTCTCTGGTTGGCAAGATGTCAGAATCTAACATTATAATCAGAGATGAGAGATTCCTGACAGAACCGGTTTTAGAGATTGCCTTATGAGTAATCCCAAGTTCAAGAGTTCCTGAGTTCCTGAGCTTGGGCAGCAGACCTCCAGAAAAGAGATGATGATTTGTGATACTTCTTGGGGAAAAAGAAAAAGCCACAGGGTGATACTTCAAGAGCAAACTCCTGAGTTCAGTCTTCTGGGTGGCATAGGAAACTGTATTCAGAGACAGGAAGATTATGTTCAAATGCTAGACACTTAGAAGTTGTGTGACCCTAAGCAAATCATTAACCTCTCTCAGCCTCAGTTTCCTCAGGTGTAAAATAGCATTTATCTTATAGGGTCATTATGAGGGGATTTACTGGAATGACAAAGGGTCATCAATGGTCAGCAACCGCAAGTTCAGTTGGAGCCCTTTCAACAGGAGCCAATGAGTTATTTGTTTTATGTCTTTGTATTTGTTCCTGGAGACCTGGGAGCTTTTTGCATTGTATGCCTAAAGGCTACCAATAGCTAGTCTTCATTTTGCACATTAAGTGTAAGAGTTTGGGACCTTGTAAGACAAAGTGGGGAAAACCTAAGGAGGAACTTTACCTAAACTGTAATATTGACATTTTCCTGGATTGACTCTGGGAGGGAACAAATCATCAGAGACACATAACCTCCTGAGTCCCTCATGATCACCCCTGGTCTGTGAGAAGCTCGGTGAGTAGAGTGCTGGGCTTGTAGTCAAGACAACCTGAGTTCAAATAGGGTTAAAGTAGCACCTACCTCCCAAGTTGCAAGAATTAAATGAGATGAAATATGGGTAAACCTTAAGCAAGCAAGCACTACATATGTATGTATACATATTATTGTTAAAGCCCAGACTTCTTTCAGGGGCTGTGCAAGATGACTTACACATAACCAGAGTATAGTAGATTGGGCCAAAAGACAGTGTCTTGAAGATTTGGCGCCTTCTCTTGTTAAGTCATTTTTCATTCATGTCTGACTCTTTATGACCCCATTTGGTGCTTTCTTGGCAAAGAATGGACTGCCATTTCCTTCTCCAGCTCATTTTACAGATGAAGAAACTAAGGCAAATAAGTTGAAGTGACTAAGATATAGCTAGTAAGTGTCTGAGGCAGATTTGAACTCAGGGAGATGAATCATCCTGACTCCAGGCCTGCCCTACTCATCATGCCACTTATTTACTCACACTTTCCATGAGGGGAGGGAAAAACAATAAACCGCTACCCCTGGCTCATTATGAGGGGATTTTTCCGAGTCTAAGAATTTACCCAATCTCTAACCTTGTGGTGAACCAAGGTAGTGCCATGACATGTGCTGATTATATTCCTAGATAGAATTGCTAAGTATACTCCTGAGTTGGCACAAGGTAATGTCTGTACTGCTGGAAGGTAGCCGGTGGAGTAGAAGCTGATCATTGTTTGTGGTTCTGCTGTGCTGCTCCTCCTTCTTTATCCTTGCATGAGCCCCTCTGGAAGAAGACGGATGAGCGAAGGAAGAGACATAAAACACGTGTAAGAAAACATTCCTTATCTACTTGTCTACTCCTAGTGAGTTTGGCTGGTAGGGTCTGGGAAGATCTGGGTTCCACTGATGGCTCTGCTTAGTGTACCTTTCCTCCTTACCTTCATCTTAGAATAAGGAGGTCAAGACTATATGTCTTCTGAGGCAGTGTGTCATAGTGGGTAGAGTGTTGAACTTAGGAGACAAGAAGACCTGCGAACAGTAGTAATTGGATCTCTAGGCAAATTAGTTGATTTCCCTAAAACTCAAGTTCCTTCACTTTCCTAAAGTAAGAGGTTTAGACTCAATTATCCCCACAATCCCTCCTACTCTTAATCCTATGATCCCATCCAACTCCATTACTCTATGGTTTTGTCTTCTAATTGGAGAAATTTATAGAAATAAAGCTATCATTATGGACTGAAATTAAGTTTTGTTCATCTTACTGTTACTGTTTAATTATTCATAAATTTCATTTATCTCAGCATGACTTTCCTCAGAACAGGTCTGAAGATTTTCTTAATTTGCTTAACGTTTCCAATGGAAAAATTCCTTCAAACAGGAACAAAAATGATTGGAAAAGTACACCATATAAGCTTCTTGGTAAATTGGGAGGCAGGTAAATTCTGACTGGTCTGCCTTCCTTTTCTTGGGTGCCCCCTTTACTAATTTCATTGTCTCTTCTTTCTCCTTGGTTAATTAAGAAGCCCCTAATTTGACGGCCAGTCTAGTCTAGGCGTTCTCCTAAGGAAGGAATGAAGAAGGGAGGGAGTCAGGGAGAGAGGAAGGGGAAGAAAGGAATTAAGGAAAGTGGGATGAAAAGAAGAAAAAAAAAGATTATAAGCCCAGATTGTTAACATAGAACCCAAAGTTATTATTTTACATTAATTTAATATTTTGACTTTTTCACTGACACAGTTCTATGCCTTTTCCAGATTCTACCAGCACACAGGTTAGGTTACAAAGCATAGAGAAGACTCAGTTGTCCCATTCTTTCTATGTAGTGCACCCAAAGTCATACCATCAGTGAAGAGTTTTCTTAGTGAAGCTGATGCCAAATGCAGAGCATGGTACCATGACAGGGAAACACCATCCAGATAAGTCTTGATGTGAAGTGGGTCAGAAAAGATCCCAAGATGGGGCACTGCCTTAAGACAGTGCCTAGCCCAGATTGTCCACCACAGGCGGGCTTCTTAATTAACCAAAGAGAAGCCTAAGGACTGCTAGAGTGAAAGAAAAGATAATGAAATTAATAAATGGGGATACCAAAAAAGCAAGGCAGACCAGTCAGATTTTGCCTGCTTCTCCATTTACCAGGAAGCTTACAGTGTAACATTGCTTCTGATTTTTCCTGTTTAGGGGAATTTCTTCATTGGAAATGCTAAACAAACTAAGAAAATATTCAGATCTGTCCCGATGAAAATCATCCTGAGCTCGCTAATGAATATCCAGGCAGTGGTCCCTTAGAATGTCGCTAAAAGTAAGGAGACAGTAGTTGATCAGCCAGTGGTGACCCACACTATGCATCTGACTCATCTCCCAACTTAATCCCAAAGAAACACTGCAATCATTTTATTCTGACAGATTAATAGTTTGCTATCAAAGAGGTATGTGGTATACAGCTACATTCTTCTGAAACAATTTCTCCTGGAGGAAAAAACTGTTCGCCATGACTGGAAGTTCATTTTCAGCAAGAAAACTGGACTATCTCTCATTAAAGTAAAGAACAGCTTTGACTCCTCTTTCTCCCTGTGTTTTTGCTGTCACAACATGATGGTTTTAATTGCATTGTTAAGATTCGAGTCATCTCTTTTCCAGTAAGTGCCTCCAGCTGGCTCCCTAGTCAACTCCTGGGGAACAGCTACTGGACACCTCATGGAAAACTCTTGTAAAAAAAAGTACCAGAAACAACTCTACTTCAAGGCTCCAGCCTAGGAATTTTCTCCTGTTTTCCTTGGTTCCTTGTTGTTGCTGTTCAGTATTTTCAATCTTGTTTGATTTTTTGTGACTTCATTTTGCAGTTTTCTTGGCAAAGATACTAGAGTGTTTTGCCATTTTCTTCTTCAACTCATTTTATAGATGAGGAAACTGAGGCAAACAGAGTTAAGTGACTTGCCCTGGAGTCACACAGCTAGGAAGTGCCTGAGGCAAGATTTGAACTCAAGTCTTCCTGACTCCAGCCTGCACCATCCAACTGTTCCCCATTAATCCAGCTACTAATTTTCCTTACTCATCCCTTATGCTACAACTAGACTAATATTTCTTATTCAAAGATCCCATCCTGACATTCTCCTAGTTAAAAGGCATCACTGACTCCTTGTTGCCTACAGAGTAAAGCTCAAATTATTTTGCCTGGCATTCAGGCTGTCTCTAGCTGGCCACCACATTTTAAGAGGGACACTAACATGTTATGGGATCACATATTTTGAGTTAGAAAGGACCTTGGGGATCTGTAAAGTTGGGATTCACATTCAAGCTTTCTGATACAAAATCTGACTTTTCTTTCCATCATACCACTAGGGAAGAAGAACCAGGACGATGAAGAGATTGAGAACCACATCGTATAAGGATAAGTTGAAGGAACCAAGGCTGCTGGACCTGGAGAGGAGAGTAATGAAGAGATAGACATTCTCTGACTTCAAGTATTCCTCAGGCTGTCCCGTAGAACAGGCATCAGATGAGGTATGTGCTGAGAAATGTTTAGCAATCTTCAATCAGAAAAAAAAAAGGACATACAACATTAAGATTTTTTTTATTTTAAGTTATTATAATCTACATTATTAACACTTTCTTAAGTCTACATGATCAACAAAATGATAAACCAAGCCTCTGTTTTTAGCATTTGCTGACTCACCATGCGATTGATTGATATCTCCACCCTCAGGCTCTCCTCACTTCAGATTAAAGGGCTAAAAGATGGTTTGCCAAGCTCCTCCTGATCCCTTCCTTTATAGAGGGCAGGAACTGGGCTTTGGGGCTTACTCCACTTCGCATCTGCTGCCCTGCTTGAATCTCCTCAAGTTCCCCCCCTTTCTTTCGCTCTTCTGCCTCATTTTGTGTTGTCTCCTCACCTTCTCCCTCAGCCCTTTAGAATGTAGGCTACTTGAAGGTAGGTACTATCTTTTTATTAATTGTATCACCAGCACTTAGCACAATGCCTGGCACATAGTAGGTGTTTAATAAATCTTTTTCATTGGATTAGATTTCTAAGGTATAAATGTTCACACTGAAAAATTAAACAATTGACTCGTGTGCTAACTTCAGCCCATCCTGGATTAGATGTATCTCATTTGGCCCCAGAAGATGGAACTGGGAGCGATAAGTAGATGTTACAGAGAGAACAAATTCGACTCAATTGAATAAAAACTTCTTAATTTTAGATCTGCCAAAGGATAGAATCAGCTGCCCTAGTTAGGGATTATTTCCCATTCTCTATTCAAAGAAAAGTCAAATGAGTATTCACCCAAGATACTTTAGAGAAAATTCCTATGTGGATACAAGATGGTTTGGATCTCCGAGAGTCTGTAGTTTTCAGGACAATAATGTTTTTGAGTTGGAAAAAATCTCTTTTATCTAGATGATGATATGTTATACTGGTGCAGTAAACACAGTTAGGGAACCAACTTTGACTGCTTTGCAGCTGATAGTTGTCAGGGAATCATCTGCAAGAGCCCTGCAAGCTCAGCGACTTGGAGAGGTGCCAGGGGCATTGATGGGTTAAGTGACTTACCCAGGACCATGAAGCCAGCATATATGTCAGAAGATAGACTTGAATTCATGTCTGTCTGACTCTGAGGGCATTTCTTTATCCATTATGATACACTGTCTCTCAGGAAAAAAATAGAAATAGTAAGTAATGTTTATATAGCTCTTTATATAGTTTATGAAGTATGTATATTTTTCCACATGAACTCCTTGCATCTTACAATAATTCTGAGGGAAGAAGGAGTGTGTTGGAGCCAGTTATATAGTCTCTTGATAACTAGTCCTTAAAGGTTCAGTGTGAACATTTATGCCTCTGGAAATCTGCAAAATCCTACAGATCAAGGTTGGATTTATTGTTCTGTTGATTGTCTGGATTTAGGAAGTGATGGATAAATTGAACATTTATTATTATTATCCTTGGTTTACAAATGTGAAAACTGAGGGTCTGAAACTTACCCACAGTTATAAAGTGATAAGTTCAAGTATTAGAACCCAGCTCTTCATTCCAGGTGGAGCATATTATCCAGTAAATCTCAATGCTTCCTCCATCATTCCCATTCTACAGATAAGGAGTCAAGTCAAGACATCACCTTCCTGACATCAGTGCTCCTCTTTGAGAATGAAGAATGAACAGCACTCTGTGAGTAGTAGCAGCAGCTGGCTCTGCTATTTCTTCCTCCTCCTTCTCCTCCTCCTCCTCATCCCCATGGGGAGTCATATCCTTATATGGGTGTGCTCTGTTCAAAGGAATATATGTTCTGATCACTTATACTTCACAAAGTATCTTGAAGTTTGGGGGCTTGATTTTTTCTTCCCAACTTATTTATTCTATCATTTTTTTAAAAATGGAACTATTAACTCTTTTGTCTCATGAAGTTTTCATTTATGATTTCTTTAAATAAAGCTCTGGAAAACCAGACTTTGATAAAACCCATTGGGATTGGAGCCACTTGACTATGCCTTTAAACCCAAATCACTCTGGCTCCCTTTAATTGACCAATAACAGGTCCCAGCCCAAGGCTCACTTGCTCATTCTTTGGGTTTGGATGGCTCAGAGTGAGTGTACATAGCAACCATTTCTGTTCTGGACAGAAACTCTGAAGGTCTTCCCTCCCAGACTGACTCTTCTGTGAAGGCAAGCCAGACCACCTTTTGACTTGGTTCTTATCTAGCCTCTAGTTACCGAATGGGTGTCACCTCAGATAAACCGAGACCTGGGGCAGATCTAGTTTAAAAGGTCCAGAGCTTCCCAGTGCATCCAGGGCCTTCACCAGTTCTCCTGACCTATGTCTTGACACTGGACTCCAATGAATTTGGAGGAGAACATGAGGCTGATGATTTTGTACCGCCCTGCCTCACTTAAATCCAATTCACTCACAAGTCAAGACATCACTTCCTGACATCACTGATCCTCTTGAGAAGGATAAACCACAACAACAGATGAGGAAACTGAGGCCAAAATGATCCTCAGAGTTTAAGTGAAAAGACACAACTTTAATTCTTATGGGCCTCCTGAATACGGGCAAGTAAATATTTTCAAGGGTGCTTTAAGCTGTGCTGAGACCAAGCAGTTGAATTAATCCTCCTTTTCCTTTGTTAAATTCTTCCGTCACATACATACATGCCTTTGATTTTTTTTCTTATTTCTTTTGGGAAATAGATTGTAAACACATTCATAATCCAACCAATGCCAGTTTCTGTTTCTATTTATACACATGCATGGATTTAAATACCAGTCAAATTTTCTGTGGTTAGTATTGGGTTTGGGGGTTTGGGTGAGCGTTACAGGGCTTTGTGGTTTTGCTCTTTTATTTCAGGAAATATTAATGCGAGCTTTCCTCGCCATGGTTTTGTTTCTGAATGTGGGAAGCTAATTCTTCATCCCTGCTGCTGTTTTTCATTTTTCTCCTGGTTGGAAAAACACATCTTTAGGACCTGATCTCAATAGATGACAAGAGTGAGGTACCATCTCTAAGCCAGATTCCAATTGGAGCATCTGAATTCAGTTGTTATAAGTTATCAACGTTCAAATGCAGGTGCTATTGTCTGGTGTCATCATTCTTTGAGTGAATACCATCTACCCCATCTGGAAATAAGTTCTCATCTTTCAATTAGAGACTTTAAGGTCTAAATGTGTCGATTCTCTTATGGGGCCAGCTCAGATGTTAGAGCATATTTTTGAAACTTCCTGATTTCTGTCTATTTTACTTAGCTCCTACTATTCTCTTGAGCCACCTGTAAGGTAAAATTAGGGGGAAGACTGCTATATATACATATATATATATGTATTATACATATATATGTGTGTGTGTTTACACATATACATGTGTATATATACATATACATGTATGTATATACACATACATATACACATGCATGTGTATACACTTACACATATACATATCACTATCAGAGTCAGAGTCTTTTCCAAAAGTCATGTCTAATTTTTACTGAACTTTATTAGGACTCTTCTCTTTATTGCTGTCCATGAGATGTCCCAGCTTCCCCAGAGCTGGCATCTCTAAACTCTTCCAAGGGCTTATAAGTGCAATATAAAAACGAGTTCACCACTTGTAAATGTCCCGAGCCTCTGCTTATACAGATCTGGGTCAACAATGGATAGAGTCAGTGGTTTTCACTTACTGTGGTTTCACAGTGCTTGGAATGATATTAGGTTCGGTTCTCTTATGTGCATCTGATGACAAGATTAGAGAAAACTATGTGATCCATAACTGAGAATTTTCTTCACCTGTAACAAAAACAGTTGGGGTGGGGAAAGAGATGAACTCAGGTCATATAATCTTACTGGAAAGGACCTTGGAGGCCATCCAGACCAATATCCTCTTCTTACAGATGAGGAAAGTGAAGACCAGTGAGAAGGAACTTGTCCAGAGGTACACAGGGAATAACTGGCACAGGTGAGATTTGAACTCAGGTCCTGTGACACCAAAAGAAAGTCCATCTCCCAGAGAGTCCACAAAGAGGATGAGGGCAAGATGTGACCCAGAAAAGTAACTTCAGCTAAAATATCCTGGAGAAGGGCTCCTGGATGGTCAAAATATTTAGTGGTAGGGGCCAACAGAAAACTGTGAGTCTGGATATAGGAACAGCAGTTGCTGCAGAAAGTAACTCAGATATCAGCACATTCAAACAAAGTCCTATTCACCCTATGCTAGTTATAGCTTATCCCGTTGTTGTCAGGGCAGTGATGTTTAAGGGAAGAAGGGCCTTGGATACCCTTCAAATCATAACATTTCAGTCGCTGCCTTCTTTGCCTGGGACCAGCTCTAAGTACAGTAATGAAACTGCTCACAAGCTCTGCTTGTGATATAGTGGGGGAAGAGTACAGAGGGCTAGTCAGAGCTCCCATGTGGCCTTTGCATGTGAGATGCCCCAGCGCTCCAAACCCACTGAGTAGTCAGTAGCTTGTAACTTGCTCTCAGGTTTAAATTAAACTGAGGCTTCTCAGTTTAAATTCAACTTTCCTAAACTCAGTGTACTTTTCCCTGCCTCAAACAACCATTGTGGTAACAGTTTAATGAGTGACTAAGAGGCTAAAAGAAAGGAAAGGGGGAAATTCAAGGAGCAAAGACACAGACATTCCTCTTAAAGGACTTACACATTTAATAGTCCCATCAAAAGATCTGCATTGAGACAGATAGGTGCATAGAAGATGGAGCTCTGGACTTGAAACCAAGAAGATTTGAATTCAAATCCTGCCTCAAACATTTACTAGCTGAATGCATGACCTTGGGGAAGTCATTTAACCTTTATCTGCCTCAGTTTCCTCAAATGAAAAATGGTTTGTACCTCTGATATAATACAGTTGATACATCTCAGGACTTGCAAGACTTCCCAGTTTACCTCCCCACATGTCTCCATGAATTGTAAGGACACCCTTATACCCCCTGACATGGCACTTTGTAAAGGTTAATCTTGCTTGACCTTTTGTAGTTACGCTGCAAAATGGAGATGAAAGAAAAGAACTTGGATGTGCTTTGCAGTACAATTTCTCTTTCCCTACTCTTAAAATGATACTCGGTCAAATAAAATGGCGGTCATTTAGTCAGATGAGAGTTATCAGGTAGCTTGCAAAAGCAAAGAATCTCTCACCCTCCTGGTAGTTTTCTTTGAACTTTCACAGCTTTGTAATACACTTACATTCTCTGTTCTGTATTCTTAGTCCTGTAGATACATATCTGAAAATTACAATACTAGAATTTATACAGAGCTTTAAGGTTTACAAAATGCTTTACAAACATTGTTTCATTTGATACTCACAACTTTCAGAGGTAAGTATCATTATTATCCCCATTTTTCATTTAAGAAAACTAAGGAAGACAGAGGTTAAATGACTTGTCCAGGGTCACAAGCTAGTAAATGTTTAAGGCAAGATTTGAATTCCTGGTTCTAAGTCCAGAGTTCTATCTACTGTTCCATCTATGCGTTTCAATGTAGGTCGTCTGATGGAACTACTAAACATGTAAGTTCCTTAGGAGGAAGGACTATGTCATCTCTCTTCATATCCTCCCATGTGCTCTCCACACAGCGCTAGCTACCTTGCCTCATATATAGTAGAATGTGAGGTTCTTGAAAGGGGGGAACAGTTTCATTTTTGTTTTTGTATCTATGATGGATCAGGTCTTATTCAGGTCAATCCGATGGTCCAGACTTGGTACTGGAACAGCATAAGACACTAATAGATAATCTGACATCTAACAAAAGGAGGTTTACTTAACAATATGAAGGAAAGGATATTCAGCAAGGATATAGCATGGATTTAGTGAGCAAAATTTATATTCCTTTGAACAGAGCACCCACATGTAAGAGGATGACTCCCCATGTGGACAGAGAAAAAAGAAAAGAGGGTGGGAGAAAGAGGAAATAGCATCATTACCCAACTGGAAGTGACCAGTTGGGTTCAGGGTGGGAGGGGAGACAGCTAAATACTCCCCATAGATTTCTGTTCATCCTTTGTTCTTGAAGAGGACCAAGGACGTCAGGAGGGTGATATCTTGATTTGCAAGTGAATTGGATTGAAGTGAGGCAGAGCTGTGCAACGTCATCAGCCTCACTTTCTCCTCTAGTCATCTGAGTCCAGTGGCAAGATATGATCAGGATGTCTGAAGATGGCCCTATGCAGTGAGAGACCTTGGCCTTGTTAAGCTGAGGTTTTCCCCAGGTCTCATGTTGTCTGAGGCAATTCTCCAGTAAGTCAAGACACTGCCCTCCTGATGTCATTGGTTTACTTCAAGAAAAAAAATTGAACCACCACCACAAAAGCTTTGACTCAATTAAGAGCAGCTCCCCTGCCTCCACATGTACTAGGGTGGCATGTCCAATCAGAAGCATGCAACAAGCCTAAGGTGCCCCCACCCCCCTCATGCACTGGACTTTAAGGGACCAGGAAGTTTTGGTCTCTTGGACCAGTTCAATCTTGAGGACTGCTTTTATTACCGTTTAGTGAAAAATTAGCCTCGTCTATGTGGCAAGGAATATAGTAGCTCAAACCTAGCACTGAATGAATGTTTTTTTTAGTTTGTTATTGAATGGTAGATGCTCAGTCTGATTTGAAGCATGTGGGTAGAATGGAAAGGCAAAGCAGTGGAGTGGAGAAGGAGTTTCTGTTTAGAGATATAACTGTATTTAGAGACCCTTTCAATCAGGAATGGCAGCCACTGGTAAGGACCAGTGTGTATGATTCCGCCTTGTTATCACTCTGCTGGTGTAAAAGAATTACAAGTACTTGGAAATCAGGGTAAGAAAGATCTGGAGTTAGTGAGACAGCAAAGATATTGCAGTTTGAGGTCCCCACACTGGGCATCAGTATGCTGTTCTGGCACATCAGTCCTTCTGAGAAGATAGCCGGGGGCACAGGGCATATTTGTTTCCCTTTTAGGTGTCTCAAGTTTGTAGCTGAGTTTATTCCAAGCTTATTTGACATCATCTCTGTAATTACTCTTATATGATATTGTACCTTCAGATTCACCAAAAGTTGAGACAATTTCTGCCACTAAGGCCATGTCCAGCACAGGTTGCGAATGTGACATCTTTCCTCCAATCAGCTTGAAGTCTTCCAGTTTATTTCATTTATTCTCCCTGTAATACAAAGTAGATAAGGGAAAGGCTTAATATCCCTATCTTGCCCATTCAACAGATGGAAAGATGGAGTCAGAAACAGTTACAATTTGTTCAGAGGTCACTAAGAAATATATTAATCAAAAGATAAACATTTATTAAGCCCTTATTATATGTCAAGCACTATGATAAAGGCTAGGGACACAAATGCAAGTGAAAATACAGTCTTAGTCATCAAGAGATTTATATTCTAATAGAGGAAGATAATGAAGAGGGAGCTGAAAAGGGAAGCAGAGATGGGAGAGGAGGCAGATTGCCTGTAGTAGGGAGTAGGAGGAAGATACTACAAGTTCAGAGAGTACCCAATAAAATAGTGGTGCAGTTTAGTGCAATCTAATCAGTCTAGGGCAAGCCTCACAGTCCAGTCATCTCCAGGTTCAGAAGGCTCCTAGCAAGGCAGTAACAAAGTCTAGAAGGTGGTGAGTGGAGTATAAGAATGTGGGTGTGGCCTGTGCACAAAATGAAATATATGGATCCATTTAGATTTGGAGTTGGAAGAGACTGCAGAAGCCACCTAAGCCAACCCTCCATTTTACAGACAAGCAAACCAATACCCAGAGTGACTTGTTAAGTGTCATGGAGGCATAGTAGAGCTAAATCTCAAACCCTAATCTCTTTACTCCCAAATTACACTACCTCCTAAAATGTGCCTCCTTTTCCATGTTTTGACTTTTGAATGATTATGAAAATTCTTCAACCCTTTCTTCTTCTTTCTAGACTATTATCATCATTTTTACCTGTTCCTCCTGACTCCATCCTTTATCTTATCCAGTGTGTCCTTCACACTTCCACTCAAATAATCTTCCCTATGGTCCACCCTTGTCATGTCACCAACTCTGAAAACATTCAAATGTTCCCCATTCCATTCCATTATCTCATCACTGGCATTCAAGACTTTCCTCAGTTTGGCTCAAACCTCATAGCTCACTCACAAGATTCCCTTATATGTAGCCTGCTATTAACCACACTGAATTATTCCATATCCAACATTCCAATCTTCCCTTCCCCACTTTCAGGGGCCTTTGCTTACACTGTTTCACAATCAGGAATAGATTTCAGTACCCATCATCTCTTCCTTCAAGATCTAATTCAGATGCCTCCCATTGCATCCTGGGCCATCCCTAGTCACGCTGATGAATATGTGACCACTGGACCCTGATGGCTCTGGAGGACAAAATGACCTTGCCCAGCCCTCACTCACTCAAATCAAAGTCAACTGCAAGTCATGTCATCATCCCCCTGATGTCATGATCCTCTTTGAGGAAAAGAAAAAAAGAGCAAACAATTTAGATGTCACTTCACCTCCAAGTGTTCTCTAACAGACTCTCAACCTTGAGTAAAAGTTTTCCCTTCCTCAAGCACTCTGCCCAGATCTCGACTTCATCTTTGTATTTGTGTACCTGTCCTTCACTCATTCCATTATAAGATGCTTGAGAGCCAGACCTATTTTTGTTGTATCTATCATTGTATCCCTAGCACCTAACACAAGACCTTTCACCTATCAGGTCCTTAAGAAATATTCATTGTATTTGAATTTGCATTAAATAATATGATTGAAGATGAAACTCCTATAGTTTTGAAAGCTACATGATGAACTTATTGTATTATGTAGCTATCGTTTAAAGTTATATATAATTGAGAGCCCCAGTTACATGTATAATCCTTGTTTTTTTCTGCTCTGCTATGTATATGAAAATGTCGATTTTATTTGGCATTTATTAAATTCAGAATAAAAAATAATTGATAAAAAAATTAACAAAAGAATAGACCCTCTACCTCCATGCTTTCCTTGGGGTCACTGATCAGTAAAAGTGGAAGATTTCTGAAGGAGAACATATATGGATGGGATGTTTTGTGGCTGAGGTAGGAAGGACATACTATCCCAGAAACTGTGTGATGGTTCTGATTCCCATTTTAGGTTTTAAGTAAGCCAACTACTTGGGTCCAAACATATCCATCATCCTTTTATACCAGGACCACACTCATTTTGGATACAGGAGACAGCCTTTTCTGCCTTCACCCAGAGCAACTGCCTATACAGAAACTAATGACCCAGGGAGGTGCCCACCTGCAGTGCCAAGGGAAATTCCATACCCCTGTTCCATCCAACTGCAGGCATCAATACCCACATAGCAAGAGACCAATGTCACTCCAGAGCCAGAGAGCACACCCTTCTCCAAGCCACAAAGCCCACAACTGGCCCGAGCTTTTTGGGCAGAAAATGTAAGCATCTCAGATGGCTAGCCTCCAAATTCTCCCAGCTGGCTCTTACCTTATTTTGCCTCTTTCCCCTCCTGGAATGTTCTCTTCTTTATACCCATGTTTTCAAGTGGTATTTAGCAGGGTACAATATTCTTCCCCACAAAGATGACTGGAAGACCTCTGCTTATGGAACTCACTTCCCACTGTGGGCCTTTCTAAAAGTGAGATGACACCTGCTAGCTTTTAGGGTCCTGGAGAAAGGGGTCCAGACAGAGAGCCATGAGCTGCCCAAGCTAACTGAATTTCACAAAGATTCAAACCAAGGAGATAAAATGGTAAAAAAAAAAAATTGTATATCTCCCATGAGTCTATCTTCATATAATTGTTAGCTGGGCAAAAAATTTGATTGTATCATAAGCATTTTCTCAGCATTTGCCTCATAGAGAACATTACATTAAGCACTAAGGGAAAATGAAGGAAAAAAATTAAAAGATAACTCCAGCCCTTTAAGAGTTTATGGTCTATTTGGGGGTCAAATATGTAGAAGCCAGATTCTTCCTACTATAGGCCAATGAACTTACCTTGAATTCCTAGTGGTCTGTTGTTATTTGATTGCAGAGTCATTTAGTTGTGACCCCATGGACATAGCACACAAGGCCCTTCTATCCTCTGCCATCTTTCAAAGTGACTCCAAGTTCATGTTCACTATTTCCATGAAACTGTCTATCCATCCCATCTTCTGTCATCTTTTTTTTCCTTCAATCTTTCCTGGTAACATTCCAAAATTTGTTCTAGTGATCCAGAAAGCAATCTGGAACTAAAAAATCAGTTGCCGAAATATGCATACTCTTTGATACAGTTTTCACCACTACTAGACTCATACCCTAGAGAAACCAGGGAAAGAGGGAAAGAATCTATAGGTACAAAAGTATTTATAGCAGCTCTTTCTGTGGTAATGCAAAATCAGAAACGAAGAGGCTTTCCTATTTGGGAATGATTAAATACATTGTGGTATAGGAATGTAATGGATTATTATGTGTCATAAGAAATGATGGAATAGTTTCAGAGAAAACTAGAAAAACTTCTATGACCCCAAACAAAATAAAGTGGCAAAACTAGGAGAAAAATAACCTTAAAATAACATTGAAAGACTTTGGAACCCCGAGCAACACAAAGGCAAACCTCAAATCCAAAAGAGTAAAAGAAAACCATGCCATGCACCTGACAGAGAACTGATGAATTTAAAATGTAGAGGCATACATTTTTCCAGTATGACCAATGTAATAAGTTGCTTTGTCAGATTATGAGGTCCTATCTTGGGAGATTTATTTATTAGGTCTGGTTTATATCTTTTTAAAAACTTGCTCAGTGGTGGGGGTTGAGAGGTAGTTGGAGGCAGATACGTAAGCAGATAAATAAGTAAGAGTCATGAGGATAAAATGAGATGATATTTGTAAAATGCTTTACAAACCTTAAAGTGCAATATAAATACTAGCTATTGTTATATTTTAGTATTATCATGTCAGTATGGAGAAGAAAGAAGAGGCTGACCTTTGAACCTGTCCCATCATACTTATTACAAATATGGACATCTTACATTGCGCCTCTCTCTGGAACGCTCTTAGTGATCAGTCTTGTTTCTCCTCCTCATTTTGGCCCAAAACTAAGAGGTAAAAAAGGATAGACTGAATGTGAAGTGATAGTATGACCTGGCCTAAATCCTGACTCTAACATTTCCTTGCTTTGTGATCCTAGGCCAATCATTTTACCTTTGTGAGTTCATTTCCCTGTGTGTAAAGTGGGACCACTCATCATAGGGTTGTTGTAGGGTAGTACTTGGAAAATTTCAAGGTACTTTGAAAATATAGAATGGTTATTTTTGGAGGGAGAGGCTGAATATAAGAAAAGGATAAAGTAGGAGATAGAAGCATTTCTTTCCTTTTTTCTTCCTTCCATCAGACTCTTTTTAGGGAAAAAATCTTATCTCTTTCTGGTGAAATGTATGCACCTAGTTACTCTAAGGCGTGACCCCTATGCCAGAAATTCCCTCCATTCTCACTTTCTCCCTCTTCAAATGCCTTACTTCCTTCTAGATTCAAACAAGACTCACTCTTTTCTTCCAGAAGATCTCCCTTACCCTTCCATCCACCAGTTGGTATTGCCCTCAGACCCAAAAGGAATCTGTATTTATTTTGAATATGGTATATACATAGAATTGTTTATGTACAGATTGTTTCCCAAAAACAGTGATATGTTCTTTGAAGGCAGATACTATTTTATTCTTTGTACATGGTAGGTGCTTAATAAATGCTTTCTGATTGATCAAATGATTGGTTGATGGCAAAGAAAGAATGATAAGACCCTAACGGACCCAGAATTCTATATTGGGGTTCTATCATTTCTTGTCTTCCCCTGGAAAGAGACCTTAATTGATCTTACAGCCAAGTTCAATTTATTAAAGGAAGTTGAGTGTTGACACCATTTCCTAATAACAGGGCAGGGTTCTTGGACTGCCTAAGTCTCCATTGGAAAACATTGAGGTGAGTGTGTTTAACGTCTGATGCAACTTGGTAAAACTTGAGTTTGGTTTGGGGAGAGTTCAGTGAAGTATGTAATGTCAAAGAAAAGTCTAAAATTTGCTATTGAAAATTGTCTTAACCAAATTTCAAGAGCCTTGACTATATTTCACATTCTGAGAAGAGCCTTGAACACTGATAAACAGTGTCCAGAGCTGATCTTTGACCTTGATAGAATATAAACTCCTTGAGTTTCTTTTTGTTCTTTTTTGTATTTGTATCATCAGCACCTAGCACTTTGCCTGGTATCTATAAGGGATGAAGGATGGACTTGTGATTTAACTTTTATATGGAACTCCTACTACCTAATGTAAGGGGGGACCTTTTCTACAACTTGCAGAGTTAGGGTACTTGCACAGGGTCACACAACCAGTTTGTCAGAGGCAATATATAAATCCATGTTTTCCTGCTATTTTCTCCATCCACTACACCATGTTACTTCTAATATATTAAATATTTAATAACGTTTCTTGATTGATTAGAGGTCTTCCAAAGACCCAGTAACTTTGTTCATGCCTATAATGCCTTTGACCATCATAACTATGTATATAGTTCAATCTTCCCTTACCATCTTGAAAGATGTCAATGACATACTAGCCCAAACCACTCAGATGAGAATTTCCTTTCTACCTTCATCTCCCACACTAATCCCCCAACCCTGTATCTTCAGGGTTGTCTGGACACAAAGTATACCTGAAGCATCACTGGATCCTAAGTTTAGAAGTGAAAAGACTTCAGAGGCCATCTAGTAAAATCCTCTCATTCTACAAATGAGGAAATGGAATTCCAAGAAGGTTAAGTGACTTACTTAATGTCACCTGGATAGTAACAGAGATAGGAACCTGAATTCATCCACTCTTCCATTGTGCTACAATGCCTCTTCACAACTAAGGTGGCTGTATTTCAGTTTCATAAGTGGCAGGAGAAAGATTTTCTAGAAGTTGAAAACCTGCTGACCCCACTCTCAAGCTCCTCTCAGATTGTAGGGTAGTCTCTAACACTCTACATTCCTAAATTCTTCCCTTTTCTCCTTACCTGCCTTGGTCAGTGTCCAGTTGAGTAAGGTGATTCATATACTCATTCAAGAAAGTTATTAAGTGGCATGTTACAGTGAAAAGAAAGTTCTGGAATCAGAAAACCTAGTTTCGGATTCTATCTCTGGTTCTTACTGTCTGTCACCTTGGGCAAGTCACTTAACATACCCACTGAGATGTTTTTTAATGTAATCTTTTTGTCTGTGTACCTGTTTTCTCGTGTGTAAAATGAATGTTAGATGAGATGACCTCTGAGGTCCCTTTACACTGGAGATCCATGATCCTGTGGTCATGTTCTGTGTTCAGAGCACTATACTAGGTATTGGTGGTGGAGAAGATTTGTTTAAAAATAAAGAAAGTATGGCTCCTGCATTCATGGAGTCTACAATAAGGTAATAAGATAAAAATGCAGGTAACTTAAAAATCTTTCATGTCTCCCAATTTCCTCTAGGATAAAATACATTATCTTCAATTCAGCCTTATCTTTGAAACCCTGCGCTCATTTTACTTTCTATTTGTATTTCACCTTATTGTCTTTTGTAACTCATTGTTCTGGTCAAATTGGTGTCTAACTGCTTTCCTATGTGACATTCCATCCTCTTACTACATTCTTTTGCATATGTCCCCCATACCTGTAATGCAATCCCTACCCCCTCTGCCTCTTAGTCCCAAGCCCAGATTCCTTCAAGATTCAGTTCAAATATTAAAGCTTTCCTCAACTTTCCTATGACTAGCATTTCTTATTTCCTACAATTATTTTCTGTTCCTTTCTGTACCTACATTGCTATTTCTTATCTGTAAGAATGTTGCCGTACAAGGGCAATGGTGTGATAGAGGCCTAGTCTTCAAGCCACAATAAACTGAGTTCAAGTCTCTGCTCTAACTGAGACTGTGTCACCCTGGGCTAGTCTTTAACCTCTCACTTTTCTAGGTAACTCTCTAAAATTTTAAATTGCAGAGAAAAGGCCAAACTAATTGGATCAAAGGAAACTGTCTCATTGCAAAAGGCAAACAGTTAGGTGATGCAGTACTGGGCTTGGAATCAGGGAGACTCATCTTCATGAGTTCAAATCTGGCTTCAGACATTTACTAGCTGTGTGACCCTGGGCAAGTCACTTAGTCCTGTTTGCCTCAGTTCCTCATCTTAAAATGGGCTGGAGAAGAAAATGGCAAACCACTCCAGTACCTCTTCCAAAAAAATCCTAAATGCAGTCGTAAACATCTGGATATAATTGAAACAATTCAATAAAAACAACAAACATCTTAAAGTTCCCTATACCAAGGAAATCATAGGCCCAGTCAAGGAAATGAGTTCCCTCAGTAAAATATACACTTCTTGAGAACAGGGGCCCTTTCATCTTTATCTTCCTATTCTTGATAACTAATAGGGTGCAATTTACACAATACACACTTAATATAAATTGACTTGCTACCACCATGTAACTAAAGAGCTATACTGTAAGAGATACTATTGATACAAGAGAGTATAATGCAGTCAGTTCTGCTATAACGCTTATTTTGAAAACAGGAATTTGTTCTAACACAATCAATATGTCAGGAAACAATTAGAGCACAATGTGGATTGGAAATTTGCTCGTACAAAAATCCATCCTCCAGACACGTCCGGAATCCAGAAAACCGAATCATTTCACAATAATTCACAAGCTGCAGCCCTTCTGACATCCACTACCACAAGAAAACTTCAGGGTTTTATCAAGATGAAATGCCATGTTTATTGTACATCTTTTGGTGCACTAGAGGCTCTGAGCAAAGAAAGGCTGGCTTGCACCCACACAACCCTCTCTCTCTACCTTCAATTATGTTCTTGGCTCTGGCTTCAATCCATTCCCCAGTTTCACCCACTGAGGCCTCTCAGCCGTAGCCATCAACTTTTCTAGCTCAAGCATCTCAGAAACATTATGTAGCCCAAGGCTACAGACACAGCCACCTTTTATTATAGTATTTATATGTTTCTTAACCGTTTAACATGTTTGAAAGCATTTTGTGTATCACCGACAATTTTTGACTTGTGCTTTTAATCCTGTTTTAGCCATAAGCTTGAGGCTTTTGCACAGTACAATGATGTTTAAGAAAAATATGTTCTATTAATTTTTAAAAAACTGGCTGTATTCAGTCCCTACTATCAAGTAGCCTATAATCTCCTTGTAGACAGGTATGTTGCAAGTTTAATAATGGTAGGAGGTAGCATAAGTATCATGCGTGAAACTATTAATGTAGGAAGTCAACTAGGTGGCACAGCGGATAGAGTATCTGTCCTGGAGGCAGGAACACTCATCTCCCTGAGGTCAAATCTGGCCTCAGCCGCTTACCAGTGTGATCCCGGGCAAGTTACTTCATCCTTTCTGCCTCAGTTTTTGAGTTGGAGAAGGAAAACCACATCCCACTATCTGTACCAAGAAAACCTCAAGTGTGATCACAAAAACTCAGATTTGACTAAACTGATTCAACATAGACTTCAGAAGAGAGATTGATTCCTGTGAACTGCTCAAGGAATTAGGAGAAAAGAAAGGTTGTGAAGGATTAAAGACCTGACTCCAGGAGGTGGCAGTAGCAGAAGCAAGAAAGGAATAAATGTGAGAGGTAATTTCCTATTTTTCTTGTATGTAACTTGTTCGCATATATCTGTTTACTCATTGTCTCCTCCATTAGATTATGAGCCCCCTGAGGGCAAGGAGCTGTCTTCTGTCTCTTTTTGCATCCCCAAAGCTTAGCACAGTGCCTGACACATAAGGAGCATGTCAGAGACTGAATATGAGGGAAAATAGAAGTTAAAGATGGCTCAAAGACTTTGTATTTAAATCACTGGGAGAATTACGGTACCATTAAGAGAAAGAGGGAAGTCAGAGGAGTAGGTTTGGTTTAGGACATGAAGCTGAGACACTAGAAATGAGCCATAATTGGAGCCCTGGAGGTCATCGCTGCCTCCACCTTGGGATGTTCCAAGTGGAGCTGGACAGTTCATTGAATCCCCCTGAGAAGGAGGCCATTTGACAAGTGATACAGGATGGCTCCAGGAACTACCCAGTCAAGGAGTTAAGATCTATTTATTCCAGTATGTGCGGCTTAGAACAGACAGTAGCTCAGACAAGAAAACACAAAAACATGTGCTGGTGAAGGGTTGAGATTGGTTCAAAAGCAGCATAGCAAAGAATCCTTGGGTGCCCCTCAGTGAATGTAATGAAGCCACAAAATAACCACTTAAGAGTTGTGGGCAGGGTGGGATCTTGCTTCACAATGGCCTCAGCCCAACTCCACCAGGCTAATTGCAGAACACATAGTACTCAATATTGCTCGAGGCTCATAACCCTCTGAATTACCCAGCCTGGCCCAGGGACATAACAAAACAACATCTGTGCCAAAGTCCTTGGATTTCCCAGCTTTGTGGGTTCTACTCAGATCAGTTACATAGGTTTGCAATTGCACATGGTCTTTGTTATTTTAGCCCCGGATGACTGAAAAAAAAAAGCCTGCAAATCACCACCAGCTGAAATCAGATACTAGGAGTTCTCATATCCAAGACCCACCCTAAGTTGAGCCCATGGAGGGGAGGAGCTTGGGGAGTGGGGATTGCCTGCTAATGCCAGATCTCCCATTAACCATCTGGGTGGCCTCATCCTTTGTCTCTCAAGTGTGTTGCTTCTTGGTCTCGAAGGAAAGAAAATCCGGATCAGGCAGTAGACCACCACATAAAGGAATATGCTTAATTTAATGAACCTTTCAGAAAAGGTTGGCTTTTCACATGTGCACATGTATTTCTAGATTTTCTCAATCAGTTCCACATTCCTTCTAATAGCAAATGCACTTTCTTGAGTTGAAGTTTCCTTTTTTTTTCCCATCAGCACCTTTTGTCCTTGGAATCTCCATCCTTCTCATTAACAGAACCAGAATGTGGAGAGGGTAAAAACTAAGAATCACTCTCTGCTGTGTTGTCTTCCTCAGTACTTGGAGAAGAATCACTTAATAGTTTAACTGATATATTCTAACCATGGATTCTTCTGATATCACAGAGGAGAAGAAATATAGAGATCTTAGGTCCTCACCACTTAATGAAACATTGATTAAACTAGAATATTAGCTGTTCCCTCTAGACTGAACTCAATGTTCCATCCTATACTTCTGTGGGTTTGCACGTCTCCTAAATTGTACCCTCCCCTCTCTCCTGCTTCTTGGAATCATTAGTTTTCTTCAAGACACAGCTTAGGCACCACCTCCTGTGACAGGCCTTTCTGATTACTGCATCTGTTAATGTTTCCTGAAAATACTTGGTATTATTTCGTATATACTTTCTATGTATTTGTCTCTATACAAATTATGTCCCCTAGTAGAATGAAAATTCCCTAAGAACAGAAGTATATCATTTATATCTTCATATCCTAACACAATGAATATTCATTGAACAGATGAAGCATCAGGTGAAGTGCTGGGCTATTTTCATTTATATAAGTTTTGAACAGGGCTTGATCCAATCTACTAACTATCCTTTACCTAAGCATGTGATGGGTAGGTGGGAACAATTTGTTCCAAGGGTCATGAAGGAGGCTCAAGTAGGTACTTGTTGGGAGCTTAGAGTTTAGTCTTATATTGAAGACACCAAGGTCATCCATTACATCCTATAAGAAAGAAGTGTCTTACCAAGAACTCGAGGAAGCCACTGGTGAGTTAGAAAGGACTTTTATTTAACATTCTTGGAAGAGCAGGTGCCTACCAAGTAGACCAAGTAGCTGCACGCATTGAGACAAATACGTGGCTTTTTACTTCTTATTCCCAATTCATATTCCCCTCCCCTGTTTCCCCATTGGTTGGGTACCAGAATGTCTAAATTCCCCATGTAGTTTTCTGCCCCTGTTTACATCTCCCAGTACTTTACCCCATTCTCTTCATTTTCTTTATAATTTCCAGTTGCCTTGTAAGTACCTGCATCTTGTTTAGTAACTTGGTTTTTAAGCAGAAGCAACAACTTCCTTTTTCCCACAATCCTCATCATCACCAGTCATCTTGATTTTAGTCTTGTCACTGGACTTCAATGACCCTAGAAGAGAGAGTGAGGCTGATGTCTTTGCTCGGTTCTGTGCTACTTAACCTGATTCATGCACAAGTCAATCTATCACCCTCCTAATACTGATCCTCTTCAAAAATGAAAGACAGACAGCAACAACCTAAAACCAATTAATTGATAATATTAATCAATTAATAATATTAATCAATCAATAAGTATTTATGAAATATTCATGTCCCTGGTACTGTGCTAAGATACTAATACAATAAATGAAACATACCCTACTCTCAGGGAACTTACATTCTTAAAGGACACATTTGCATGGTTGAATTGGGTGGGGCCTCTAGTCAAGCCAACCAGTGATGGAAGTAATCTTGATTAGAGAGGCATACTTCATTTATAAGAGTCATAGCCCTGGAGACAGATGATCTGGGTTCAGATCCAACCGCTGCCAAGTATGTCTTAGTTATGAGTCCATGAGAAAGTGGTTTCACCTTCATAGGTCTCCATTTTAGAATATATAACAGCAAGAGGAATTGGATTAGATGACCTTTGAGGTCTCTTTTAGCTCTGGAGCTATGATTTTCTGATTGCAGCTGAGAATTAAACATTTAAAGAGCAGTTTTCATGGTGAATTTGCAGTTGTAGCACTTCTTCAGGTAAGACAGAAAATATGGGAATGGTCAGAGAATATGACAAGGCTCGAAACTACAAATTTCCTACTCCTATTTCTCACTGTCCTTGTTCATACATTCTATGTTCCAGTTAAATTGGACTGTTCATGATTTGGTGAATATACTCTTCAACATTTCTGCTGACAAGACCATGGTTTTTGTTTTCATGCTCTCTTTGTTTGGAGAGTTATCTCTGTCCTTCCCCTTTAATTACTTATTAAAATCCTATCCACTGTTCACATGTTAACTCTGAAGCCACCTCCTCTGAAAGCCTTCTTTGAATGACCTCTGCCCTTATGTAATTGATTACAAAAATTTGCCTCTCTTTTTCTAGCACTTATCTTATGTACTGGATCTATTCATGGCATGATGGAGTCATTAGACTTACAGTCAAGAGAGATGTGGGTTCAGATTGCAGCTTTGACAAATATTAGTTTGTGAATTATAAGAAAATCACTTAATTCCTCTGGCCATTGGTTTCCTTCCACAGAAAATGAGGCTACTACCAGACTGGGGGGGGGGGGGGTCAGAGCCAAGATGACAGAGTAGAAAGATGAACATGTAAAAGTTCTTCCCCATAGCCCACAAAATATCTGTAAAAAATGACTCTAAACAAATTCTAGAGCAGCAGAAGCCACAAAGTGACCGAGTGAAAGAGATTTCTAGCCCAAATCAGCCCAGAAGGCTGACAGGAAAGGTCTGTTGCACCAGGCTCGGACTGGTGCAGTCTGGCCACATGGCTTGTCAGGGACCATCTACATTAAGGGATTGAAGGGCTTGGAATACGATATTCCAGAAGTCAAAGGAACTAGGACTAAAACCAAGGATCACCTACCCAGAAAAACTGAGTATAATATTTCAAGGGAAAAAATGGTTTTTCAATGAAATAGAGGACTTTCAAGCATTCTTGATGAAAAGACCAGAGCTGAATAGAAAATTTGACTTTCAAACACAAGAGTCAAGAGAAGTATGAAAAGGTAAACAGGAAAGAGAAATCCTAAGTGACTTACTAAAATTGAACTGTTTATATTCCTACATCAAAAGATCATATTTGTAACTCTTGAAACTTTTCTCAGTATTTCCATGGTTGGAGGGATTATACACACACGCACACACACACACACACACACACACACACGCACACACACACACACAGGATACAGGGTGAGTTGAATAAGAAGGAATATCTAAAAAAACAAAATTAAGGTGTAAGAGAGGACTATATTGGGGAGGAGAAAGGGAGAAATGGAATGGGGCAAACTATCTCATAAAAGAGGCAAGAAAACCTTTTTCAATGGAGGGGAAAAGGGGGAAGGTGAGACGAAAAAATGAAGCTTACTCCTCATCACATTTGGCTTAAGAAGGAAATAACACATGCACTCAATTTGGCATGAAAATTCTTCTTACACTACAGGAAAGTAGGGGAGAAGGGGATAAGTTGGGTGGGGTGATGATAGAAGGGAGGGCAAATGGGAGAAAGGAGTAATTAGAAGTAAACACTTTTGGGGAGCGACAAGGTCAAAAGACGATAGAATAAATGTGGGGACAGGACAGGATGGAGGGAAATATAGTTAGTCTTACACAACATGACTATTATGGAAGTCTTTTGCAAAGCTACACATATGTAGCCTATATTGAATTGCTTGCCTTCTCAGTGGGGATGGGTGGGAGGGGAGGAAGGGAGAGAAATTGGAACTCAAAGTTTTAGGAGCGAATGTTAAGAATTGTTTTTGCGAGCAAATGGGACACAAGAAATACAAGTAATTGGGTATAGAAATTTATCTTGCCCTACCAGAAAAGAGAGAAGATGGGGATAAGGGAAGGGAGGGGTGTGATAGAAAGGAGGGCAGATTGGGAGATAGGGTAATCAGAATACATGGTGTTTTGGGAGTGGGGAAGGGGAGACAGGAAGAAAACTTGGAACTCAAAATTTTGTGGAAATGAAAGTTGAAAACTAAAACTAAATAAATAAACAAAAAATGAGGCTACTAATACCTTTTAGACCTATATCACAGAACCAGTGTGAGGACCAAATAAGTAATATGTACAAAAGGCTCTGCAAATTTTTGAGCACTATATAAATACCAGTTCTCATTGTTATTTCCCATACTACACTGTAAATTCCTTAGATAATGGGAATGTTATATTCTTGTTGATATTTTTGGTGCCAAATAGAGTAACTTATACATTGTAAATTCTTAGTGCATGTTTGTTGAATTTAAATCAATGGATTGAATTGAATTAAGCTTAAACTAAATTATCCACACTGAACCTAACTGAGCTGAGCTGAATAGAAGTGGCACCAAGCTCCTCTTCAGTACAGGTTACTTAGACAAGTGACAGAAGGAAGTAGATAGAAGTAGAGTAAGCACTGAGTTATAAGGCACCGTGGTTAAGCGGAAAAAAATGTTGGATGTAAGGTCAGAGACCCTGAGCTCAAGACCTGGCTCTACTTGTTTGACCTTGGGCAAGTCATTTAATCTCTGAGTCTCTCTTTTTCCATCTGTAAAATGAAAGTATTGGAATAAGTGACCTCTAAGTTCTCTTCCAGCTTTAAATCAGTGGCCATACTATTATCCCATTATCTTAAAAATAAATAACACTGGTATGATTCTAGGATCAAGTGAACCAGAGCATCAGTTAAACAAAATCCAAAAACTCCCCAACAATTAGAATAATGCAAATAGGTACAGATATAGATGATACAGATATAGATATGCTCAATAATTAGACTCAACCCTCTGATTTAGTTATCTAACCCAGGCTTCTGAAAGAGTATAGAAAATCCCCAACTTCTAGATGCACACATAGAGGACTTGACTATCCGATCTCTTCCAAGATGGCAGACCTACTGGACTCTATTCCAAGCTCGATGGAGAAACTGCCCAGTGGCAGTGACCAGGAGACCCACTGTAAGGCCCAAGAACAGGCTGCTTGCCTGAAGAAATTGCAGGAACAGGAGAAGTATCAGAAAATTGAATTTTGAAAGTGGATAGAGAAAGAGGTGCCAGATTTCATCCAGAACAGTGGTCAGACCAAGAGAAAGTTCCAGCCAATGAACAAGCCTAACCTCATTCTCCTTTGGGAAGGATGATAAATGCCAATATGTCATGATCTTCAAAAAGGAGTTTGCACACTCTGATGAAGAGTTTGACTTATACAATCATAGGGAGGAGTTGGATCCACAGGAGGCAGAGAAGAAACAGAGACGTAAGGAGTTATCCCAGTGGCAAGAGGAAGAAGCTGCCCAGCAAGGACCTGCTGTGGGAGCCCTGTGAGTGACTACAAGGGCAAATACGGTCACCTCGTTGGGAAAGGGGCAGCAAAGGATGTTGTCCACATGCTACAGGTCAACAAGACCTATGACAGTGCTCCAGTAACCAATTAGAGGGATACATGCTCCACTGAGGAAGCCATGAATGAGATCCACAGCAAGAAACATCTTTGTCAGGGTGGAGAGGAAGGGACTTACAGCTCCTAGATCCTTTTTCTATCTCCTCCCCTTGCAACCCCTCTGTGGCTTTGAAAAGGGGGCATGGGGCCACAGATGAAGTTTCAGGCACTATAAGGCTATCATGTCTTGACTTCTGATGACCACTCCAGCGATTGACTCCTATTTGAGCCATTAGGATGGTGAGATGGGTATAGGGGCTCTCCTATGGTGATCTGGTCTGAGTGGCTTTAGATTTTTTACTGTTGGTTATATGGAATAGTTAAGTGAACTCCTTCCAATTTCCCCCAAAAGATGCATGACAGAATGTAAGAGTGAATATTTAATCTATATTATACTCCTTTTTCCTGGGGGTGTTTCTTTTTCCTCAAGGCTAAGGTAACTTTATGGTCAAAAAACACTCTTTGACCCCATGTGCTGATTTGTATATGGGGCAAACCAGATATCTCGGGGGAAAAAAAGACTTGAATATCCAGGCAAACAACTCTACCTAAGGTATCAAACACCAGGATTTCTTGAACATGTAGATAGAGATAGAATCGTAGTAAATTCTATAAGAATGGTGTTTCCACGGAGCTATCCATGGTGCTGTGATTGCCATAGTTGGAGCTTACTCATCATTATGGCTCTGATCTATCTCTTGTTGATTGTCTGTTTCTGCACTGAACCTTATTAATCTACTCTATAAGGCTTAATCAAATGCCTGTCACCCACATACTGCCTTGCACCTTGCCAAGCCAACTTTTCTGACTTTTCTCATTGCCTGATTCCCAACTACAATTCAGAAATTCATGGACCTTACCTGCTTTACTCTTTTGCCTGAGTCTTCAAGCCCACTCTATCTCAGGAGCTAAGTTCACCAGTCCAGAACAAGAACAATGTGAAAATCCTCATTTCTGGTTCTCTTATGATAACTGATTGACAGCTTTCCCCTGACTTTCAACTTATGATTGTTTCTGGGTCTCTGATGACTTCACCATATTTAGTTTATTTCATCATATTTCACCATATTTATTTTTCACCATATTTTGTTCAGACCCCAAGCCCAGCAGATTCCTTGTTCTCTTGGTTCTGCTTCCTCACTCCATACTTAAAGCTTTAAGTTTCAATGGTCTTGGTGCTGATAAAAAATTAGTTTGTGAACAGATTGTGTAAGACCTAAGCACAAGATTGATGATGATGACAGTTTACATTTAGACGTTTTAAAATTTACAAAATACTTTATACATATTATTTCATTTGATCTTTATAACAATCCTGTAAGGTTGTAGGTGCTGTTATTAATCTGAACGCGATGGATTTTTAATGAATGTTTGTTCAATAAATGATTGGTAATTTGGAACTTGTTGCATTGTCCACTGCTTCTGAGAACACATCTCCAGGGACAAGAAACTAGAAGCAAGCTTAACTAATAAGTTCAGATAGGCAGTTATAGCCTAGATCTGACTTCACAGGTTTTCATCATTAGTTCTGATACACATTCTCAGGAAGTACTTATATAATACAAAGTGTGAACCTGCTGACCAACACAGGTACACATGAACATCCCAAGCACACCACAATGATAAAACCTTTGAAGGAAATGAACAGTTGGACCTCATGGTTTTCACTGCCCTTTATCTTCCAGCCTCTAACAATCTCTTCTACAAAATCACTTTTTCTTATTCTCAATACAATTTCTATTGGCTCTCAAAAAAGCTTCTATCACCACCACACTCTCTTGCCACTCACCCTAGTCTCTGAATACATCAAACCGCTCATACAACTACTCTCTTCCTATGTCATGACACTGCTAAACGTTCTGGCAAAAACACAGATACAATGAACTGTACTTCTCGTATGGGCTGTTCTTATTTCACCAAGAAATAATGGGAGGAGGTGGGACTTCCCCCCATACTGCAAATGCTAGGACCTATGCCTAACTCTGCCTCCAATTACTAAAAAGCTATAATACCTAGAAAGAGTCACTGAAGATTTTTCAACATGAGGGATAAAAGAAAGAATAAAGAAAGGAAAGAAGGAAAGGGGAAGAAGGAAAGAGGAAAGAATGGAGGGAGGGAAGAAAGAAGGAAGGAAGGAAAGGGAAAAAGGAAGGAAAGAAGGAAGGAAGGAAGGAAGGAAGGAAGGAAGGAAGGAAGGAAGGAAGGAAGGAAGGAAGGAAGGAAGGAAGGAAGGAAGGAAGGAAGGAAGGAAGGAAGGAAGGAAGAGTGAGCACATAGCAAGCACTGTGCTAAGCCCTGGGAAAACAAATACAAATATGAAAGCAAAGACAGTGCCTGTCCTGAAGGATCTTGCATTCCAGTGTACTCAGACCATACTAAAAGAGGAGTGAGGGCCAGGGAGGGTCACTTTGGTCAAGAAAATTATATGGATAGTGAGTGGAACCGCAGAAGAGCAAATCTACTTCTAGGAACAATGACAATGATTGATTTAATTATGGTTTCAATACATAAATAAACATTTATTAAGTACTTCTTATGTACCAGGTCCTAAACTATGTGCTGGGGATACAAAAAGAGGCAAAAGATAGTTCTTTCCCTCAGGGAGCTCACAATCTAATGGGGGAGACAACATGAAAATAAATGGATATAAAGCAAACTATACAAAGGATAAAAGGAAGTAACTAATAGAGGGAAGTCCCTGGAATTATAAGGAGTTGGAAAAGACTTTTGGGATAAAATTGGTATGGTGGCAAAGCTTCTGCTGATATTGTTGAGAAAAACAATGACTGGGTGGGAGAGGTAAGACATGAAGTCAATGGTGACCATTCGTTGTGGTTCAGTCACTTTTCAGTTGTGTTTGACTCTTCATGATTTCCTTCAGAGTTTTATTAGCAAAGATTCTGGAGTGGTTTGCCATTCCTTTCTCCAGCTCATTTTACAGAAGAGAAAACTGAGGCAAAAAAAGTTAAGTGACTAACTTAGGGTCACATAGCTAGGATCTGTCTGAGGCCAGATTTGAACTCAAGAAGATGAGTCCTCCTTACTCTATGCACTGTGCCACCTCCTTGCCCAAATTGTGACAAGAGTCTGCCCAAAAATGTGGACCAGGTGAGGCAATCACCAATCAGAACATGATTGCTCCAGGAAAGAAGTGCCAGGTACAAAATAGTTAAAACATCCAGGGTGTGGTTTCTGGTCCAACTGGCAACTGTTGAGACTGTCAAGAAGATGGATAGTGAACAGAGAGTTTTTAGGAATATGAAAAGAATGAATCCTCCCATGAGGTCAATACCAAGTTGGAGTGGCAAGATCCTGGAGGCAAGGAGACTAGTTTAGAGGATTTTTTCAGTGACAAGAAACTAAATTATAGTGGCGGTAGTAAAAACTAAAAGAAAAGAAAATTTGAGAAGCTTTATACAGGAAAATCAATAGGATTCAGTAGCTTATTGGAATCAGAGCTAAGAGAGACTCATATACAAAAATATAATATAAGCATGCAATAGAACTTTGGAATAGAAGTCACTTTTAAAGACATATCATGAATCCTAAATGGAAAATAATTGAAAATGTTGTTGTAGGGAATGAGAATTTGGGAGAGATAGGACCTTTGCTACTGGTCCATCCCAGGAGAAAATTAGAACTAGAAGATGGGAAGAAGGAATTCTTGATTAAAATGAAAAAAATCTATCATATTTATATTTAATTCAGTCCTTATAAGTCGCTTGACTAGACATATTAATAATGATGATGATGATATTTATATAATGCTTTAGAGTTTTGAACTCAGATAAGTCTTCCTGACTCCAGGCTGGCACTCTATCCACTGTGCCACCTACATGTCTAGTGGGAACCTAGGGCAAGTTAATTAACCTCCCTGTATCTCCGTTTCCTCATCTGCAAAATGAAGATGTTGGACTAGAATCAGGGAGGGGGAACCTTTGATGCTCTAGGTCCTTGAGTGTGATCTTTTGATTGAGTCCAAGTTTTACAGAATAAATCCTTTTATGAGAAGGATTTGTTCCTTGAAGATTGGATTCAAAGGGCTGCACTCGAGGACCTAGAGGGCCATATTTGACCTTGAGGCCGCAGGCCTCAGTGGGGATACCCCTAGTAGGTGACTTCTCAAGTCCTTTCCAGATCAAGATTTATGATTCTCTAAGTCCATGGATTTGAAGTAGGGGGATAAAACTGGAATGAGTACACACAAAAGGTCCAGGATCATAGCAAACATTTCCATATTGATAAGAATGAGACAGATATTAGCGCTAAAAGGGAGAGCAAGGGCAGAACCCAACAATCGAGGACCCAGTACCAGCATGAGATCTGCGTTGGAGACGAAGTATAGACAGGAAAATAGATGAAGCACCAGTAACCAAAAAAAAAAAAAAAATAAGGCAAAGCGTTACTTCAACAGCCAACTTTGATCCACTTCCTTTAGGGAAGTAGCCCCTCCTCACATATTGCTATTTTGGGGCCTGTTGGTGAAAGAAAATGAAAACCTTTGACTAGAATGAGGATTAAGAGAGGACATCCTGACAGCAGTCTCAAAGTCAGCAGCCCAGTTACTGTCAGGGTAATCTGATCATAGAAATTTGAAGAGGGTTTCTCTTCCAGGGGCACACCACCATATGCTTTTTTCTTAGAATCACAAACTAAATTACATTATGACCCAAGGATGATCATGTTCTCAGTCCTGTGTGACTCTGCCCATCATCGCTAAAATCAAATGGAGCCATGCTGAGCAAAAACCAAATATAATTTATTGCAGACAATTGGCATTGAAGAACGACCAAAAACCATGACCAACAGCCAATATGATCTGTCAGAATTAATGTAAGCAGCAACTACAAGTAATGATATCAACCACCTCCATATGACATGAATAATCAAATGGGGGCAGTGGGTTACTAAAAATCAAACTTAAGAGATGGCTATGTGAACCAACGACCTTCATCTCGATAGTTTAGAGATAAAAAAATCTAAATAAAGCAGGTTAAAGATCTTAATCCGGAATCCAAATATATCTAAAGAGAGATGTCAGGGTATCTGTGAACTTAAATGGGGCAAAAAGTTACATCTTTGCCATCACTAACCTTTAATTGAGAAATTTAACATTTGCTGTAATTATGAATGTACGCAATATGCATTATCTGAGGAAGGGTCTATCGGCAAACTTTGCTAGTCTTCTAATTTGTGTCCATGGCACAAATAAAGGTAAACACATGTTAGTAATTTATCTAAGATTTTATAGCATCACAGTACGGGGTTTGCTTCAGAATTCCAGAACTTTCTCTGGGATAGCCAACCTAATTACTTCTCTCCAGCAGAGCAGGACAAATAACTATTTCCCCATTATTCCCCTACTAACAGGGCACTAAAGTGCGTGAATGAAATCCTTCCAAATGCCCCTTTGACATGACTGTCTACCCCTGCATTAGAAACTGGGACCTGATAACTGCCAGGGTTTGCCAAAACGGAATCCACTGGACAGTTGGAATTCTTGTAGCATTCGCAGCTGCTCCCCTGTTCCCTTTCAGATCCATGAACTTGATTCCTCCCAGCCTGGAGACAAGTTGTGAAGCAAGAGAGTAAATAAAACGTTAATTCAAAAAGGGAAAAGATGTCTAAAACATATGGTCAGGTCCAGAGGTGTCTCCAGTAGAAAAAAGCCCCCATAGAGCTATAACATTGAAGTAGTGTTCATGGTTTGGACCCAGAACCAATTTCATTCTCACCGCATGTTATCCCTGAGAAGTCTGAGTAAGACAAGCATTTTGCCATCATTCCCCAGAGGTCCTCTGAATGATATGGTTCAGGCTTCTAGGCTGGGAGTGGTAAGTGAAAGAGGAGCAGAGAGAGAGGAAGGATGGAGAATATTCAGATCCACATTAGAAACTGGGTACAAATAAGGAATCACTGTAAATATAGATATATTGAGGTGTTTTCTTCTTACCTGACTTAACATATACACACTTTATTAAGTCCTTGAGTCCCCAGATGAATAGGTAAATATTTTGTCACCTAACAACTGCAGCTGTGACAAAAACCCTGGACAAGGAAATTTTTACATTTTCTGTATTCTCAGCCAGAAGATCTTTGAGACTATAGATGCTATTCAGAATGGCTGGAGATTGAAAGTCTACTCAGGAGGGCATGGAACAGTAGGAAGAACATGCAATTTGGAGTTGTAAGGTCTGGATTTAATCTCTGGCCCTTTAGCTTACTATTTGTGTGACTTGGGGCAAGTTATTTTCTCTGAACCTCAATTCCTCATCTGTGAAATGGGGGTGGGTGAGGAGGAGGTTAGACTAAAGAGCCTCTAAAACCCTTTTCAGCTCCAAATCTATGACTTCAACATCCTCTGAACTTCCAAAAGAACATATTCACTTCATTTTCTGTCTTCTGTGGTGCACATGATAGCAACACAACTGTTTGATGATAATAATGTGCTTTTTCCACTTCTTTAAGGTTTACAAAGCACTTTCACAAAACAACTCCATAGGTAGTACAGGTATTTTTATTCCTATTTTACAAATCAGGAAATCAAGGACCAAACTGGCTAAGTGATTTTCCCTCATGGTCACCCAGATAGTAAACATGAGTGACAGAATTCAAACCCAGGACCTCCAACTCTAAGGAAATTGATGCTTTCACTATGCCACCTTTCCCTCTTCCAAGGGCAGAATCACTCTACATCAAAGCAGAAAAATTCAGTATTACCATGCCACTTTTCTATTACCTGAGTGGTAAGGAGCATGCTTGAAACAAGTTAATTTCCCCCCACCCAACAAAGCCTGAGAGTCAGAAATTGTCCCAATTCTCCCTAACTCTTCTTTGCAGACTACATGAAGTCACCATTATGCAATTAATATCTTTTTCTTCTCACTTCTCCCTTTCTTTATGGTAGAACAGAATTTGACTTTCAGATCTCTGTTCTGTCTCAGATCTGTTCATTGGAATCTGCTGTCAGTCTTTTTCTAGATTTTGCTTTGCTTTCTTAATTTATTTGTGATAGTTTACTATTACTCATTTAAGAATTAAGTTTAATAGAATGTCTGATTTTTTTGATTAAGTGGTCATTAAACCAGGATCAGTGGGCTGTTATTATTGGAGTTTTTCAGTTCTTGCTAATAAACTTTCTGAAGTGCATTACGTCTTATTTATTATTTAATAAGCATAGTATGTGTGATCTTTGGTGTATCACTAAGGAACTTGCAGAGGCATAATTAAAATATCCACTTTTCCCTGTCCAGAATATGTCATTGCTGGTTTTGTATCCATAAGGATCAATCCATTCATGTGAACAATTCACTTTTACTCCCACCATACCATCTTCCTACCACCCCTGCCAATACTCAGGTAGCCTTCTAGAGCTAGGTAGCCCCAGATCTCAGACCAGACAATGGCTTATCTTCATATCACATCCAAATCATCTAGACCATTTTGTCATCTCCCTCTTGCCATGCCATACATCCTCTCCCCACAGTCTCATTTTCTGCCTCTTGTTCTGAGTACAATATTCAAATGAACAGTATCATTGTTTCTGAAAAGTGTACATCAGTTGATTGCACTATGAGTTGATTCACCATCGCTATAACTTCCCAGTCACTATGTGCTGTAGCCACCATTCCATACATTGTCTTTTTCTATTAAAATATAATCTTCTTGAGAGAATGGGATGATCCCACTTTTTATATGTGTATCCTCAACTTTCTGCATAATGCCTTGAACACGGTAAATGTTTAATAATTTATTTTATTCATCTATGATTATTCCAGGAAAAAAGAGCTAGCTCATATTTCATAGCACCCCTTGGTACTATTTTGTTTTTTTCTATCCATTTGCATGCAAAGGTCCCATAGCTAAGATATTTCAGTTAGTTCAAAGGGAAAAATCTTCATTCATACCTATAATCTGAGCAGAATATATTATTTGACATCTTTACCCAGTAACAGGAAAGGATCTCTTCAAGTGCTCTCTGGTCAAGCTAAGTTCCCTGGAAAAATTAAGGTAGAAATTATTTCAAAGTAATCCACACATCTGCTATCTGAGCTGGAGCATTAAGTCAGTTTCCTAGGGAAATGGAACAACTGGGGAAATGAGAACTATGAAGTACACTGGTTATTTGCCTGTGGGATCCTATCCTGAAGCTTGCTTTCACTCCTTTGTGGAGTTTGGTTGGCTGCTAGAAGAAAGCTGAGGTTGCATCTTCATTCTAGAACCTTGAACAGCTACAACACCTACAATACCACAGGGGGAAACTGAGAAGACAAATATGAAGTTGGGAAGGAGGCTTGTGTTTTTCAATTCAGCTTGTTTACTCCTAGGGGAAAAGTGTCTGGAGAAATGTTCACTAGGGAGACCATCTCATAGTTGATAGAAAGCTAGCCTAGGAGCCAGAAAGACCTGGGATCAAGTCCTTGTTCTGAAACATGCTGATTATGTGACCATGGGCATATCATTTAATTCCTTTTAACCTGTTTCCTCTTCTGTAAAATGAAGCTACTAGCACCTTCCTCAAAATGTTACTGTAATTATCAAATCAATTGAAATAATATATGTCAGGTACTTTGTACACTTTAAGGTGTCATATAAATAATAACTTACAGATAAAAACAAATGAATTAATAAATAAATAAATGAGATAAATATAACAAATAGATATTGACTCCAAAGGAAGGTGTTGACCTGTACGGATAGGAGCTTCTCATCCAGGAGCTCCCTTTTACAGACTGAATCCTCACCACCAAACCTGTCCATGAAAAAGGGCCAAAAGTTTGATAGGGGAGGCTCAAACTTCTGTGTAACAACAGTAGAACATTTCCTAAGACTTGATTTAAAAAAAAAAACCCAGAATGTGCTTCTTCTACTGGTATCCTCCCAATGCCAGGAAAAAAATGAAAAAGTATCATGAGTAAAGTCCCCCCACCATATGGGAGAAGAAGGGTAAAAGTCGTACATGATGGGCAGGCATGGGCAATTCACAGTCTGCATCACTGGAGGAAATTTGCAAATCAATAAGATCATAGATTCATTTGAATACCTGAGTATTTACGATTTTTCTTAAGTATCAAAATGAACTCATGGAAAGTCAGACTGTACATTTGAAATGCCCCCAAAAAACTGAATTAGGGAATTCCAAATGGTTCCCTAGAGCCAGGAACTCTAGGGCATCGCTAGATCTAGGAGTCATTTCTGCGCCTTCTTTCACATAACCATTTATGTAAGGAATGGAGGACAAGATGACAGCTGCCATTTATAAATGGGAAGCATTAGAATGCCAGGGAACTCCAATAGTCCAGAGTTCAAATGCCAGCTCTGTCACTTATTACCTGAGCAGCCTAGTCAGTTAATATCTCTGGACCTCAGTTTTCTCATCTATAGAAGGAGGGGAATATGGAAGGATTGAAGGAAAATAGGCACATTTATGCATTGTTCATTGGAGCTATGAACTGGTCCAACCAGTCTGGAAAGCAATTTGGAGAAATGCCCCGAAAGTTACTAAATTCTTTGTATTTTTTGATCCAGCAATGTCACTCCTATTCACCAAAGAAATCAAAGAAAGAGGAAAAAACCCATACATACAAAAATATTTAGAGCAGCACTTTTGATAATGACAAAGAACTGGAATGTAAAGAAGTATCCTTCAGTTGGGTTGTTGCTAAAGATGCTCTGTGAGTGTCTTTGCTCTGTGGGCAGAGAAGCGATAGCTCAAAAGAAATGTGAAATGTACAAATTTAGCGACATCTCCTTCCCAATGTTCATCCTGACTATTTGTGCCTGGCTTGTGGCAGAGCCTTCTCCATTACTTCATAGTAATTTTGATCAGCCACAGTAGGACACACTATACACTGACCCCGACATCACGATGTCATTTTGGTCCTCTTTGATTATGAAATACAACAATGAACACTGAATGACTAAATAAATTGCTGTTTATGAATGTGATGAATTACTATTTTGATGTAAGAAATTATGAAAGTGAAAATTTCAGAGAAACCTGAGAAGACATATGTGAAAGTGATCTACGTATCCTATTCCATATTCTCTGCTAACCTCCAGTCTTGCATCTGCAACTGCCTTTCTGATATCTTGAACTGGATGTCCCTTAAACAGCTAAAACTCAATCAACTTGTCCAAACTTGAAATCATTATCTTTTCCTCCCTACTTCCTGGCTTCCTTATTTCTATAGCGGGTAATACTATCCTTCCACGCTCTCAGGTTCACAAGCTAGATGTCATCTTCAACTGCTCACTATTTCACACTATTCATACATAATCTGTTACTAAAGCCTATTAATTTTACCTTTGTAACATATCTCAAATATATCTCCTTTTCTCCTCTGAGATTGCCACCACTTTGGTGTAGACACTTGTCACATCACACCCAGACTGTTGTAATAGCCAAGTGGTACGTCTCTCTGCCTCAAGTGTCTCCCCATGCCGATCCATCCTCCATTCAACCACCAAAGTGTTTTCCCAAAGTGCAGGTCTGGCCATATCACTCCTGTACTCAGGCAACTCCACTTGCTCCCTAACACCTCCAAGATCAAATATAAAATCTTCTGTTTAACTTGAAAGATCTTCGTAACCTAGCCCCCTCCTACCTTTCCAATCTTCTTACACCTTACTCTTTGATCTAAAGACTGACCAGCCTCTTTACTGGGTCAAGAACAAGGTACTTCATCTTTTGGCTCCAGGCATTCTCTCTAGCTATCCATCACATCTGAAATGTTTTTGTCCTTATCTCTTTCTAATGTCTTCCCCCACAAGTCCCAGTCAAAATCTCATCTTCTACAGGAAGACTTTCTCAACCTCTCTCAACTCTACTGCCTTCTCTTTCTTAATTATTTACTAATTGTCCTATATAGAGTTTGTTTGTACACATTTGTTTTCTTATCTCCACCATGAGATTGCAAGTTCCTTGAATGTAGAAAAAATATTTTGCTATTTTTATATATGAACAGGGCTTAGCACACTGCCTGGCATATACTAGGCACTTAATAAATGTTTATTGACTGAATGATGCAGAAGGAACAGAACTAGGAGAAAAATTAACCCAATGAACATTTTTAAAACAAACATTTGAAAACCTCAGAACTCTGATCAGTACAATAATCAATCATTATTCCAGTGATCCTACCTTAATCCTCTTCTATCTGCCTCCTGACAGAGAAATTATGGACCCAAAATGCAAACTGAGAAAGGAGACATATTTTTGGACATGACCAATGGGGGAGGGGATAATTGGCTTTGTTATTTATTATAAGGGTTTGTGGGATTTTCATGGGGGGAGGAGAGAAGATAAACATTTGCTCATTGAAAAAATAATATTTTTTTTTAAATTGATGCATTGGATCACTTATAATATCCTTTCCAATTCTAAATCTATGACCTTAAGATTTACAAAGAGCCTGGTGTAAATTATCTCACTTGACTCTTACAACCTGTGAGACAGATATTAAGGGTAGTTTTGTCTTTGAAAGAAAGGAACCTGAGGATAAGGGAATTTAAATTATTTATATTGAGCACGCATTTACTAAGTGCCAGAATCAGGATTCAAATACAGCTCCTTTGGGACTTCAAGTTCAATGTTTTTGCTATTTCCCTATCTGATGCTACACCCTTGGCAGTAGCTCCGAACCACGCCAGTCTCACAGCTTATGGGCATACCTGTCTCACACAACTGCTCAAAAATTTTGCAAGCAGTGTCCTTTCCTCTTCTTCGGAATTTACCAATCACCTTTCATGGGAAGATTCCTCGGATTATCACTGAGTAGTAACACATGTTTAAGTGCCCATTCAGGTAGGACAGTCTCCACAAAGAAGACTGGGAAAATTCTTTAGTTATTAGAAAGTAGGCTGAGCAAATCACAAAAGAAGCCTATTTGCCCACAGGATGCTAGATTGCTCCAGTCTAAGACGACCTGACCTTGATGACTACCAAGTGCCAGAAACCAAGTACATCATTAAGTCCCTGTCAAGAACAGGCAAGAGTATTCCGTGAATCACTAAATGAGTCAGTGAAAGAACTAGAAGAGACTCTTGACTGCAAGAGTCTTTCTGGAGAGGCAAACAACAGTGACAAATAGCTTTATTTCGAGGCCAGTATGCAAGCTAGGCATGCACATGGCTATTTGGTCACCTTCTCAAGAATGGTAATGATTTAAGCCAGACCTTTTTAAAAACTCAAAAAACTAAGAAAACAAAATAGACATTTGGATTTCATTTATTTTCTAGGAGCTAGGCTGGAAAACAACTTTTTTAAAAAGTCACATTTATGAGTTTATTTAATAGCCATGGCTTTCCCCTTATTCTCTCATTTTTGTTGAGATGTTACTAATAGCTCAAATTTACATGGCAGTGTAAAAAAACTTTCGAAACATTTGACATACATCATCTTGTTTTTTTTTAATAAATTTATTTAACTTTTTACATTCATTTTCACAAAATTTTGGGTTCCAAATTTTCTCCCCATTTGTCACCTCCCCCACCCCAATACACCAAGCATTCTAATTTCCCCTATTACCAATCTGCCCTCTCTTCTATCATCCCTCCCTTCTCTTGTCCCCATCTTCTCTTATGTCCTGTAGGGCCAGATGACTTTCTATTCCCCATTAACTATATTTCTTATTTCCTAGTAGCAAGAACAATACTAAACAGTTGTTCCTAAAACTTTGAGTTCCAACTTCTCCCCATCCCTCCCTCCCCACCCATTTCCTTTGGAAAGGTAGGCAGTTCAATATAGGCCATATCAGTGTAGTTTTGCAAATGACTTCCATAATAGTCGTGTTGTGTAAGACTAACTATATTTCCCTCCATCCTGTCCTGCCCCCAATTGCTTCTATTCTCTCTTTTGATCCTGTCCCTCCCCAAGTATTGACTTCAAATTGCTCCCTCCTCCCATTGCCCTCCCTTCCATCATCCCCCCACACCCTGCTTATCCCCTTCTCCCCCACTTTCCTGTATTGTAAGATAGGTTTTCATACCAAAATGAGTGTGCATTTTATTCCTTCCTTTAGTCGAATGTGATGAGAGTAAACTTCATGTTTTTTCTCTCAGCTCCCCTCTTTTTCTCTCCACTAAAAAGTCTCCTGCCGGCCTCCCCATTCCATTTCTCCCTCTCTCCTCCCAATACATTTCTCTCTCACTGCTTAACTTCATTTTTTTAAGATATGACCCCATCCTATTCAATTCACTCTGTGCTGTCTCTGTGTGTGCATGCACGTGTGTGTGTGTGTGTGTGTGTGTTGTCCCACCAACTATCCAGATACTGAAAAGTTTCAAGAGTTACAAATATTATCTTTCCATGTAGGAATGTAAACTGTTCAACTTTGATAAATCCCTTATGACTTCCCTTTGCTGTTTACTTTTTCATGCTTCTTCTCCTTCTTGTGTTTGAAAGTCAAATTTTCTTTTCAGCTCTGGTCTTTTCATCAAGAATGCTTGAAAGTCCTCTATTTCATGAAGGACCATATTTTCCCCTGAAGTATTATACTCAGTTTTGCTGGGTAGGTGATTCTTGGTTTGAGTCCTAGTTCCTTTGACTTCTGGAATATCATATTCCATGCCTTTCGATCCCTTAATGTAGAAGCTGCTAGATCTTGTGTTATCCTGATTGTATTTCCAAAATACTTGAATTGTTTCTTTCTGACTGCTTGCAATATTTTCTCCTTGACCTGGGAATTCTGGAATTTGGCCACAATGTTCCTAGGAGTTTCTCTTTTTGGATCTCTTTCAGGTTGGTGATTGATGGATTCCTTCAATACTTATTTTGCCCTCTGGTTCTAGAATATCAGGGCAGTTTTCCTTGATAATTTCATGAAAGATGATGTCTAGGCTCTTTTTTTGATCATGGCTTTCAGGTAGTCCCATAATTTTTAAATTGTCTCTCCTGGATCTATTTTCCAGGTCAGTTGTTTTTCCAATGAGATATTTCAAATTATCTTCCATTTTTTCATTCTTTTGGTTTTGTGTTTGTGATTTCTTGGTTTCTCAGAAGTCATTAGCCTCCATCTGTTCCATTTTCATTTTGAAAGAACTATTTTCTTCAGTGAGCTTTTGAACCTCCTTTTCCGTTTGTCTAATTCTGCTTTTTAAAGCATTCTTCTCCTCATTGGCTTTTTTGAACCTCTTTTGCCAATTGAGTTAGCCTATTTTTCAAGGTGTTATTTTCTTCAGCAGTTTTCGGGGTCTCCTTTAGCAAGGTGTTGACCTGCTTTTCATGCTTTTCTTGCATCTCTCTCATTTCTCTTCCCAGCTTTTCCTCCACCTCTCTCACTTGATTTTCAAAATCCTTTCTGAGCTCTTCCATGGCCTGAACCCATTGAATATTTATTTTGGATGTTTGAGGTACAGAAGCCTTGTTTTCTATGTCTTTCCCTGATGGTAAGCATTGTTCTTTCTCATCAGAAAGGAACAGAGGAGATATCTGTTCACCAAGAAAGTAATCTTCTATGTGAAATGGACCGAATTAATAAGTCACAGGCAAAATTAATTGGAAATTTCGAGAGTGTCATTTATTAACCAGGCTGGTGGCTGCCTCATGTAGAGACCTAGAGGAGATAGCCCCGAACTGAGGTAGGTGAGTGCATTTTAAGCATTTCGGCACTTCTTGGTACAGCCTTGCAGTTTCCGCAACAAACAGGGTTCTGACAGAGTAAGGGCGGGGGAGGGCTGACTACTAGGCAAGAACCCCCAAAACAGAAGAGGTTGTCAGGGAGTTACTAGGTGCAGGACCCCTAACAGAAAACATGTGCCAGTAGAGGTAGCCAATCACAGACTGGTTGTCATAGTTGTCAGGAAGGGGGGGTGCTCAGCAGAAGGTGGTTACCTGGTAATGGAGGTCTAACATTAGGTGGGGCACAGGTGGTTACCATGCAAATGACCTAACCAAGAGATGACTCTTAACAATTTATCAGATATTAAACCAAAGGGGAATAACATTTTGACAGGGGCTTAACAACAGAAGGAAACTGTTACTAGGCAAACTATTCTGCTCAGTAACCTAACAGAGATCTCTCTGCCTAGGGGTCCAGGGAGAAACAATGCCCATTTTACTATGGTCTTATTTTTTTTCTCTTTTCTGGGCATTTTCCCAGCCAGTTACTTGACTTCTGAGATTCCTCTCCACACTCACCTGGCCTCCAGATCTGCCCAGCTAGTGCTTCGGGTCTGAGATTCAAATGTTACTCCCCAGCCTCAGGGCTTTCAGCGGGGGGGGGGGGGGGGGGGGGGGGGGGGGGGAAGGGCTGCTATTCAGTGTGAGATTAAGTTCAAGTGTTTCATGTGGGGGGCAGGGCTGCCTCACAGGGCTCAGTTCCCCTCAGGGGGTTTATGCAGAGATCTTCAACAATGGATCCGATCTCCTGTCTGCTTTGGGAGCCCCTGTCCACTGCTGCCTCTGCTTCTGCCTCCTGAGGGGGCTGGAGTTATGGAGACACCCCACTCCCCTCTTGGCCAGCCTAAAAGGCTCTCTCACTGACCTTTGCACCTGTGGGTGGAGGGAACTGCGTGGCTGCTGGAGATTCTGTCCCTGAAGCCTGCTCGGATCTGCTCCCCTTGGTGCCATGTGGCCAAGGCAGGGCTGGGCTCTGCTCTGGATCCAGTGTGCAACCGACCTTTGGTGTAGCTTTTTCAGGTCTCTCTGGAACAGAAATCTCCTCCACTCTGTTGTTCTGTGGCTTCCACTGCTCCAGAATTTGTTGGGAGTTCTTTTTTACAGATATTTTATGGGCTGTGTGTTAGGAGCTAGCATATGTGTGTGTTTCTACTCCACCATCATGGCTCCTCCCTACATCATCTTATTTGGACTTTACAATGACCCTATGAAATACTATTATTCCCATTTTACAAATAAGGAAACTGAGGCATTAAGTGATTTGTTAAGGGTCACACCGCTAGTGAGTGTATGGTGCAAGATTCAAAGCCAGGTTCTTCTAATTCCAGGTTTAGTCTTCTCCAACCAGACACTATACTCCCCTTTCTCTTAGGCACCAGAAGAGAAAACGGTATTCTTTCAGGGAGATGAGTAACTAGCAGTCTTTTTGTGACCTCCTTTCCTCTCTTTTTCTCTTTCCCTGCAAGGGCTGGGCAATCTATTATAGTCTTGGATCAAATCAAGAACTTCTGGGTCCAGTGCATTCATTCTTTGTTAAATCATCAAGCCTTTATTGCTCATTTACATGTTCAGCTCTGTTGTCTGGACATTTAACCTAAAGGACTCAAGGGTGGGACACCATAACTTGTCTTCATATATTTAAAGATTGTCACACAGAGGGCTTAGACTTGCTATATTTGGTCCTAGAGGGTGGAATCAGAGGAATGGGTGGAGGTTGCAAAAAAGCCAACTGGTTTGATATGAGGAAAACCTTCTTGACAACTTGAGATGTCTAAAATTGCAGTGATCAACCTAGAGAAGCAATGAAGTCCCCCTCCTTGGAGGTCTTCAGAACAAGCCTGGATAACCATTTATTACTCAGTGTTACAGTGGGCATTCTGCTCATGTATTGGCCAGACTAGTTGACTACTGAGGGACCATCCAGTTCACAGATTCTGTAATTCTGTGACTCCAGTCACATGGGGCATGTATAAATAGTATAAGACATGGGTCCCATCATCAAGAACATTTGATCTTAGTGGGAAAAGAGAGAACTGGACTTGGAGTAAAAAGACCTGCCTGAGTTCAAATTTGGTGTCTGATTTGAGATCATACTTCCAAATTGTGTGACCTTGAACAAGTCATTTAACTTGTCTCAGTCTCGATTTCTTCATCTGTAAAATGGGGACAATTATAGCATCTACCTCCCAGGGTCATGGTGAGGATCAAATGAGAACATATTTGTAAAATATTTTGCAGACTTCAAAGCACTAGATAAATGCTAATTAAGGTTATTATTCGGTGGAGCCAAGATGGCAGAGTATTACTATTATTATTCTAAAAGTTAGGAAAGTCTCAAAGAGGCTAAATTTTGTATGCATAGTGTAGAAGGAATTCAAACTCAGCATCCTATAAGATTATACACTGAATTTTATATTTCAGATCGGAGAAAGGAAGGATGAATGTGGTAGTAGAGGAATCCTTCAAGGAAAGTTTGGGATTTGAGTTGGAGCTTGTAAGATTGATAAACCCTGGATTAATGAACAAAAGAAAATAGGGCATGCCAAACTGAAGCATGTGCAAAAGCATGGGGAAGGAAATGAGCGGGACATGTAAAGCAGTAGGGAGGATTTGGGAAAACTGTGTGAAGGAAGACTTACTTGACTCCATCAGTGGTTTAGGCTCTACTGGAAATCCCAACATTCTGGTCAGGATATACATCTAGTAGGCACTTCCATGGCTCAAGTAGGACTTTCTTACAGGAGAAAATAGTTTTTAAAATGGCCCTCTGCCCATCACTGACAACACTATAAGCAATTGAGAGCAGAAAATAGAGGAAAATTACTCATTTCCTCATCCTCTGTTTCAAGTGCCAATTTTTCATGGGTAATTTTTAAATTAAGAATTTTCCAATGCCAGTAGATAGACACTTTTATTTAACAAATAGCAGGTCTTAGCTAGAGAAAAAATGTGCATGCATACACGCACATATACAGAAGCCTTATTCAATTCATTTTTACCCGCAATGGCTCTCCTATATGGATCAGGATGGAAAATGAGAGGCCCCTTACAACTGCAGCCACATGTTACCTGTCTCCAATGAAAAGAGTCTTGAAATTCCAAGAAATTTGGCCAAGAAAGTCCATTCAGCATGCTGGAAAGAGTACAAAGCTGGTCTGTATGAGATTTCTGGAACTGGTGACCTGTATAGAGCTATGATTTTGACAAAGGGCCAAGCCTAAGCCAGAACCCCTAGCAGTAATGAAGAACTACAGATCTGTACAATCATGTATGGGCAGTATTGCTGTGAACTCATTTGGCAATCAGGAATATCCTATATGGTGACAATGGCATCAGGGAGTAAATGCTTTAGCTAAAATACCGCTACCACCCATCAGGAGCTTTCCAAGGAAAGTTCTTAGCATGCATTGGGAGAATCAAACAATGCTCTATTTTCCTGAGTAAAGTTTTTCTCTTAAACTCATCAAACAGAAATCTTCCCAGGGTTAATCCCAACTTTTCAGCATTATAACATTTATTTTTTCACCCCCTACATTCAATAACATAGAAAAGTAAGTTCATATGGCTGATGTCTTAGAGGAGGAATTAGGGCTTCCTTCAGTCTGACATCAGCTTCCTACTCCAATGTTATCACTCACTCCAACATAAACCCTCTGTTCCAGTTAGGCTGATCTGATCACTGACCCCAAACATATCTTTCAAATCTCTGTCACTGCATCTTTATTTATGTTCCTCCCTTACTCAGGGTGTCTTTTGTCTTTCCCTCTACCTATGGAATAGAAAATTCTATCCATTTTTCAAGGTCTAATTCAAGCACTATCTTCTCAGTGAGTTCACTACCTTATCTGTTCATCCCAAACTAGAATGATTTCTTCTACCTCCAAAGCCATGAAACTTATTATCTGTTGCAGCATTAATTTAGCACTAAGAACATATACCACAGCATCAACAGAGAAATCATTGTTTCTTTTCTCCCACTAAACTTGAAGGGAAATTATTACAATTATATATATATGCATATATGTAATACAATTATAACTTTATAATTATGCTACTTATTATATTTCTTTGTGTCCAATGCATTGAACGATGAGTGCTTGATTCATTGTTTTTTACTGGTTCGTTGAACTGCTGCTAACTTTTAAAAATCATTGGATCATTAGAATGGAAAAGCACCTCAGTGGTCATACAGTTCAGTCCCCTCATATTAGAAATATGGAAACTATCCAAACTCCTAAAACTGAATTTAGAAAGTGACAATTATAGGGGAAATCACATATACCCAAACAAAATCCAAATAAGATAAGCTTTTAAATCTATTTTTAGTAAAGACAATTATCCAGTGGCTCTGTGAACTATATAGATTGCAACCACATACTTTTATAAAATTTACTATTTGTAAAACTGAATCACATCTAAAACTTATATAATATAAACATATTTGAATTTTTTTACTAGCTGTTATGAAATAATAACCAATAAAGAAAAGTAAGCAAAGTTGATTCCCGTTAATTAGGAAATAGCCGGACAAATTGGGATACATGAATGTAATAGATTATCACAAGACAAATATGAAGAATTCTGATAAATTCATATAATTCTGGAAGACTTATATGAACTGGTGAGTTAAGTAAGTAGAACCAGGAAAACAATGTCCATAATGACTAAAGTAAAAGAATAAAAAATGATAACTGAACATTATATAACTTATAAAAATCAAGTTTAGCTTTTAAAAAAAATTGAGAAAAATCTGCTTCCTTTCATCTTTGCAGAGGTGTAGGTATAATATTATGGTTGATAAAAATCTTTCCTCTTTCTGTTTTATTACAAGGGATAGCTCACTGGGTAGGAGAGAGGGGGAGAATGTAGTAAGGATCACCGATATAAAAATAAAAGATTTCAATAAAAAATAAACTTAAAATAATGACAAGCCAGATTTATGTAGTCCTTTACATAGATCATCTCATTGATGGTTCACCACTGGGGTAGGAACTGCTATCATCATCATCTCTACTTCCAGATGAGGGAATGGATGATCAGAGAAATTAAACAAGTGAGTTATTGTCACATAGCTACTAAATGTCAAAGATGAAATTGGAACCCAATTCTTCCTTAGTCTAAGACTCCGTCCTCTGTTCTCTCTACATTCTCTCCCCTATGTCACATTGCCATTTTATTACACTATTCTTTACATAGCAATTTAAGATTTGCAAAGCACTTTACCTACATTGGCTCATTACAGAAATCATGTGAGGTAGTTACCATCTCCATTTTATGATGTTATCATCCCTATTTTACAGGTTAGAAAAATGGAGTTTAGAAAGGTTAAATAACTTGGCCACAGTCACAAAGATAGTAAATTTCAGAGGCAGAATTTGAACACAGTTCTTCCTTACTCTGAGTCCAGGAGTCTTATCCATTGTAGCACCCTATCTCCCGTTCTTTTTCAAAGTGACTGACTGAACCACACATCAAACTTACTACTGTGATTGTTTATAGAATTTGGTCCCTGTCAACCAAGGTCTTGGAAATCTAAGGAACTAGCAAGCAAATGACCAAGAAATAACAAAAATAGCTATGAAAATAACACCTCAAATTCATCTAATCTGTTTGATTAATCTGTATAAATAATTCAGCTGTAAGAAAATCACTTAACCTCTTGGTATCCAAAGCAACTGTCTAAAACCTGAAGAAGGGATTCCATTCTGCATTGGTAGAGGGAATTTCCTCACCAGGAGTTCCTTATGCCAACTAAATCATAGTCCAACACATTCAAAAATATTTTAATAATACTCCTAAAGGCAACCTAAAGGCTGTTACCAAAGATTGGGAGCCTCTAATAGTGGTTAATCTTTAGGATTTAAAGTAAATTAGAATTTTTACTCTATTATCTTCAATCAGCAAGGAGAAAGGACAATAGGTGGTATCATGAGTACAGTACAGTCCTTGAAGTGAGAAAGAACTGAGTTTGAATCCTACCTCATATACTTAATTGCTGTGTGACTGTGGACAAGTGAGAGGAGACAGAAGTGCAATGGCTTTTAAGATCTGCTTCTGGCACTAAATCTTTGGCCCTTTAAGAATGGGAAAATTGCTTGATAATAAAGAGAACATTACAGCTTCTGACATAAATGAGTTAGAGAGGAATATGCTATCACTTCCCCCCACACGTCTTTTTTTTTTCCTGAGTTTGCTATGAGGGAAAGAGGAAGTGAGGAAACTGAGAAAGCAATTTGGACTTTTCCCTTAAAAAGTTGGAGGAAAGTGCTTTTTAAGTCTAAAAGCATTTACATAAGTGTTGCTATTATTATAGACTTTGAAAGATGTCATCATCTAAATTCCAGGTCACATCACCCTCCAATTGTTCTACATGTGTTAATTTTATCTTCTCAGGGAGATTTAACCTCCTGGGATTCTGTGAACATTTCTTGTATTTCTTTGGAGATCACTTTTCCTTTGTAATACACAATAAATCTCCCCAGTAGATCTTGATCGATTCATTAATTGATTGTTTTCCATAAAAAATGAAGCTCTTTTCTGGTAGGTGAGAGTGTTTTTGAGTCCTTAGTTAACACTACCACTTCCATACCCATATTTACAAATGCAGAATGTTGGCTCCTTTGGCTTTTTTTTCTCTACCAAAATCTTTTTCCCCATTCTGTCGATGTTGGCAAGTGGCTTTTAAGTCAACTCAATAAACATTCATTAAGCACCTACTATATACCAACCCTGTGTTAAGCACTAAAAAAAATTAGGAAGGAATTTGAAGGTTCCCACATGACTAATTTCATTTTTCTTATGCTGGAGTGGTCTTTTTAACCTTTCGGTGTTGGAGTTTGTAATACCATCACAGATTTTCACCCACTTTAAGCATCTCAGGTTCTTAGGTAATCCAACAAAGGTCAGTAAGAAGACAAACTGCTCAACAGATTTCCACAGTTCAAGAAATATTCATCCATACCAGATGGAAGCAGTTGAGGGGATTACAATGAGGAAGATGATATTCCCACATTTAAAATTAAACTCTTTATTCCAAGTTATTTTTAGGTGATTTTTTCTCTCATTTACAAATGGGTAGAGATAAATAATCCACCCAAAAGTAAAAGAGACCTTGGAATAGCCAAACCTGACATTTGCTTTCTTTATAAATGATTTGAGAGCTTTTTCTTTATTGGAATGGAAACTCCTTAAGGGAAAAGACTATCTCACTTTTATGTATTTGTTTTTCATTCATTCATGCATGCATGCATGCATGTATGCATTCAACACTTACAGGAGCTTGTTTTCTAGCCTAGTTTTTTTCTGATTGGAGAGGCAACTCAAAACAAAAGGATGAACCTTATGGAAAACTTCAGCACGTGTCATAATGTTTTTTTAATTCCAGGATCATAGGAGCCAACAAGTCTGTTTTTCTTCAGAATGTTGCAAGTTAACGGTATTGTAACATTAAGAATGTTTCGATGGGGTCTCAAACAGGAATTTCCAAAATAGAACACTTTCCAACCTTATAAAAACATCAACTCCCAGCGCATTTTGGAAAATGTTAGACTCTCTGATCATCGTCAGATCATAATTAAGGAGATTTAACAAGAGACATTAAAAGGAAATATATCCATGATAAGGCTCATAGAACAAAAATAACAAATAATTTCAAATTTCTTCAGAATTTGTTATTTTGCCGCATATAAACAGTGCATACTTTAATCATTTATAGAACTCTCCTCATCCCATGAGACTTCTGTCCAAAGTATAGAATATATTTTCTTTGATGTATCAGGAGCCCAGAAGTTTTAAAAACAAAAGACCACATGAGCTCTGGACTTCTTGACTCTAAGGAGGTTTCTTATTATTAATATGCTACCTATAACACACTGAACACTTGCTTTTGCCACTTGTACTAACACCTATAATTCTGTTCTCATAAATTCACAGGTTTAGAGTTGGAACAAATCTTAGAGTCTAAATCAAACTACTTAATTTTTCAGATGGAGAAAGTGAGACACAGAGTGAGTTAACTGATTTTCTTAGGATCACACAACTGGTGTCTAAGGTGGGGTTTGAACTCAGATTTTCCTGACTCCAAATCCAGTGGACTGCCCTCTACAACAGCCTGTCTTTCCAGCCATCCTAAAGCAACTTTGGGGAAACATGGGTATTGTGTGCATGTATTCAGGTTGAGGGAGGAGGAAGCTGAGAAAGGAGTATTCCAAGAAGTCAAATCACACCCATGATGGGATCCCCCTAGAAAGACCAGCATCTTTCTCTCTCCCTCCATAATCCTGGTTTTGGGTCTACACTACAACTCGTAGAATAAACATGTATCCAAACATAAAGAAAGGCCAATAGAGAAGCCACGATCGGTACTGCTCTCCAGGATTGAGCAGCCCAATGGGTGTCTGGTTTTCAGATCATTTCTTCCCAGATGGATTAGTGTGCATTTTTCCAAAATGATTCGCCCCTTATATCTGCCTTTCATCTTCCCTTCCTGTATCCCTAACTCCTTTATGTTATTCTCCTGGTTTTTGGAGTCTGTCCCATCTCTCCATTTGGGATCATCTGCAAATTTCATTATCAAGCTGTTTACTCACTCTTGAAGTCATTAATAAAGGACTCAATGAGATGATAATAAACGCCAATCCTAGAGAACTTAACACCCAACCCCCACCTCTATCTCCTGAGCCAGACATGGTGTCATGGAGTCTTTGTTTACTTCCACACAGTCCATTTTCCAGCCATGTGACAAGATGGGAAGCCAAGATATCTGCCTTCATTTATGCCACGTCACAAGACCCTGTGTGAATTGCCAGTCTTAAGCTCACCAATAGAACATCTGCTCCTCACAGCCTTTGTACTTGAAGTTACATGGAGAAGAACAATTTAAAAAGGAAAGCATTTTGTGTTTGGTAGCTTGGGAGAAATGTCTAGTCCAGGGCAAGACTGGGAAATTATTGCCAGTGTGTTCTGAAAATTGCATACCCTGCCACCTTTTCACCTGTTTCTTCTCCTCCACGATTCAAGTGGCCAGCCCATTCTCTTGAAATCCTTGTAACTGGTTAAAGACAAGCAGAATCCCCTATGATTAATGATTAGCTGTGATCTGTAGCCATTCACCTTGATTCAGAGTCATTTTAAAGTTGACTTTCAATATCTTCTCATTTCTTTGGCCCCATGACTTACCATCCCTATTTGGTAAAAATGAGTTTACCAAAAGAGGACCCCATTTCATTCAAATAAAGTGAAGAACAAGAAAAGGAACAGTCAGTCAATAAACACTTTTTAAGCATCTGTCATGTGCCAGTAGTGAATTTATTAAACATTTTACTATGTGACTTTCACAGGTAGTCACAAAGTACTCTGTTCTGGTCAGACCTGCCTATTGTGTTCACTTCTCGGTAGATCATTTTAGACTGTTCACTAGCAAACCAGAGCAGGTCTAGAGGGTAAGAGTCAGAATGGTAAGAAGCCATGAGGATTAAAATTAGGAACTGAAGACAGTTAACTTGTAAAAGTGAAGCCAGGGGAGTGATATAACAGTTTACTTTCTCTTCAAGTGTGAAGGCCTATCACATGCAAGAGAGATTAGAGTTGATGAACTTGCTCCTAGAGGCCAGAACTAGGATGGGAGGGTGGAAATTTGATATCACTCCCCTTCATGGTTTTTCCTATGTCCCAATCCAGAAAAGCTTTGTCACCAGCTACACCTGACTGAGATCTTGGTTGATCACTGCCTTCAGTTGCTACCCTTCCTAAAAGTGGTTGCATTCAATAAAGGATAGGATTGTAAACTCCTTGAGGGCAGGGACCATCTTTTGCCTCTTTTTTGTAACCCTAGGATTTAACATAGTGTTTGGCACATAGTATGTGTTTAATAAGTATCTTTGATTGATTGTTTATGCAAAGTTTTATGAGAAATTTGATAATTCCCATTTGGAATGATCAATATAAGCTTCCTGGAGGAAGGGATATCTGATTTTGAACTTGGAAGAAAAAAAATCATTTCAGGAAGTAGAAAGATTTGTTTGAAATGAAATTGATTGGAAAAAACAGAGTCAAAAGACCAGAGTGATTATCCATTAACCCCTCTCATATATTCTATACATCCGACAAACTACCCTCTTGTCCTCGTTCACTCATGTCTGACTCCTCATGACCTCATTTGGGGTTTTATTGGCAAAGATACTAGAGTGGTTTGCCATGTCCTTCTCCAGTCCATTTTATAGATGAGGAAACTGAGGCAAACAGGGTTAAGTGACTTTTCTAGGGTCACCCAGCTAGGAAGAATCTGTGGCCAGATTTGAGCTCAAGAAGATGAGCCTTCCCTACTCCAGGCATGACATTCTATCCACTGCATCACCTAGCTGCCCCATTGCCCTGCTTATTCCTATATATAACACTACATCTTTCTCCTCTACCCAGGTTCTCCCCAATGGTTAGAAAGATCTATCTTGAGTTCTACCTCAGTAAATCCTTAGCTTCCTTCAAGACATATCATGTTCTACATAAGAGATGTCCTGATTCTCCTCTCCCAGTTGTTAGTATTTTCCCTACCACTGACCAAAATTAATTTTGTATTTGCTCTCTCTCTGTTTCTCTTGCTGTGTTTGTGTGTGTGTCTCTCTCTGTCTCTCTCTTTCTGTGTGTGTATGTGTGTCTGTGTGTAATCTCCAACTGTAAGCTTCTTAAAGGGAAAGGGAAAGAAACAAGCATTTATTAAATACCCTATTGAATATCAGGCAGTATGCTAAGCACTTTACAGATATTATCTCATTTGGTCCTTACAACAACCCTGGAAAGGAGGTGCTATTATTTTTATCCCTCTGTTACAGGTGAGGAAACTGAGTTAGACAGAGGTTAAGTGACTTATCCAGGATTGCACAGGCAGTAAGTGTTTGGGGATGGATTTGAATTCAGATCTCCTTGACTCCAGACCCTGTACTCTATAGACTACACCACCTAGGAGTCTCCTTGAGAATAGGGACTTTCATTTTTGACTTTGTATCTGCAGTGCTTAGCACAATGCTTGATACATAGTAATTATTCAACAGATGCTTGCTGAACTAAAAATAATAATATAAATAAAATTAAAATGTAAAGGCAAAAAACCTTTGATCAATTGCAACAATTGATGTCAGTACCAGACTACCTAAGTTAAAGGACACAGCTATGCTTACTTAAAATACTATTGGGGGTGAATGTATTTTGTTTTATAAGGGAATTCATTTGGGTGCTTGTTAGGTGCTTATTTTGTCCCCAAAAAAGTATTTTATATTTAAAGCACTTACAGTATGTTTATTTACATAAAATTATATAATTTGCATATATATTTATTTAAATTTATGTTATTTATATTTAAATTATTTTATGTTTAAAGAAAAAGCTCACTTCTATTCTTGCTGCGTTGTTACAATTATTATTAAGCAACCAAAAGTATTTTACTATCATAAAATGAATGAATGAAATGATGTTTTTTTTATATATATCACCCAATGGGGTTTTGTTTAATAATAAAAATCTAACACTAATTAACAAAAAAACTTATTGTAGGTCTCTGGATAAAAGAGTAAGTCTTCATTAACTTTTCTTATTGCTACAATGCTATTTAATCAGTTACCTCATTCAATAAGACCCTTATCTAAGTAAAGCTGATGAAGAATGAACTAACGTCAGGGGCAGCTTTCATGATTCCTTTTCCAGGCCTCCATGGATCACTCCACATTTTATTTCTCTCCTTTTCAGATGGGTCTCCTAGGGAATCAATGTGAACAAATTCCAAACCATGATAAATGTGTCTGAATTACACGTGTGTGTTTTTCCAAAGAGGGTTAACTCACTCTGCATCCTATGCAACATTTGCTACTGGATTTTCTTTAACTTGGACCCTCTTAGAATCTTTTTACTGTCCTATACTTGAATTTCACTAGACTCAGGGTCCAGACCAAAGAACTGGATTTTAGAAGATTGGTGATAAAGCATCCTTTCAATATTTTTAGTAGATGAGCCTCTTTGGGTGGAGTCTAAAATTAATCCACATATACCAAATTCCTTACATCATTAGTCACAATAGAGAGAGGCTTTAAGGTGTCATACTCATTTTTTTAGTACTATTGAGACCATTTTGGGTTTTTTCCCCAGGTAGATGGACCCAGCAAGACAATAGAGAAATGGCAGTGAAAAAAATCATAGACCTAGTGATAAAAGAAACCTTACAGTTTCATTTTTATAAATGTAAGAAAAATTAGCCCAGAGAGGTTAAGATGCACCTAATATAACAAAGATATCAAATGGTAAATTGAGATTTGAATTCAAGTCCTCTGGCTCAAAATTAAACACACAAAATGCACACAAACGTTATTTTTTTGTCTAAACTTAACAAATGACAAATAAATTAATATTTCTACATACAAAGTGGAAGAGAAAGTATACACAAAATCACAGCTTGCTTTTCATCAAAGTTCTGTAAAACTGAGTGCAGCCAAAATGAGGCTATATAATTGGGAAATGTTTAAACAAAATAAATTATAAAAACAATACAACATTGATAATGTTAATTTGTGGTTTTTTAAGTCAATATGTAGGATAGCTAGGTGGCACAGTGCATAGAGCTCTATTCCTGCAGTCAGGAAGACCTGAGTTCAAATCTGAATTCAGACACTTCCGATCTGTGTGACCCTGTACAAGTCATTTAACCTTGTTTGCCTCTGTCTTTTCATCTATAAGATGAGCTGGAGAAGTAAGTGGCAAACCACTCCAGTATCTTTGCCAAGAAATCCCCAAATGGGGTCATGAAGAGTCAGACATGACTGAGAAACAATAAATTCAACCTGTACCTGGAGGGATCCATTACTGTTTTTAAGTATGTAATAAGTATAATTAATTATATCAGTATATATGTATATACCATTTTAATATATAATACTTTAATATTTTTTAAATATATAATTTTCAAAGCTGTTGTCCTTGTGTTTTTCTCTGTGCATTAAAAAAACCTTATTGACTCTTTTTTATATTCTTTTTCTAGCTGTCCACTCTTTCTGTCTCTGTCTGTCTCTCTCTCTCTGTCTCTTAATCTCTCTCCCCAAGCCTCCCACAAAGCCTTTGTAACAAATAAACTTAGTCAAGCAAAACAATTTCCCGCTTTGACCATATCCAGAAATAAATGTCTCATTCTGTGCTATCACCTCTTTTAGAGACGAGTAACATATTTGAGCAGTGGTCCGCTGGAATCTACACAAACTACAAACCATGCCACACACATACGATCACACACAACCACACACACTTGCCAAAAATACTGGATCTCTATCCTATCTTTCCAAGGTAAGAGCACATACCATAGTCTCTTCTATCTACACTTAACCATAAAGACTGCAAATCTGAACTCCCCTAAAATATTTCCTAATATTTGACACTCAGGAGGCTGAGATGGCTCAAAAGAAGACTGTGTAGCTAATAATCTGATCACCTAAGTAAGTTCTATACTTTTATTTTTCATTCAAAGATTTCATAGAGATCTTTTCCAAGACTTAAGTTCCTAGGATTCCAGCATTCTTATCTCAGCTATAAATTTCATCCCTGATCCTTCAGAACAAGACAACCACCCCTCCCCCAATGAGTGAGATCTATTTCACCTGTTTATTTGTATCTCAGAGAACCAGCATTAAGTCCAGCACAAATGTTTCTTGTTTTATTGATAGAAGGTAAAATAGCAAGCCTTGAGTATCTTCTTATAGCTATTATCACCAACCATCTATATTAGAGATTCTTAATCTTTGTGTCAAGGATCTCTCTCACCAACCTGGTGTAGCCTATGGATCTCTTATCAGAATGATGTTTTTAAATATATAAAATTTAATGTTTAGGCTTACAAAGGAAACCAATTATATTAAATGCAGTTACTGAACTATTAAAGGAAAAAGTTCTCAGGTATCAGGGTAAGAATTCCTAATCTGGTCTTAACGATTCATCTGTGCTGTAGTTATATAATAATTTTTAAAATATGCAATAATGATATATTAATAAAATAGTATGTAATAAAATAATATTTTATGATGATATAATAAAAGAATCTATTTAATAATGTCATCATTCAATTCTACAATTGAAGAAACCTGTGTAAAATGCTGGAGATGAAAAGATGAAGTCAGACATAGTCCCTGCCCTCAGGATGCATATAATCTTGTAGGGAAGATAAAATCAGATATAAACACACTAACAAATACAGATTAGCCAATACATGCTGAAGAAAGGTCGGTGAAGTGAACTATGGGAAGTTTGGGGGAGGAGAGATCTCTCTGATCCGAGATAATTAGGAATGACTTCCTAGATGAAAAATTATCTAATTTTGGACTTGAAAGTAAGTAGAGGTTTACTGTAGGAATTCATTCTAACCATGAGAAGTGCTGTGGGACTGAAAATAACTCAAACTGACTATATGGGGTATGAAGATTCTTATGAGTTCAAACTGCAAAGATAAATTGGACCCAGGGACTGGAGAGCCATGAATGCCAGGCTAAAAATGTATATGTTGCTTGGTGGTATATGGGGATTAAATGGTGGGGAAATGGCAGCTAAGTGACTCCAAAGTCTCTCTTGGCTTTTGTCTTACCATTGAATTTTAATGACTGGCAGAGAGTGGGAGACTGGTGACTTTGAGCAACCCTAACTCACTTAAATCCAATTCTCCAACAAGTCATCACTTCATGATGACATTGGTCTGCTTTGAAAATGAAGGATGCATAACAACAGTTGAACAAACTATTATTGAATTTACTGGGGCATGCATAGTGGAAAAAACATTGATCTTAGAGTCAGAAGACCTGAGTTGGAGTCCCCACTTTGCCAGTTACAAGTTGCACAACCTTGAACAAGTCACACTAACTTTCTAAGCATTAGATTCCTTCCTCTATAAAACTAGATGTAAAGATCTCAACGCTTCCCTCCAGCTTTCCTGGGCTATGATTCTAGTCTCAGAAGGCTTGAAAACATGATGCGCACATTGAGCACCAACAGTAGGCTGTCTATACTCATCAACATGATACCACCCTCCCTTTCCCAGAGGGGCTCCTAATCTAAAGAATAATATTTATATGTTCTCTGGGAAAAGTATATAACACTAAATTATTCTTTTTTACTGTTCCTTGAAGCAGGAATAACTTCTGTATGTTGCCAATTATACGGAAACATTGTGAAGGAAAATAAATATTCAAAGGAACGGTTGATTATGGCTGTAAGACCCCCATTCATTACCTAGGTCTCACAGGTTAAATCTCCAAACTCCACTGCACCACTCATTCCTTTATTGGTAATGAATATCTACCAGCTCAAAAGATTCATCTGCCTTCAAGTCATGTAATGAGGGATTTGAATTGGATGGCCTCTAAATTCAATGAGCTTTCTTTTCTCATGTATGTAGTTATTTCTCTTTCCCTCTCCCATCCCACATGTTGCCAAATCATCAGTCCCAAATGTCTCACCTTTGTTGCTGCCTACCCTTGTTCTAGTATCATTAACTTAGTCCTTACCCATGTGGCTTGTCATAATCAGGATTCATTCTCCAGTAATATTCTTGTGGTCACTGTTGCTTCTCTCTTTCCAACTGAGAACAGTCTACATCATTGGTGTCAAGTTCAAATAGAAAGGCGGGCCATTAAACCATAAATACAGATCCCTGAAAGCTATGTTTTGACTTCGTTTTAAGATGTAATATTATTCTAGTAGCTCTTTTTATGATGGCAAAGAATTGCAAATTGAGGGAATGCCCATCAGTTGGGGAATGGCTGAACAAGTTGTGGTATATGACTGTAGTAGAATACTATTTTGATATAAGAAATGATGAGCAGGTAGATTTCATAAAAACCTGCAAAGACTTACCTGAACCAAGGCCAAGTTAAGCAAGCAGAACCAGGAAAACATTGTATGCATTAGCAGCAACATTGTGCAATGTTCAACTATAATAAACTTAGCTCTTCTCAGCAATATGATGACCCAAGACAATTCCAAAATATTCATGATGGGAAAATCCTATCCACATCCAGAGAAAGAGCTATGCAGTCTGAATGCAGATTGAAATATAATATTTTCACATTTTTGTTGATTTTTTTTTTGTTTTCATGGTTTTCCCATTTGTTCTATTTCTTCTTGGACAATCGACTAGTACGGAAATAGATATCAGATTGCTTCCTGTCTTGGGGAGGAGAGAGGCAAGGAAAAGAAGGAAAAAAAATTGGATTTCAAAATCCTGTTAAAAATGAATATTGAAAACTATGTGTAATTGAAAAAATAAAATGCGATTTACAAAAAGGTAATATTATTTTTGTTTAGTGTTTTATTTTTGTTATATTTTATTTGGTTTAGGAAGAATTTAGGAGTGCTGAGGGCCACATGTGATCTGTGGACCATTTGTTGGACACCTCTTATCTACATATCCTTCCCTGAGCTACAAGTTGACATGCTTGTAACAGTATATGGTTTACATATTGATAAATAGCATATCTTAGCATGGTGGCCAAGGTATTGGACTTGGAATCAACAGGAGCTGGGTTCAAATCTGACATATTCCAGTTATGACTTTGGATCAATCCAGTTTCTTCATCTATAAAATGATACTGAAGTCCTTGTATGATTGCCTAATAGAGACACTATGAAACTCACAGGACATATGTATAAGGTACTTTGTAAACTATGAAGTGCTATATGACATCAATTACTATTGTATTCTTTGGACAAGAGGAAGAATGAGGTATTGTATGGGTACAGAGAACCCACCTAGCCAATAAGACCTGAGTTCAAGTCCTGATTCTGACTGTTTTTGACCACGGACAAGACATTTAATTTCTTGATGCCCCCAGGAAATGTTCTAGAACCACCATTTAAAGAGCAGTTACTGCTCTGCATGGGTAGAAGGATTTTCCTTCTCTTTAACAAACAAATCACAGGTCATGACAATTCTCAAAACAGAGCTGTCCTAGTTATTTTGGACACTGCTGAGAGGTCTTCTATTTCACATAACAAGAGCTAAGACAACCCTTCCCAAGCCTTTAACCCTTTAATCCTTGGTAATATCATAAATATCAAAGAAGATTTATCCTATTTTTCTTCATTTCTTTCAGTTTTAATCTTGAAATGTCCTTGGGATGAGTTGGCTTAGTTGAGTTCTACACTAAACTTTCTTTTATGTTTGCCTTTCCACCATTCTGTAATTTTTTTTAAGGCAATGTTAATTGTATTTTTCCTGCATATGCATTTCTGGTTTAAATAGGTCAGGTTGCAGCTATTATTATCAAAGGCAGTGTGGTACAATGATAAAAGTGCTGGATTTGGAGTCAAAGGACCTGGGTTCAAGTCCCGACATTGATATTTACTATTGTTTGATCTTGGATAGTAACAACTGATAATAACCAATGTTTCTATAGTGTTTACTGCGTGCCAGGTCAGGTATGAATTCAGGTCTTCCTGACTGCAGGCTCAGTGCTCTAACCACTGCACCACCTCCTTGTGCCAAGTCATATGACTTTAGCTTCCTCATCTATAAAATAAGGGAGTTGGAGTAGATAGCCTCTGAAGTTCTTTCTATCTCTAGGTTCATGGTCCTAATTGGCCAGTGTCTTTTTCTTATTTTTAACCTTTCTTTTAAATTAGTGTCTATTTTACGCTTTGCTCTAACTTGGCAGCTAGGTGATGCAATAGAGTGCTGGGTCTAGAGTCAGGAAGACTCATTTCCCTGAGTTCAAATCTCAAACACTCACTTGCTGTGTGACCCAGGGCAAGTTATTTAACCTTTTTTGCCTCAGTTTCCTCATCTGTAAAATGAGACGGAGAAAGACATGGCAAACCATTCCAACATCTTTGCCAAGAAAACCCCAAATGGGATCATGAAGACATGACTGAAACATGCCTGAACAACAGCAAAAAGTATTCTCATGGAAACCTTTGACAATTCAATGAAGCCTATGGACATATTTCTAAAACTATATAACATAACAATTTAATATAGCATGACAATATAATATGATGTACTATGATATGATACGAATAATATAATATATGATATGATGTCATGTGATACGATGTGATGTGATATGATATCTATATAATATGTTATGTTATGCTGTCTTGTCTGGTATTATATATGGTATGGTATGATATGATATAATGTAAGGTAATGTAGCATAATAGAACATAACGTAATGTGATGCATCTAGTATGTCATATAGAATATAATATAAATGCACAAAATACATAGTATTAGAAAGAAAAACAATTCTATTGAAATACAGGTATAGCAAATGTGTATGGGGAGTGTATTTTTTTTAAAACAAGCTCACAGAGACCCCAGATTAAGAACTTCTGTTCTAAATAGTCAATAATCTTGACTATAACCCTAAAGAAGAAATGACTTCCATCTACTTTCTGTCTGTTAAGAAAGAATGTTTCCTTTTTTTTTTCAATGCTATCCTGCCCACTGAAAAACATCACCAAGAGAAACGGCTGTGTGGTTGAGTGACTTAAACTAGGACGCTGAAATGCCAGTGGCTCATTTGGACTGACTACAAAAGGAGGACACAGGCAGACGTTTCACCAGCATCCTGCAGAGAGAATAAGTTAGATCACCTCTTTTTCCCTGATGGTGGTAGTTAAGTCCTGATGTCTTCTGGCCCAAACAAAATACCAATTAAACCCCTTTCCCAAGCAATAACTGTTGAAAGTTGTTTTGTACCAGAAAAGGAGATGTGAAGAATTTTGGTGAGGTCCACAGGTGTTTTTATTTCCCTTTCACCTTCAGACTTCTTGAAACTGAAGTTAAAGAAAGTGGCAGTTGATATTGTAAAGTCACATAGGCCTGTACAAATATTTGAAAACTTGTCTTAGGAGTCAACCTTGGAGTATTCCTTACATCCACATAATCTGGTGCCATTGGGATTTCCATCTCTTTTACAATATGTGGAGTTCAGGGAAAGCAAGCTTATTCGGTGTCTTGTATTTTTATAGAGTGTTTATACTGTAAAGGCTTCCAAGGGCTTCCCTGAGAGACATGAATTGTACAAATGTCCTTTTGTCATTCATAAGAAGACCTGGATCCCTTGAGCTGGTTAGGTGTTCTCAACAGCCAGGGCTATCAGGAAATGCCAGGTTACCCACAAATATTTCAAGAGTCCTGGAAATTCTCTAATGGATTAATGAAACAGGCCAGTACACTGTTGTAACAGGATGAAATAGGCCCAGAGGGCAAGGAGATATTTATTCTGTGGGACCCCAGTGTGTTGGAGGTCCAGGAGAGGGACACCTTTTCCAGTCTGGGGCCCTACCCTGGTATCCAGGGACCCTGCATGGAGAAAGATAATGTTTGCTTGACCTTTCCACATCCTTCCAGGGATCTCAGAAAAAGAATGTTATTCCAAGATGCACATGAGGTAATAGACCCTATAGATATTCTCTTAGATTATCTTCCTGCCACAAACCTCCTTCTACCTTCCTCCCCTACCACATGAACCCCCACATGCAGGCCTGCAAAAGAGCCCCAGCTTTTCCTTACCAGTTGGTTTCACTTCTGACCACAAGAAAATTTCCAACATATCCATTAGTTCTGGCTTGGTGCCAGTGCTGTAGGGACACAGAGTTTCTGTTCAGAGTAGAGGAGATGTGGGGCAATGCAAACACATACACACACACACACACACACACACACACACACACACAAACATGTACATGAGAGTGAGAGAGAGTAGTGAGAAACAGAAAAAGATGGAGAGAGGATGAGAAGGGAGTGGGAGAGACAGAGATAGATCAAGAAACAGACACAGATAGAGACAGAGGCAGAGACAGGAAGAGGAAATGTTTCAAAGTAATCAGCAGGGCAAAAAAAAGTGTTAGAACCAGGGTGGGGAACCTGTGGCCTCAAGGTCATATGTGATCCTCAGATCTGTGGGTGCAGAATTTTAACTGAGTCCAAGTTTTGCAGAACGAATCCTTTTATTAAGGGATATGTTCTGTGAAGTTTGCATTGAGTCAAAGGACCTCACTTGAGGAACTAGAGGGCCATATGTGGCCTTGAGGTCACAGGTTCCCCATCTTTGTGTTAGAAACTCTGGATTAGCAAAGTGTGTGTAATTGATTAAGATTTAAATTTACAGGTCTAGAGATAGAGCCCTTCAAAATATTTGTTCTCCAACATATACAATGATTTCAGGGGTATGGAGCCAGGAGAGGAAAAAAGCTTGAAAGGGAAATTAATAAGCATTTATATAGTGCCTACGATATGGCAGACAGGCACTGTGCTTTAGAAATATGATCTCAGACAGTGAAACCAAGATGGCAGAGTAGAAAGATACACATACTCTAGCTCTTTCCCCACAGCCGGTAAAATACCTGTAAAAAATGACTCTCAACAAATTCTATAGCAGCAGAAGCCACAGAACAACACAGTGAAAGAGATTTCCAGCCAAAGGGAACATGGAAGGCCGACAGGAAAGGTCTATCACAAGGGACGCAGAATGGAACAGAGCAGAGCCCAGCCTTGGCTGCACAGCACCAGGAGGAACAGGACCAGAACAGGCCTCCAGGGCAGAATCCCTAGCAGCAGCAGAGGGTCTCAGATCCCTCAAACCACAAGCACCAAAAAAAGCTTCAAAGGTCAATGAGAGGGCTTTCCCAACTGGCAGAGAAGAGAGCAGGGCCCCCACACAGCACCGACCCCAGGCTGCACAGTGGTGGTGGAAACTGCAGGCTCCATTTGTGAAGCACTCCACCTAATGCCCCTGGAGAGAATTGAACAGCTGATCTGAATCTCAGCCCTGAGAACAGTCCTGGGATGAGGAAGAGCAGTGGGACTCTTCTCTTGACAAAGGATTCAGAAGCCAAGTAATTGGATGAGAAAATGCCCAAAAAAAGGGGGAAAAAATAAGACCGTAGAAGATTACTTTCTTGGTGAACAGGTATTTCCTTCCATCCTTTTGGATGAGGAAGAACAATGCATACTGTCAGAGGAAGTCGAGGCTTTTGCATCCAGTACCTCCAAAATAAATATGCAATGGTCTCAGGCCATGGAAAACCTTGAAAAATGAGTCAACAGCTTGCTAAAGGAGATCCAAAAATATGCTGAAGATAGTAACACCTTTAAAAACAGTTTAACTCAATTGGAAAAAGAGGTTCAAAAAGACAATGGGGAGAAGAAGGCTTTAAAAAGTAGAATTAGCCAAATGGAAAAGAAGGTTCAAAAGTTCATTGAAGAAAATAGTTCTTTAAAAATGAGAGTGGAGCAGATGGAAGCTAATGACTTTAGGAGAAACCAAGAAATTACAAAACAAAACCAAAAGATGAAAAAATAGAAGATAAAGTGAAATATCTCATTGGAAAAACACTGAACTGGAAAATAGATGCAGGAGAGACCATTTAAAAATGATGGGACTACCTGAAAACCATGGCCAAAAACAGAGCCTAAATATCATCATTCATGAAATTATCAAAGAAAACTGCCCTGATAATCTAGAACCAGAGGGAAAAATAAATATTGAAAGAATCCACCAATCATCTCCTGAAAGAGACCTGAAAAAATAAGCTCCTAGGAATATTGTGGCCAAATTTCATAGTTTCCAGGTCAAGGAAAAAATATTGCAAGCAGCTAGAAAGAAACAATTTGAGTATTGTGGAAATACAATCAAGATAACACAGGCTCTGACAACTTCTACATTAAGGGAATTGAAGGGCTTGGAATAGGACATTCCAGAAGTCAAAGGAACTGGGATTAGAACCAAGAATCACCTACTCAGCAAAACTGAGTATAATACTTCAGGGGAAAAAATGGTCATTCAATGAGATAAAGGACTTTCAAGCATTATTGATGAAAAGACCAGAACTGAAAAGAAATTGGACTTTCAAACACAAGAATCAAGAGAAGCACGAAAAGGTAAACAGGAAAGATAAATCATAAGGGACTTACTAAAGTTGAACTGTTTACATTCCTTCATGGAAAGACAACATTTGTAACTTTTGAGACTTTTCTTAGTATTTGGATAGATGGAGGGATTACACACACACACACACACACACACACACACACACACACACACACATGCACGCACACATGCACACGCACACACATAGCACAGGTTGAGTTGAATCAGAAGGGATGATATCTACAAAAATAAAATGAAGGGGTGGGACAGGAATATATTGGGAGGAGAAAGGGAGAAATGGAATGGGGCAAATTATCTCTCATAAAACAGGCAAGAAAAAGCTTTTTTAATGGAGGAGAAAAGGGAGGAGGTGAGAAGGAAAGAGTGAAGCTTACTCTCTTCACATAAGGAGGGAATAACATTCTTACTAAATTTGGTATGAAAATCTATCTTACACTACAGGAAAGTAGTAGAGGAAAGGACAAGTGGGGTGAGGGGGATGACAGAAGGAAGGGCAAATGGGAGAAGGGAGTAACCACAAGTAAACACTTTTGGGAAGGGACAAGGTCAAATGAGAGAATAGAAAAAAAAATGGGGGGGAGCAGGGTAAGATGGAGGGCAATATAGTTAGTCTTACACCACATGACTATTAAGGAAGTCTCTTGCAAAATGACACATATGTAGGCTTTATTGAATTGCTTGCCTTCTCAGTGGGGATGGGGAGGGAGGGGGGGGAGGGAGGGAGGGAGGGAGAGAAGTTGGAATTCAAAGTATTAGAAACAAATGTTGAGAATTATTATTGCATATAACTGGGAAATAAGAAATACAGGTAATGGGGTATAGAAATTTATCTTGCCCTACAAGAAAAGAGAGAAGATGGGGATAAGGGAAGGGTGGGATATGATAGAAGGGAGTATACATTGAGGGAAGGAGCAATCAGAATGCAAGGTATTAGGTGGTGGGGGAAGGGGAGAGATGGGAAGAAAAATTGGAACTCAAAATTTTGTGGAAATGAATGTAGAAATCTAAAATAAATAAACATTAAAAAAAAGAAATATCATCTCATTTGATCCTCACAACAACCCTGTGAGGTAGATGCTGTTATAATTTTCATTTTAATGTTGAAGAAATTGTGGCAAACTGAGATTAGTGACTTTGAAACTCATATTTTACACTGAATTTGAACTCAAGTCTTCCCAACTACTGATACTAATGTATCGCCTAGTTGCCTCAATTTTTGCTTGATTTAGATAGAGAAGAAAGATGTATGAGCATTCTTAAGGCACAGATATGAAAATGTTGCTGTCCTACTCAAGAAATTTCAGTGGCTCCCTATTACATCTAGGATAAAATGCAAAATCCTGAGGCTGACAAACACAGCCCTCACAACCAAGCTCTAGTCTAGTCTGGATTTCTTTTCTATATCACCACTCCATCCCTTACACATTCTGTATTCCAGTCAAACTGTCTAACATCATGTTCCCCATTCACTAGTTTCCATCTCTCACTTCCATATCTGAAATGCTCTCTCTCCCCACTTCCACATCTTAGAATCCCTAGTTACCTTCATAGCTCAGATCCAGCGCTAGGTCCTACAAACGTCCTTTCCTTATCCTTCCTCCCTCCATGTTGTTAATGTTGTGGGAGTTTCCCATTTTCCAACTTGTGCTCCTTGAAAGCCCAGGGCAAATCTTCCCCACCATGAAGTCTATAAGACTAGGAATCCAAAAATAAGTAGCCAGAGTAAAAGGAAAAGAAATTTATTAGTGCACTAAGGAAGATTTCTTGGGCTTTTTGCAGCTTCGGCTCTTAGGGTATAGATTGTGTTTTCATAGCTATGTACAAAGGCACAGTCATTCGGTGGCATTCCAAAGCTTAATGGAAACAGGGAAAGTGTACAAGCCTTGGGGGTCACAGAAGTTGCTAAAGGTCAGTTTTGTTCTTATGAGAAAAGCCTTTCTCAGTGGTTAGTCTTATCAGAATTCCCATGTTGGCAGGAAATCTCTAAAATAGAATTTTCCTTGCCCATCACCTGGAGAATGGCTGAACAAGTTGTGATATATGATTGTGAGGGAATACTACTGTGCTTTACGAAATGATGAGCTGACTGACTTTAGAAAGACATGGATAGAGCACCAGACTTGGAATCAGGAAAACTCATCTTCATGAATTCAAATCCATCCTCAGACACTTATTAGCTATGGGACCTTGGACAAGTCATTTAACCGTCTTTGCCTCAGTTCTTCCTCTGTAAAATGAGATAGTAGTAGCAAACCATTCCAGTATCTTTACCAAGGAAATCCCAAACAGCGTCACAAAGGCTTGGACAAGACTGAAAAAAAAATTGATTAATAAAAATGATGTATAATCATAAAAGCAAAACGTCCCAGAAAAGAGATGAGAAAATTAACTTTCACTAGAAAAGTAGGAGACTACAGATGTTAAATGCTACTTATATTATCATGAGCAGTCACTGTGTTGGTTGGTTTTAACTGTTTTTCTTTATAACAAAGAAAATGGGATATGTATCCAGAAATTTTTACATATACAAAAAGAAAAATCATCAAGAAAAAGAGAAAAAAAAGAAGGGAGCAAGAGGAGGAAATTCAAGCAGTAAAGGCTAACTCAGTGCAGATTCAGGAAAAGCATAAATATGATAATTGTCTGGGTTTTAGTCATATGACCCAGGCTGATTGACTTATGGTTTCTCTTGTTTATTGCTTTTGGAGATTTGGTCCAACCGAGTACAGACTGAGACTAAAGTACAATGGCCCACCTTCAGAAATGTAAAGTACTTTCCCCATCTAGATGTGCCTCCCCATATAAATCTTCAAAAATAGGATATATGACTGAGACTGAGCTTGTAATTGAACTCTGACTCTGACTGGATCTAACCTCTCTGGTATAAAATTCATCAGTCTTTCAGTTAGAGGGAAAGAGGTTCTGGATATTTGACTGAGATTCTACTATGTGGTTGGAGGCTGTTTGGACCTATAACACAAGATCTCTGTCATCATGATCTCAGGCCCTTTATGGATATGATGGCACTGTTGGATAAGGGCCAAAACTAAGAGTGGTGGTAGTAGAGGTTAGCCGGCAATCCCTCTTATGGGGAAGCTGAAATTGAGCTTCCTGTCTCCTTTGGTGTGTTTCCTACTCAATTAGATTATAAACTCCTTTAGGGCAGTGACCATCTTTCATTTTATTAATTGTATCCTCATCACTTAGCACAAGTGCTTAGCGTATAGTAGGCACTTAATAATGTTGATTGGATTGGATCTGATTGATGGATTTCTTAAGTTCATGAGCAGGGGACTTCCCAGTCTGCCAAAAGGGAGGATAAATCAACCCAGGTCAAGTCACAACTCCTGGGCAAATTGGTAGTGGGATTGAACCCATGAGAGATTGCTGTACTTCCAATCTGAAGGAGACAGGGAAACCTAGTTTCAAAATAATAAAAAGGAGAAGGGTCAAAATTTCTTCCAGTTCTAACACGCTATGATTTCTATTTGAGGAGATGAGACCAAGACAAATGATGCACCATTGATGGGCCAGCAACAGAAGCATTATTTCTAAGTAGGAAGTCAGAGAACAGAGGCCTACTATAAATCAGATCAACCATAAAGGACCTGTGAAGGAAGATGCTATCTATCTCCAGAGAAAGAATTGATAAATAGAAGTATGGACAGTATGATTTTACATAAATTTATAAATCTATGTAGCCTTATGGAGTACCTTTGAGTTGGACCTTTAAGATGAGCAGGATCTGATAGGAGTAGAGGAAAGTCACTCCAGGTAAGGGGAAGAAAATGAATAAAGGCTCAGAGGCAGGAAATCAGAATGCTAATTCTTGGTTCAGAGAGCAGTCCAGTCTGATGAAAAGTTACCTATGTGTTATGGGTTGCAGGAGATAATTCAGAGATTATAGAATCATAGATTCAAAGTTAAAGGTCTTAAAGGCCATCTGGTCCAACTTCCCCATGTTATAAACAATAAAACTGAGGTCTAAGTGAAATGACTTATCCTATGTCACACAGCTAATATTTAGCAGAACAAGATTTGAACCCAGATGCTCTAACTTTGAACCTAGCGTTCTTTCTACTCTGTCTTTCCAATTTCCTGTCTTTGCCTAGATAAGTGTAATGTTAAAGGAATTTGAAGATCTTTCCCCCCCCCCCACCTTAATAGGCCCATGTGACCTGCTTTGAGCTCTGGCCCAATCTGCATCCTGAGTCATATGGAGCCCATGGGGGAAGAACTTGTCCAATGGGTAAAGAAGGAAGAACGAGTGAGGTAAGAGCTGAGAGAGAAGCAGCAGGCACAGCACAGCAGCCAGCCTGAGTGAGAGAGGGGCATTTGCCTAAGGGAGCTTGCTTGTGGAGAGGCATGAGAGAGGGAAAGCTCCAGGATGGCGGTCCTCCCCCTATTGGTAATGTGTACAAACTTCATTGCTACTATGACGGATTTGGCTTCCTGGTATCTGAATAAATATCTTGGTTTCATCTTTGAAGAAGAGTGTTTATATTTTGCAGATTTGCCCTGGAAATACACCTGCATATCCATAGCAACTGCTGTGGATATCACATTGGCTCTACATTGGCTCTTAGTAGGGCTAAGTAAATCTCCTTTTATGAACAGTTCAATGACTTACCAGTGTCTTGTTTCATCCCAAAATTGAAACTGAACAGGATGTCAGTGTCAAACCTACTCCTAACAAGAGAGAAAATGACATTTATACAGATAACTATATATTATTAGGTTTCTTTCCCAAGGTGATCAGGGGGAAAGGGAAAGAACCTATATGTTAAAATATTTACAGCAGCTCTCTTTGTGGTGGCAAAGAACTGAAAACTGAGGGGATGCCCATCACCTGGTGAAAGGTTGAACAAGTTATGGTATATGATTGTGATGGAATACTACTGTGCTGCAAGAAATGATGAGCTGATTGATTTTAGAAAAACATGGAAAGACTTGCATGAAATAATGAAAAGTGAAGGAAGTAGAACCAAAAGAATGTTGTATACAGTAACAGTAATATTGTTTGAAGAATAATTGTAGAGAGTTATTCTGAGTACTCTAAAATACTCAAATCAACCTGTGAAGAAAGATGCTATCCATCTCCAAAGAAAGAAATGATAAATGAAGTACACATAGTATGATTTTACATAAATTTATAAATCTTTGTTAAATGGTGGCATTCTATCATGCAGGATGAGAAGAAAGGGAGGAAGACAATTCAGAACTCAAAATGTAACAAAAAAATTTAATTAATTTTTCATTCAATATATACTAGAAAAACATAAAGCAATTTCAAGTGGAATTAATGTTTGTTTTACCTTTTTTCCAGTCTTACAACTTACGCTCAAACAAAAGCTCTTCTACAACACGCCCTTTCAAACCACTTTCCTCCTTCCTCTCCACCCACTATCTAAACCATCCCCATGGACACTAGACTCCAGATCAGTAAACAAAGGTTTAGCACAAAATAAACATCATTTGAATAAGTTAATCTGTGGCCTCTAATATCATTGCGGCAAGTTCACAAGATAATAGGAGAAATGATTGAGGAGAGAGTAAGAAGAGAAGGATTCCTTTTTGAACAAAACTGACTTTTCAAGGTCAAGAGATGTAGCTGTCTCTTCAAAGTCTCACACTACAGGGTCAATGCCTTAGTAGGCTGGTCAGTTCTAATGATTTTTGGATTGGGAGACAGAACCTCTGAGTTCTAGTACAAGGTCTGTCCCTTGCTACATCTATGAGCTGGGCCAAACAACTTCACTACTCTCTATCTCAGTTTTCTCATTTATATAATGAGGTGTTAGACCAGAATCGATCAAGAATTCTTAACCTGGGATGCATGTGCTTATTTTTCAATAGTTTGGTAATTCTATGTCAGTATAATTGGTTTCCTTTCTAGCTCTGCATATGTGATCCTATATATTTTTCTTCATGCATTTAGCAACTGAGGAGGGGCCCGTAGGCTTCATTGGATGAATAAAGGGAAGACACAACACAAAAAATTATTAACAACCCTTGGAGTATATGATCTCTTACAGTTCTAAATTTTTTAATTCCATTAAATTCCATCAAATCATTGAAGCAGGTTAAAAAAGAAAAGATAGACAGACAGGCAGATAGATAGATAGATAGATAGATAGATAGATAGATAGATAGATAGATGCAGAAAGGTAAACTGATGATAGACAGATTCAGACAGATGATAGATAAATTCAGACAGATATAGATAGATATAGACAGAAAGATAGATGAGAGATAGAGATAGACAGACAGATGAATAGATAGATAGATAGATAGATAGATAGATAGATAGATAGATAGATAGATAGATAGATGACAGAGCATTTGTTAAGAGTTTATTATATGCCAGGCATAATAGAGGCCAGCATTAAGGATCACTGGTCTGGCAGTTGCTGTGGAATGCAAGCCCTTTCCCAGTAATCCAAGCATCCTGTTGACACACACTCCCACACACATTTCTCCAGTTGGAGCTCACCTGTCCTGGGTCCTGAGCCCTGATTTATTCTTTTATTTTTTCCAAAGTCACCAATTTCATAAGAGCAAAGGAGGGGAAATTATTTTATATTCCCCTCTCTCTGAAATGTTTCCTGCCCCATCCCTAGAGAAGACCTATGTGGATCTGGCATGAGTGGAAAATAGGATTGCAGCAAATGGAAGCACTGGGAAGTGCTCAGCCCTGGGAAAGAAAAATGAGGTGGGAAAGGGGGAAAGAAAAAAAAAGAAGAGGGAATAGAAGGTGTGGAGAAGAAGGAGAAGGAGAAATGGAGAGAAGATGATGGAGTGGAAGAAACAAAAGGAAAAGAATGGAGAAAGGGGTGGGGGAATTAGACAGGGGAAAAAAGGAGGGAACACAGAATTATCCATGGCTATGAACCGAAATCAGAGCTTACTGGGGCTCAGCATAGCCCACTGAATATTTTCCAGTCATGTCCAACTCTTCTTGATGCCATTTGGGATTTTCCTAGCAAAGATACTAGAATGTTTTGTCATTTTCTTCTCCAGTTCATTTTACAGATGAGGAAACTTAAGCAAATAAGGTTAAGTGACTTTTCCAGGGTCATATAGACAGTAAGTATCTGAGGGCGGATTTGAATTCAGGTCCTCCTGACTCCAGGGCTGGTATTTGAGTCACTGTACCACCTTGCTGCCCCAAGAGACTATAATGCAACCTTTCAAAGTCTTAAATTAGGTTTCAGCATCCATCCCTTGCAAGAATACTGACATTTTGCTGGAGTTGCTTAAACCTGACTCTTTCTCCACTGCCCATTCTCTTCCCCCATTGTCTGGATCTGCTATTCTGATGATACTTGGTGGTGACATCAGCCCTATCACCCTTGCTCCACAGAAACCCTCCAAAGAAAGGGTTTGAGAGAACACTGTATTTGGGGTCCTAAGTCCTAGGGCCATGTTCTGCTACATATTCCTTGTGTGACTTCAGAAAAGTAACTCCTGTGCCCTTGACTTTCCTCATCCATAAAAGTTAACCTAGAAAACCTCTGAAATTCATTTCATCTCTAGATCCAAGATCCTATGACCTGGGTCCCAACACTAGCTCTGTTACCTGTGTAACATTAAACAAATCCCTGCTTAACTGGGAATTACTTTCCTTATCTGTAAAATAAGAGGACTGAACTCAACGATTGATATCTGAGGTTCCTTCTAACTGCAAATAACAAAATCCAATGAAACTCAGGATAGTGATTTCTTTCCCCTATTACCATTGCAGAATTCATTATTAGACTACAAATCCCAGGCCTCTGTTCAGGAGGTATTTCCAGTTGATTGCCATCTTGTCTTCTTCCCAGATATCCCAAGCAAGGGTGGCCACTTTCTCCCAGTGGTCACTATATACGAGAGCTCCCCTATACCCATAGATTCTTAGCTAAGTAAGAAGGCAGATGAAATTTAGTTTTACACTGAGAGTAGCAATACAAAACTCTTTCATGATACCCTGAAGACTATGGACCAAAGACCCATGGTGCCTCTCAACCACTCAGAGCTGATGGAGTCGCATTAATTAGCGTTAAGGATATGATCCTGGAGAGATGGGCTGAACACTTTCATAACATTGAGAGAAATGATTATGAATAATCAACAAAATTTGGGGAGATCCAGAGGTCCTTCTTTTTCTACTACCCTCATTTCAAAAATTCAGCCTATCAGACCCCACCTAACCTTTAAGGAATCTCTAATCTAAGGTGAATTCCATTCAATCAAGCTTGGGTGGAGGTAGATCCTTTATCTAGATTTTTCAAGGCTTGGAATGGTCTAAGTATGGGGAGAATCTCTCTGTCCAAGAGTGACATGATGTCACTTTCAGCCCATCATTAAAGTGAAGTGACTTCTCTTTGTAAAGTCCACCTCTCCTTAAGCAATCAGAGTTGATTGCCATCTATGCTAGAACACCTCTGTGCAAGCGTATATAAATCTCAAGAAGTGGCCATGCTTCTTTGACTATCAAGAGGACAATGAGCCCTTTTATTTTTTCAATTCGTTTCTGGTCATGGCTGAAGAAATGGACTGTTATTTGCCCAAAAACTTTATCTCTGAAAATTATTTTTACTTGCCACAATGTTCTCAACAGACTATCAGCAACCAGTGCTGAAATCATTGGCCATATATCTCAAGTTGACAGTCCCTCTCTAGCTGAACTTCCAACTGAAGAAAAAACTTTGAATGGCATTAGGTTCCTCTCAAGTGGCAAAGCACCAATAAACTGTAAACTCACTCTACGGGAATCCTGGCCTATGGCCACCATTTAATGGACTGACTATATTAAAAATGCTCCCTCAATATTCACACAGCTAATCCTAGAAGTCATCTTTGAAGAAGGTATTAAATATTTCTTAATCTTTAGTTTGGATCTGTGACTGCTTTGGTTCCTGAAAAGAAATACCATCTGCTTAGGATTCTGAGATGTTGGGTTTTCTATCAGTCTAATAACTTAGGAAAGGAAATCTTTAAATAGAGAAGGGTCCACTTAAGCACAGAACATCTGACATCTTTTGTCCAGTTGACACAGAAATTCTAGGGTGACCTCGAGTCAATTAATAGCAAGAGTTCTTAACATTTTTTGAATTGTGGATCCCCTATGGTAATCTGTAGAAGCCTGTGGACCCCTTCTCAGAATGTTTTTTAAATGAATAAAATAAAAGATATAAGGTTACAAAGGAAATTAATTATACTGAAATACAGTTGTCAAAATAATTTTTAAAAAGCAAATTTATGGACATTAATTTAAGAGCCTCTGATTTACAAAAATCATAGAAGAGAGCAAGAGAGATCTCATTTAGCTCCAATTCCCCATTTTGCAGATGATAAAACTAAGTCTTATATTAAGTGAATTGCCTAAAAGTCATCCAGGTAAACGATTTGAACCTAACACCTCTGATTCCAAAACCAAGGCTCCTTCTACCATACAAGTCATCTCCTCTCTTACTTTTTGAACACAACTACCCCTTCAGTATTTGCCTAAATGGTTCAAATACCAGCCCAGGCCTCCCTCTAATCCAGATGACAAGGAAAGGGTTAAGGAATCATTCAAGCTGCCTTATGTGGCAGGGGAGAATCCAAGCCATTGAAAACCTCATCAACAAAAGGTTCCAGTGCCAGCTCAATGGGCTGGAGGAATTTTTTAAAAATATAATTACATCCTGACACCTTTTTTCTAGGGTCAGCGGACGCATTACTCATATTGACAGTCATTTTATAACCTCACCCTGCATCCAGTTAAACATCAGAGCATTCTCTGGGCAGAAGAAAGCAGACGTCTGAATAAGAAGGGCTTGATAGACTAGTTTAATTCCAGGAGGGAAAATAGAAAGGAGAAAATGTTTAAACACAGCATTTTCTTGAAAGGTGAATATGTATTAATGAGAGATATCTTATTCTTATATATGAGTATCCCCTTTTTAACAGTGGATATTCTTTTCTCTGTACCCTCACTCCCTTAGGAATCTCATCCAGTCTTTACATTTAGACTATATGTTGATTCCCAGATATCTCCAGATCTGACCTCATACCATTCTGCCTATAATTCTTCCATATGGATGTCCCAATAAAACATATGTACACTCCAGCACTTTCCCCATCAAGTTAGATGTCATTTTCAGTTCTGTTGATGAGATCACCATTCTCTAACCCACAGGCTTGAAACCTTGTATTCTACCTTTAACTCTTCCCTTTGTAATCAGTCAGTCACCATTTATTAAGCACTTATGCTAGGTATATACTTATATACTAGGTACTAGGCTAAGTCCTGGAGATACAAAGAGAAGCCAAAAAAAAAAAGGAGGGAGTTCTTTCCCTCAAAGAGTTCAGATTCTAATAGAAGAGTTAACATGCAAACAACTACGTGCGTACAAGATAGACACAATATAAATGGTAATCTTGCAAAGAAGGCACTGCACTGTGGGGCATCAAGAAACACCTCTTGTAGAAGATGGGAATTAGGATGGCTGATGTATCTAGTCAACAATGAGAGAGAAGAAGACAGAACAGAAATAATAACAGAAAGGTTAAGAAAAATATAGGAAAAAGAAAAGACTAAGTAGTGAGAAGGTGGGAGGTGGAAAAATGAACAAAGGGAAAGTGGAAATGGGAAAGCAAAAGGAAAGAACACAGAGGTCTAATGTTTTCCTTCAAAACATCTGCTCCAGAAGCCCAGCATCATGGGGGATAGGGTGCTGGACCTGGAGTCCGGAAGACCTGTGCTGAGATCCCACTTCAGACAATACCAAGGTTAACAAGTATTTTAAATTCTCCGTTACTCCATTTTCTCATCTGCACAATAAAGGGACTGGATTATGGGCTGTCAAAGTTTCCTTCCAGCTCCAAATCAATGATCCTATAAGTTCAGAAATCATCTAATCCACCAGATAAACCAAAGACCATCTTTGACACATTTGGCCATCCAGTTGGCACTTGAAGACCTCTCCTAATGGAGAACTACCTACCTACCAAAGCAGATCATTTCCCTTCGAAACAATTCTGTTGGGAAGTTTTGCTTTACAATTTACTAAAATCTCCCTATGAGTGACTTCTCTTCCCTGCTCCTTGATCTGCCATGTAGGAGAAGAAGAAGTCTTTCAAATGCAACTGGGCAAATATCATACTTTCCTCCCCTAAAAAACTTCTCCAGGCTAAAAGTTCAGAGCCACTTAGCAAGAACAGTTGTACTTTCCCCTTCCACCATCTGTGCTTTGCAGAGGTGAACTGTGGCACACTGCATGTAATGTTAAACTTGTCAATGTGGTTAGTTTTTCTGTTTCCCCCTTCCCTTTTTTTTCTTATTCTTTGGAAGGTTAGTCTTCCCTGAATGCCCTATGCACCTTCATTTGTTAGTACAAACACTATAGAGGACAGTTTGACTTAAAAAGAGATAAGGAACTTGTGGCCTCAAGGCCACATGTGGCCCTCTAGGTCCTCAAGTGTGGTCCTTTGACTAAATCTGAATTTCACAGAACAAATAAAAGGATTCGTTCTGCAAAACTTGGACTCCATTAAAAGACTGCTCCTGAGGACCTAGAGGGCCACATGTGGCTTCAAGGCTGCAGGTTCCCCACCTCTCATAGTAGATACATTTGTAGTGGAACAGGTGTAGGTAGCTTATCCCCCAATGAATCAACCTATGTACATGCTAAAGTAGGAGGTCCTTGAAGGCAAGATTCGTCTCCCACTCTTAATCATTCATTTTTATATATACCAGAGTACTTAGTACTGCTGTGTCTTCCACACAGCAGAGACTCCATGAATATTTATTGAATTGAGTAAAAGAAATGAGTTTGTGATATAAATAAGAAGCTAAAGTTAGATGAAAAAATTAAAATTAAAAATATTTACCCAGAAGTGAGAACTATTGAATAATATCACTCCCACGCATGATGGGAAATGAAAAAGGGCTTATTGGATGTATCCAGAAGTGGGAGTTGGGCATCTTAGACATCACTTTGATAGGATTTCAGGGTTAAAAGAGATCTCAGATATAATCAAACCCAACCTCCTCCCTTTATAATCAAGGAAACTGAGGTCCAGAAAGGTGCAGGTCTTGAATCATCAGATCATACACACATAGCTCAAAGGGACTTCAGAAGACATCTAGTCCAGTCTCCTCTCATTTTACAGATGAGAAAACTGAGGCCCAGGAGTTTACTCAAGATCACACTTGTGATCAACAAGTCAGTTAACAGGTATTTATTAAGCTCTTATCACGTGCCAGGCATTTGCTAGGCACAGGAAAAGCAAATAAAAGCAGAAAGATGGCAGCTGCCAATGAGGGGGTTATACTCTAATGGGGTGGTTGTTGTTGGGGGGTGAGACAACACAAAAGGAAGCAGGGGCAGGTCAAGAGTTTCCATTGCCATAGAATTTGTGTCCAGATTTTCTGACACCAGAGCTAGAGTTTAGTCAGAACCTGAATCAAGATCCTCTTATTATAAATTCAGGCGGCATAAAGGCTGGTTGGAAATCCAACCAGGCTAGAAGGGTCTGGCAGAATTAAAGGATAGAGTAGGGAGTAAATAAATGAAGTTTATGAATCAGCTAAGACAACGGAAAGAAAGAACAGTAGACTAGCATTCAGGAAGACTGGATTCAAGTTCAAGCTCAAGCACAAACCAGCATGATGACTGTGGGCAAGTCATTTTCTTCATTTAGCCACCATTTCTTTATCTGAAAAATGAGAGGGTTGAAAACATTTCTATAAGCCCCCTGCCAGCTCCAGAAGTCATAATAATAATTCTATATCTGAAAAGGAACAGTTGCGTGGCCCAGTAGATTAAGTGCCAGGGCTGGAGTCAGGAAGACTCCTCTTCCTGTGTTCAAATCCACCCTCAGACACTTACTAGCTGTGTGATCCCAGGGAAGTCACTTAACTCTGCCTCAGTTTCCTCATCTGTAAAATGACCTGGAAAAGAAAATGGCAAACCATTCCAGGATCTCTGCTAAGAAAACTCCAAATGGGGTCATGAAGAATAATACATGGCTGAAAAAGGCTGAACAGCAATGACACTGAAACCATTTCAGACCAACGAGAACTGATCCTGTTTTTAAGGATTCCCAGCTTCCTATAGTTACCCATTTGAGGGCTACCTGTTGAATCTAAGTACTTTTGGCTTGGTCCTAATCAGGAGCAAGACACACACAGGGAGCCCAGACTGGCCTCTGGCTGTTGTTACGAACATGTGTGCCTAGGACTTCCCATGTCCATCCGGATGCACAAAACAAAGTACGGAGAATAGCTAGCCTGAGCTTCAGGAATTAGTTGACTGGTTGGGATCTCTCCTAGTCACTAATGCTGTTGTTTGGAACCACTGGACCACCAACAGCTGGGGTTCTCATCCTGAGGTTTATAGTCCCCCAAGCAATCTGTGGATAGTTTTCAAGATGGACAGAGGAGTTTGTGAACTGGGATGGGGTATGGGAGAACCAAGCAATTACATCATTTTACCAATTTCTAAATGAATTTTAGCATTACTTTTGATTGTACATTGGCAATGTCATTAGTGTGAGGTCCATAGGTTTCACCAGACTTCTGAAGGGACACAAAAAAGGTTAAGAACTCCTGGACTGAATCTTTTTTTCTTGATCAGTCATTGATGTGTCATTTTTTAGTCATATATGACTCTTCATGACCCCATTTGGGGTTTTCTTGGCAAAGATACTGGAGTGGTTTGCCATTTCTTTCTCCAGCTCATTTTATAGATGAGGAAACTGAGGCAAACAGGGTGAAGTGACTTGTCCAGGATCACACAACTAGGAAGTATCTAAGGACAGATTTGAACTCAGAAAGAAGAGTCTTCCTGACTCCAGGCTTGGTATTCTATCTACTATGACACCTATCTGCTTGGTTTCACTGTAAACCTGCCCACAGACAGAGGGATGGATTCAATGATCTTTACAGGCCTACTACACTGTAATATTACAACTACAGAAATCTCATTGCAGCAGCAACAACCTGAGTGCTCTGCTTGGATAGTGGATTTGAATTCAAAGGAATTCAGATGCCTTTAATAAACCATAGGAAGTCTCTGCTGAATAAAGACCTCTAACACCAAGAGCAGACCCTCTCCTTTTTCAACAGCCTCACCTCCTCCCTCCGATTTTCAACTGCTTGCTCTTTGTATGAAATGTCCCTTTCCCTGCTTCATATAAAAGTTTGCTTTGCAAATAAACAGCTGTGAATTCCAGGAAGAGAACATCTGGAAAAAGAGCCCCAGGAGAAGGCAAACATCAAGGAGCCTGACCCAGAGAGCCTTCAAGCAATTTGACAGTCAATGGGTCCCTCCTGTGGAAAGAACTGAATGCTAAAAGTTACTGATAAACCTTGATTTTTCCCTCTAATTGCTCAAATTCCAGTTATTTCTCATAGGATCAGAAACTAGATTGGAGCCCAGAGGTCTCTTATTCAATCTCCTCATTTTATAGATGAGAAAACTGAGGCCCAGAGAAATTCAGGCTAAAAATCACACAAGATTAGGCTTCTGTTTTTCTCAATGACAGGTAGTAGGTTCCATCATACTATGTAAATAATATAACTTGGAAATTAGAAGATGTGAGTTTAAATGCTGGTTCTACTATTTACTAGCAAATGTCCAAGAAAATCACTTACCATCTCTGGCCTTTCAGTTTTCCCACCATCAAAATCTGTTGTTGTTATAGTCATCATTTCCTTTCAGCCATGTCTGACTCTCCATGTCCGCATTTGGGGTTTTCTTGGCAGAGATACTAGAGTGGTTTGCCAGTTCCTTCTGCAGCTCATTTTATATATGAGGAAACTGGAGCAAACAAGTTAAGTGACTTGCCCAGGGTCACACAGCTAGGAAGTATCTGAAGTCACATTTCAACTCAGGTCTTCTTGACCCCAAGCTCAGTACTCTATCCCCATACTGGCCCTCATCAAAATCAGAAGGTTGAAAAATAGATCATCTCTGAGGTCCTTTCAAGCCTAAAAATATTCTTTAATTAAAAGGATCATAGATCTACAACTAGAACGGACATCAAAGGTCAAGTAGTCTAATAGGTGACCCAAGATGGGTATTTTCATAGATGAAACTAGCTCTTGGTTATCCTATGTTCAGCACTCCCCAGCCTTACTAAGTAAAGTCAACCCCTACCTTCAAGGGATTTTCTTTTAAACTTGTATTTTTACTCAATTCTTTCATCCTAATCTCAATTTCTGTCACCTCAAAGATCTTTTCTCTCTTGAATCAGACTTTTGACATTTGAAAATTTGCAGCCCATCACATATCAGAATGATACTGGTCTACCATCAACAGGATCTGTACTTTAAGTTTGGTGTAATGGAAAGGGGGACCTGACTTAGAATCAAGAATCAAGGTCTTCCTCCAACACATACCAGCTGTGTGACCATGAGCAGGTCATTTACTCACTGTACCACAGAAAATTCTCTGTGAGCTGTTCATTGGTGTCAGTGAAGGCATTTCCTCATTGGGAGTTCCTTAAATAGATCTAGATCTTCCTTTCTCCCCTCTAAAAAAGCCAAGAGAGACCAAGAGGCAGATACCTAAAGAGGAGAGAATATCAACAACAAATATTCATTAATTACCACCTACAACCACGAAGCCATTCATACATTCTCTTCCTTTTATGACCAATGAGAAATGTTTGTGAGGCAGCTGATCAGGCTGGAGTCATAGAGAATTCTTGCAGAGCTGACTGACCTCTAGGTGGGTCAAATCTTTGTCTGTAGCCTTGTCAACAGCATATACTAACCTACTGACCCTAAGTGGTCCAGACAAAAGAAGTAGACAGAAATAGACTTTAGAAATAAAGCCCTAGTGGAAAATTGTCAAGGTCATCATCAAGTTATTTTCATAGAAATATGTAAAGAAAAACTACCCCGCTAGACCTCATTCTTAGTGTGTTTACAACCAGAAAAGCTAATAGATAAATAAGAACCAGACCCAACAGTCATTCAGCATCATTTCAGCAGACTTAAAGAAAACAGGCATCACCAGTTACAAAATGAACTAGCAAACTCAGATGGCCCTTGGCATCCAATCTTGCTATCTTCAGCTATTTTTTTTGTAAACAGTGGGCATATTTTCTACTGAATTCTCTTGCTAAAATCCAGATGCTGTATATACAAATCCAAATATATAATACAGAAAGCAATCTGTATTTTCCTAATCTGTTTGCATTTTAATTACCATGCCTGCTTCTCTTGGGGCACCAGGGAGCCTTGGACTGGTTCTCAGCTTCCTCAAAAGCCTTTTCTGACCTCTTTTTCTTATAAACAGGAAGTTGTGAGTAAACATACTCAGAGCTTTCACTCTCCCCCAATTCCCAGCCCTAAGTTTAAGGTCAGTTTGGAATTCTGGTGTTGTGACCTGGATTTTTCTTATCCCTGACTAAAAATTCAATTCTCTTTTTAAACTTTTTGTTTTTCCTGCAAATTTAACCAGTGTGTAAGAGCCTCATCTAGAAAAGCCCCTAAACGTTTCCCTGCCTGTTTTTGGAAAATACTGGTGATGCTGGAAGGCTGGGAAAAGACAGTCCACAGAGCCATCTGCTGGGTAAGTGTGGTCTAACTATTGCTTCAGTTTCTCTTGTCTAGGAAAGTCAAAATCCAGTTCAGTGCATACAAATCACTGCAAGGCACTAAGATACCTACATCTCTTTTACTTAAATGACATTTTTGAGATGAAAGGATAGGAATGTTGCTTTTGTGAAAGATCACCAGGGAATTAATTTATCAGAGTATGAAAATTTTTTTTATGATGCTGGAGAAGATACTGGATTACTGGAGAAAGAGTCCTGGATTTGAAGTAAAACAAATGTGGGTTTACATCCCAGCACTAACACTTTTTGCCTCTGTGACCTTGGGCAATTTACCTCATTTCTATGTTCATCAGTTTCCTCTACTATTGTTGTTGTGCTGTGTTTGTCCTTTGTTTTGGAAGAAGACCATGATATCAGAGAAATGATGACATGACTTGCACTTGACTTTGTTTTGAGTGAGGGAGGGCTGTGCAAGGTCTCTAGCCTCCCTTTCTCCTCCTGAGCCATCTGGATCCAGTGACCAGATATTCCTCGAGATGACTGGAGATGCAAGATGGAGACTACAAGATGCAATGGGAGACCTTGGCTTCCTTAGGCTAAGGCCTATTCAGGGACTCTATTATAAAATTAGGGAATGGACCACCAAGGTGGCATAGTGACTAGAGTACTGGGCTTGGAACCAGGAAGATTCATCTTCATGAGCCACTTACTAACTGTGTGACGCTGGGCAAGCCACTTCACCTTGTTTGCCTCCATTTCCTTACTAAAATGAAGTGGAGAAGAAATTGGCAAACCACTCCAGTATCTTTGCCAAGAAAATTCCAAATGAGATCACAAAGACTCAGATATAACTGAACAACACTCCATCCTGTCCCATGAAGACAGCAAGGTTAAAACTAAAAGATGGGAAACCATTTCTGGACGGGCTGTGGGATGATAAACCTAATAATTCACTGCTGGCAGAGTCATAAACTGGCTCAACCATTCTGGAAAAAAATTAGGAATTTTTCAAGAAAATTGACTTATTTTTTTTATTCATATTCTTTACCTATCCTTGAAGAAGAAACAGATCAAAAGACAGTGGTGTGAGGGGTGGGACACAATAAGGAGTTTTGAAAGTGAAAGAAAAGAGACCTGATGACGCCAAAGTCCTAGAGGGTCTCTTGGACATTATGGACACTAGATTTATTACTATTGGGCTCTACCATGTGGGCACATGCAGGTACAGGCCAAAGCTCCACAGTGATGAAGGTCATGTGCAGATACAGAGATGAGTAGGACCCTTGTGGTCACTGCAGATCCAAGGAAAAGACTGGATCAGTTGTTAGCAAGGGTCACTCCCTGGTATTGCTATGAGAAGGTGCCTCAAGTTACTATGTCATATCAATTGGAAACTGATCCAATAACAAAGATTTGAGGAATAAAAACCCAAACTCCTTGACAGCTGGAAACAATTAGGAAAAACTGAACTTCTTGATACCTGTGATCTACCTGCCATGGAGGTGGGAAGAGGCAGGGAGGGGGTAGAAAATTGATTTAGGGTACTGGGAAGTACGGGCTAGAAAATGAATTTACTGATTACGTTGAATGAAGATTCGCTTACAAATTTGAATTTAAGAGGTAGATACAAATGTCCTGTATGTAAGGTACCCTTCATTGTGTAGACATTTCTTTTGCTAGAAAGGTCAGAAGGAGGGCATTCAAGTGGGAAAACCACAGAGGAAAGAATTTCAAAGAGAAACCCAGTTCTGAGAGAACTGAACTGAAAGTAGCCCCCCTCAAAGACAAAAGTGCTGAAGGTAGAAAGGTAGGTAGGTAGAAACGACTATGGTGCATTGCTTTCCAACAGCTACTTTTACCTCTGTTTTTATGAAGATTGTAACTAGAAAATGCTGAATCTAAGAAATTTGGGGGGACTATGAGACAATACACATTGATTATTTGTGCCATATCTGACAAAAATGTGGATTTCTGACTTCTCAACCTATTATAGAGGTGGGTCACTACAAAGGAAGAAGCCCACAGTTGAGGGAGAGGTGTGAGAGGTAGAGGAATTAGAAGGTGGAGACCAATATCATAAGTGACACACATCAATCAGAAGACAGAAGGAAATAAAGCTTGAGGGAAAAAATAGAAACAGAAACAAAAGACAATAGAAGCTGCTTTTGTCTGAAACAAGGTGCCTGGGGATAGATAAGCTCTGCAATTAATGAGGGGAGTGGATCTATTTGGAGAAAAGCTCTGATACTGTGAATAGATTGGAGAAAACCAAATCCTCTGATGTAGTAAAAGCCAACTAGGAAAGGGCTATCTTAGACTCTGGTGCCATCTACAGCTTTACAGAGAAAGATTTCAGAAGCTTGCATGCATTATTTTTTACTTGCTCTCGATGGCTTGAAAGAGAAACACTTCAAAGTCAGAGATTATACTGAATAACTGTTGATCCCAAGCTTAAGGGAAATCTTTTTCACTGAAAGAGTATAATACTATCTCAGCATCCAGCCAAGAGGACAGAACTGGGAAGATCTACAGATCTCATGTTGAAAACTGTTTGCTTGTGTGATTTGAATTTGCCTCTTTCATATGCATTAAACTGAGATTTATGTTTATTTAGTACAGTCATACATGATTATGTGAAGATGTATTAAACTGTAGTAATTTCATACATCCATAAGCATAGTACTATATATGTCAACTTAAATCTTTTTTTAGTAATATTCTTTTTATGGATGTATTAAAGTTATCACTATATTACATTAAATGACTTGACATTTTAAATATATCTGGGCAATAAATGTGAAAAAGCTATTCTAAAAAAAAAAGAAAGAAAAAAAAGACCATTTGCTAATAGAGGTTGACATAACTTTAGTGGTCTGAGAATACCAAGAGGTGGCTCCATTCTATGGAGCCACCCAGGTTACATGTGGTATAGAGAAGTTCCCTAAAGAGACCAGAAGCATCAAGACCTGCAATCCAGAGTTGTCCGTTGCTCCCCTACTCATATACTTCATTGTTAGGTTTCTGTACATTTGTACCTACTCTCCCTCCCTACACGAAGATTATTTTTAATATCCTAAGAATGAGTTGTAGGAGTAAAGTCATTCCTATCTAGGACTCCCAATCTATCAGTGAAAGTACTCCCTAAAGTATTCCTGAATATCCCTACAGGGCAATGTGCATAGCCATCATATTCACTGCCAAGGGCATGATGGGAATTGTAAGGAATTTATTCACTCAAACTTTGAGGAATAGGTACTAAAGGGGAAAGCAAAGAGGTCTAAAGACTGATTGAGCTAAGGCTCTCTTACTCTAGTTTCTTGTGGCCATGAATCTGACCCCAAGGCTATGGGCTAGACTCTAGGAAGATGTCAAAACTCCCTACAGAATGAGGTAACCCGATAGCAGTACCTCAGCAAAGAATCAGCAGGTGGTACTAGGAGCTGGAGAGCTGGCAGCAGGCTGCACGGCAAAGGATGATGTTCAGCAGATGATATCAGCAGTTCTTCCTCCAATCAGTAAATAGCAGCTGCAGAGGGATGCTGGAGTTGTACCACAGTCCTCAGAATAGGAGTCATCTGAGCCCCACTTCTCCCACCATCACTGAAAATCGCCACAAGAATGGGTAGGGAAGTCTTTCATTTACATTGCTGTTGTACTTAATCAAATGCCTTTGTCTTGGATTAACAAGACCTTCCTCACTCAGAACAAAGTCAAGTCACATCATCATTTCTCTGATGTCATGGTTCTTTTCCAAAACCAAGGACAAACACAACAGCAACAACCAGACCTAGAGTTTGGAAGAAGGAAGAAAGAGGAAGGAGGAGAAAGAAAAAGGAAAAGAAGAACAGGAGGAAAAGGAGAAGAAGGAATACAGAGAAGAATGAAGGAGAAGGAGTAGAAAAGGGAAAAAGTGGGTAAGGAAAGGAGGAGAGAAGGAGGAGAGCAAGAAGTGGATATATTGTGTTCTAGCCCGAAACCGCCACCCTGCTCAAGTCCAAGTGAATAGGGAAGAAAGGGAGCCCCGGAACGCCACTCTCTAAATGTTCTGCCTTAGGGCAAACTTCTATGGACCCTGTCACTTTTAGAGATAATTTAGTCCAAATTTCTCATTTTACAGATGAGGAAAGTGATTTCCAGAGTCAAAGCAATTCAAATCAACAAGCATTTATATTAGCTATTTACTGAGTGCCAAACACTCTTGCTAAATGGTAGGGATAGAAAGAAAGAGTGTCTCCCCCATAGGAGTTCACATAGGGGACACAACATATAACTAGATAACTGGGTATGTACAAGACATCAACAGGGCAGTCTCCAAGGGGAAAGAGCCAGGGCTACTTAAAACGTCTGCTCCACAAGATGGGATCTAAGCTGAGTCTTAAAGGATGTCACATAATGGATTGCTAGCAACCCAGGAACAGAATCTTATTCCATCCCCCTTGTGTCTCCTTTCTCTCTCATTTCAGTGCTCATCACACTAAACCACCCAGCTTCCAATATCATGGAATGGAATTCTCCTGCATTGCGTAACTGCTAGTAAAGAAAGTTATTCAAATCTCCCAAAAGATCTCATAACCATGATATAGAGACAATTCTCAATATTTTTAGTATTTTATAGCATTTCCCCCCACCTTATGGACCACAGTAGAATTGTTTGTATTTCTTTATAAGAAGCAAAAAAGATACAATGTCTTCAAGGTTAAGAAATGCGTATGTTACTGTTTAAATAACTGTCCTTTCCATTTGTCTCTGTCTCGTTCTGTCTTTCTCTCTGTTCCTTTGTCTCTCTGTGTGCACGTATCTCTGTCTCTCTCTCTTTTGTCTCTCTCTCTTTTCTCTGCCTCTATCTGTCTGTTTCTCTCCTCTCTCCCTTTCATCTAAATCATGAATAAAAGCATTTTCTCCTAATGATTTGTCAGAATCAAGATCTCCACCCACTTTGAAATCAAATCTAGGCAGCTCAGCAGTAGAATGAAGGCTCAACAGCAGGGAAACCATGGAAATCACATCTTTAATTAGCAACCAGGCTTCCTCCCAGGAAGAAAGCTTTCCTAGAGAATAGAAAAGCAAAAAAAAAAAATCTCTTCAAAAAGTGAACAATTGATGATTAACAGCAATTATATGTGCCACCCTCTGATATTCTCTGCCTTCAGATTTTATGATCCCCACACAAGTGACAGTAAAGCCAAATTTTCAAGAAAATTGGAGAGAAGAGGCGTGTTGTGATAGCTCATGTAACTGGCATGAGGGTAATTTGAAGCTACAAATGGAATGACTGACTTTCAGCAGATCTTTGAACCACATAAAACCTTGGTTCAGCCAGGAGAACAACATACGCAATGATGACAATAATGTTAACGAAAAGAAAACTAAAATGAATCCAAACATTGAATAATTATAATGATCAAGCTTAAGTCTCAGAAAAGAGATTTCCTTTTGAAATAGAGATGGAGGAGGAAGAGATTAACATCTGGAAGTGCCTATGATGTAGAAACAATAGACATCAGTAAAATAAACTTACCCACTACCCAAATGGATCTATGATTTTATCAAATGAGAAGTTCCCTCTAACAGTACAGATCACAAGCCATCCATGCCTGCCCTTCCTATGAGATTCTTGACCATGTCGTCCCATACGTTCACCACAAAAAGTTTGCCCAAAATATAAGAGATCTTCCTCACATGTGCCTGACAAGCCCCAAGGGAAAGTTCTGACTGCTCACCTGTCATCTCTCAACATCAGCCTGTGAACAGCCCATTCTATCTATACCTATCATACAGTTTCTTGACAGACATCTCTGTCTCTTATTTTTCTTCAGAGCTTTTCACTTATTTTATGTTGTCCTCTGTTAATCCATACATCATGCTCTTCTCCATTGCCCTTTCTGTGATATTTTTTAAATTTATGGAATAAAACAAGCATTTCCATAACATTTTTGAAAAAGAAGATTGCACATGAAACTTCAAATATATTATGTACAACTTGCTCTTCCTTTTAAATATATAATAAAGTTATCATGTAAATTTCTTTTTTATCTTCCCCCTCCCCTACCTTAGAGATGGCTACCACTGGACACAAACAGGTATGTAGACAGTACATATGTATGTATATATATATATATGTATGCAAAATTATTTTATACATGCTTCTATTTGTCAGTTCTCTCTCTGAATGCAAATAACATCTTTCTTCATATGTCCTTCATAGTTAATGTGAGTATTTACAAAAGTCAAAATGACTTATTTGGTCAGTCACTTTTAAAACAATATTTCTGCTATTCACTTTAAATTCAAAAAGTATTCAAAGCATGAAAATTAAATTTATTTACAATGAAGACAAAATTAGTTCACCAAGTATGGTATTATCCTGGTTTCATTTGGTTTCAATAGTTTTTTTAAAAATTAGAAAAAAAAGTTCATAAGGTATGTTCTTTTTAAAAAAAACTATAAAATGAATAATGATCCATCAAGACAAATAAGCTGAAGAATCAAATCTTACCAAACATCCACAGTATTTAAGAGCGAAAAACCAAAGAAAATTGCAGAAAGTCACAAAGATGAAATGCACTGACTCTATGTTCCTTTCCAAAAAGTGTCTGGGCCCTTTAGCTTTGTTTTCTATACGAATGGACGGTTATGGGAAACAATATGGCCCAGTGGCTAGAGAGCCTGAAGTCATAAAGACCTAAGTTCGAATCCACATATAGATGTATAGTTAGAAATCATTTAATCTGTCAGTGCCTTAAGCAAGTTTCAAAGACAGGACCAACTTGGATTTGTCAAGGAAATTTTCTCACTTGATACTTCTCTATATTAACGAAAGAGTTAAGTGTGGATAATCCTTAAGGCTGTGACTTTATGATAACTTTTTATTGTTTTCCATGCTGATCATGCCCACTTAAAGTGACTTCAGCTATCACTCCTTAGTGCTCTCTGTCTTGTGTAGCTGAAAAAGCTGGAGTAGCAGTTGATATAGTTAAATTCTATTTGCTATTTTGCAGCTAACAAGATATGTGTCCTTTCATCAATCATGTAATGTTTCTTCAGTTTTGATGTCTTCATTTTATAAATATATAGTTTAAGTAGATGACTTCTAGATGGTGCAGTGGATAGAGCATGAGTCAGGAGGACCTAAGTTCAACTTTCACCTCAGACACTTGACATTCACTAGCTGTGTGTCCTTGGGCAAGCCACTTAACCCCAGTTGCCTCATCCTGAGTCATCTCTAATCATCCTGATGAATGTCTGGTCACTGGATTCAGATGGCTCTGGAGGAGAAGTGAGGCTGGTGACCCGCACAGCCCTCCCTCACTCAAAACAAAGTCAAGTGCAAGTCATGTCATTGTTTCTCTGATGACATGGTCTTCTTCAACAATGAAGGATGAACACACACACAGATGACTTCTAAAGTACTACCCAAATTTAAGAAGATAATGTAAATGTGTTCTTCTAGGCTTTTACTTTGTTCTTGCACTGCGTGCAAAATTTCTAACTCACTGTATGTTCTCATTTGAATGCTAGCTCAAAATTAGCATATCTAAAATTAAACTTTTCATATTGTCCCTTGCATTTCTCCCCTCCAATACCAAACCAGTTTCTTTTTGCTTCCTCATTTTTGATAATGGTACATTCTTCATGTCATCTAGACTTGTAGTCATTTTTTATTTTCCTCTTTTCTTTCCTTCTTCCATCAGTCACCATTTCCTGTTAATTCTTTATCAATATCTTCCCCACCCATTTCTTCTTTTTCTTTCCCACTGCTACTTACCCAAGTTGAGACCCACATTATTTCTTTAAAAAAAATAATTTTTAGCTTGCTTATACTTTATTTTTTCTATTTGACATTTACTTCTGAATGTCCAATTCCTTCCTTACCTGTATCCAGTAAACCCTATCTTGTGTGTGTGTTCATCCTTCGTTGCCGAAGAAGACCATGTCATCAGGGAAACAATGACATGACTTGCACTTGACTTTGTTTTGAATGAGGGAGGGCTGTGCAGGTCACCAGCCTCACTTCTCCTCCAGAGCCATCTGAATCCAGTAAACAGATATCCAGTGACTCCAATTGGGGTTAAATGACTTGTCCAAGGTCACACAGCTAGTGAGTGTCAAGAGTCTGAGGTAAGATCTTGTAATAAAGATATGAAAGGAAAGAAAAGAGCATTTCAGCAAAACCAACCCAGCCTATTCACTGCATCTGAAAGTCAGTGTAGTATTACGCATCTCTAACCCCTCACCTCCACACTTAAGTGAAGGAAGGACATCTTTGTAATTGATCTCCAGGTCAAAGCTTGGTCATCATAATTACACAATATTCCATTCACTTTACTCTTTCTATTTACACTGTTATTGTTGCTTATATTGTTGTCTTAGCTCTTCTTTCTGAACTATATTGGTTTATGTAAATCTTCTCATATTTCTCTAAGTTCTTCAAATTCATTATTCTCTTTTACCCAGGAATCCTGAGGGTCTTCCTCTCCCAGTTTGATTTTTTGTTTTTTGATTAAAGTAACTTGAGTTACTTAAAGAAGCCTATTCATTGAATGGGTGTATCTTACTCAAAGTAAGATTGTGGTAAGACCTAAGCCTCTAAAGGTCTCATGGCCTCCTGGGCTATCTCCAACTGTCCTGATGAATATCAGGCCACTAAGTCCAGATGGCTCAGGAGGAGAAAGTGAGGTTGGTGACCTTGCACAGACTTCACCCACTCAAATCGAAGTCAACTGCAAGTCACGTCAACATCTTGATGCCATGGTCTTCTTCAAGAATGAAGGACAAACACAAGATATTAAGGAAATCAGAAGACTAATCCCTATCCCTGGATAGTCAGAGATTATGGGGACCCTGTTCTGGTTCTATTGATTTCATTTTTGCATCACTTCATATATGAGGTTTTCTTATAGGGGAAAATGTATTTGTTATATGCAATTAATAAAGATGCCATAAACAGGAATTCTTCTACTGGGGTTAAATTTAATTGAAATGGTGGGGGGGATGAGGAAGGGAAGAGGGAGCAGCCCAGAAGTTAGTTTACTGTGGATATAATTGTGGTGGGAAAAGAATATTGCCCCTAGAGTCTGGTCTGTGCCTCTGAGGCACAATTCCTGGTACCTGACAACCCACCCCCATCAAACCTCAGGAGAAGACAGGGATATATCAGGGGGGGAAGGTAGACTCCACAAAAATAGGACCCAGAAACCCAAACTAAAAATCTGGAGACAGTGCTATATAGGGCAACACTGATTCATTTAAATCCAATTCACAGAGAAGTCAAGACATAACCTCATGATGTCACTGGTCCTCTTTGAGAAAAAAAGGACGAACAAGACAGAACAGAAACCATAGGTGGCAAGAAAGCAACCTAGAGAAACATCATGGAGGGCTTGTTCACCCACCTAAATGCTCATGCTCTGATGCAGAGAGATTTTTCACTCACGCTCATTAAATTTCTGAAAAGGATCACTATTTAGGTTAGTGTCAAATTTAGACAGTTTCTTGTACTTCATTTTTAGGTGGTTAATTTCCTGCCTGGTACTGCTAGTCATCTTTTAATTTTTTTCTTTGTACTATTAACTTTCTCTCTATGTTTATAATTTATCTCCATAAGTCAATTATAAGCTTCTTGAGAATAAGGGCCATATCCTATTCTTTGAATGTCCCCCAACAGCTTATCATACGTAATAAAAAATTCTACAAACTGGTGATTATTCTGGTGACAGATGAGGGGAAACAATTGTCTAGGTTCAAAAACATTGTGTATTAAAAAAGAAAAACTTTTTAGAGAAACTTCAGGTTTTGTTAATTTTATAATAATATTTCAGTTTGGAGGTTCACTGAATTTCTATAATTCATTCTGGTTTTTGGATCTCAAGCCAGTTTGGCTCAAGCCATTGCTTCAAGGCAAGTGTCCCACTGTACCTTGTGACCTCAATCCCTTTGTTCTATGGACCAAAAGAAGAAGCTAGAATTAGCTTGGCATAGTACGTATGCTTTGTCTACAGTCTATGTATAGGTTGTTTTCCAACTCTCCCTCCTCCCAAAGTGAAGTAAAACAATAGCAATTACAAAAACAATAATAGCATTTATATACCATTTTAAGGTTGGTTAAACACTTTACAAATATCTTTTTGACCTCAGAACAACCTTGGGAGGTAGGTGCAATTATTATCCTTACTTTTAGAGAGGAGGAAACTGAGGCACAGTGACTTTTCCAGGGTCATAAATCCAGTAACTATCTGAGGTTTGAACTCAGGTCTTCCTTACTTCCAATTCAGTACTTTAAGTGAAATGAAGTGATTGGATATAGTAGTGGATCTCAAGTCAGAACCACTTGGGTTCAGATGAGCCTTTAAATTACTTATTCACTCTCAGTCACAATTTTCCAATCTGTAAAATGGGAACAACAACAAAAACAACGATGATGATGATGGTGGTGATGATGATGATGATGATGGTAATGATGATGATGATGATGATGGTGATGATGATAGTGATGATGATGGTGATGGTAATGATGGTAATGATGATGATGTAATGATGATGGTGATGATAATGATGGTAATGATGATGATGATGATGATAGCAATGATGATGATGATGATGATGATAGCAATGATGATGATGATGATGATGATGGTGATGATGGTGATGATGATGGTGATGATGGTAATGATGATGATGTAATGATGATGGTGGTGGTGATGATGATGGTGATGGTAATGATGGTAATGATGATGATGATGGTGATGATGATGGTGATGATGATGGTGATGATGGTGGTGATGATGGTGATGATGATGGTGATGATGGTGGTGATGATGATGATGATGGTGGTGATGATGATGATGATGGTGGTGATGATGATGATGATGGTGATGATGATGGTGATGATGGTGGTGATGGTGATGATGATGATGGTAATGATGGTAATGATGATGATGTAATGATAATGGTGATGATAATGATGGTAATGATGATGATGATGATGATAGCAATGATGATGATGATGATGATGATAGCAATGATGATGATGATGATGATGATGGTGATGATGGTGATGATGATGGTGATGATGATGGTGATGATGATGGTGATGATGGTGGTGATGGTGATGATGATGATGGTAATGATGGTAATGATGATGATGTAATGATGATGGTGATGATAATGATGGTAATGATGATGATGATGATGATAGCAATGATGATGATGATGATGATGATGGTGATGATGGTGATGATGATGGTGATGATGATGGTGATGATGATGGTGATGATGGTGATGATGATGGTAATGATGATGATGATGGTGATGATGGTGGTGATGATGATGGTGATGATGATGGTGATGGTAATGATGGTGATGATGGTGATGATGGTGATGATGGTGATGATGATGATGATGACAGTAATGATGGTGATGATGATGATGATGGTGATGATGGTGATGATGATGGTGATGATGATGATGACAGTAATGATGGTGATGATGATGATGATACCAGCAGTATTTGCCTCCCAGGGTTTTTGTGAATCTCAAATGAAATATGTATGTGAAACTCTTTGCAAAACCTTAAAGCACTATAATAGTGTTAAGCTGTTATTGTTGTTAAGCCCTAGATTTGACTCACTGGGCTCTGCTCGGTGCTCTGGAGACCACTTGTCTTCCTTGAACCTGGGCCCCTTAGCCCTTCAGCTTTGCCAGTAAGAGAAAACCAGGCTTTTTCTTCCATCTTGTTACTGTCTCTAAACATAGAATATAATCCCTCTTGAAGATGTTCTAAAGTGTTTTACTTTTACCCAATACAGAGAGACATACAAAGGGTTTAAATAATAAATAAAAGAAGTCACTAAGTTTAAGGAGATTTCATCAGTTAATTATGGTCCTTTATGCACACTTACAGGGATCCAGATGCTGTTCTCTTTCAATTCTTCCACAGACTTATTCTGCTTCTCCCCTATCTTGTCTGAGATGATCCAGCACTATCTGATCTGGTCCAGATGTTAAATCATGCCTGCTAAGTGTTTCAATAATATATTCCATTTGGCAAGGCTATTAGAATTCTCAGTCCTTCTAGAATCAGTTTGCCTAATTTGAACCCCTCCCCCATGTAGAAGACATACCCTGGCTTTCTCACCACTCTTAACCCTCCCCACAAATTGAAATAAAACAGAAACATTTCCCATCACATCCTGCATTTATCTCTATCAATCTAGGTCATGGGTTCTTAATCTTTTTATAACATGGACTTCTTTGGCAGACTGGTGAAGCTTATGGATCCCTTCTCAAAACAGTGTTTTTAAAAGCACAAAATAAAATATATGTGATTACAAATGAAACCAGTGATATTGAAATACAGCTCGGTCATAATCAGAAAGAATAACAAATCCCCCAAGTGGCTGCATATATTCTCATTCCCACTATTCAAAATTACAATTATGTAAAATAAGGCAACTGGTTCCAGCCCAGTGGAAGTACACAGTGTGAATTTGAATAATGTGATCATTGTAGGGGATTCATTATTTGTACTGATTGGGACCTAACTATAAAGATGTCATTTTTTCCCATCTAAGTTAGTGGACTCCAAGAAATCTCTCCCCAGATCATGGACTCCAGGTTAAGAACCCCTGCTCTAGAGATTCTCACCATGGATCCATGAAATATGTTGGTCATCATCTTACCCCCTTACTCTCTGAATAACAAATAACTTTCTACATCTTATCTCCAAAGGTTTGTTCATCTCGACTTTGAATTTCATGCACTGACCTTGGCACTTGTCTCCTTTGTTTAGGATATCGTAGTATCCTTGACTTCCAAAGTTCTTTCTCTCTTACAGCACCATAATACACTTATCTTTACAGACTCTGAAGATCCTTATGCCAACTCACAGTCTGACTGATGAGGCAGGCCCTTTAGAGAAAAACTAGTGAAATCTCCCCCTCCAGGTTTTAGGAATACTCTGAGGGGTCAGAGGTGATTTTTCTAATGCTGTCTAAAGAGAGAAATTGTTATTTACAACTAATGATTGGGGAGATTCCAAATTTCCCCTTTTTCTGTTTTCAAGACCTCAGTCTTGAAATGTTCTCTATCAATCTAGCCCAACCTTATAAAGGAATCTCGAGTCTAAGGTGAATTCCATTCAATCAAGCTTGGGTGGCGATAGACCCTTTTGTCTAAATTGGGTGGAGACAGACATTTTTGTCTAAGTTGCCAAGGTCTGGGGGTGGTCTGGGTATTCTTTGTCGTAGGGTGACACTCTCATTCCCTCATCAATTGTTAATTAATCTGGGTTGATTCCCAACCTAGGGAACATCCACTTTATATAAACTATGAACCCACTGCCATGATTGTCTTAAGAGAGATAGTCAAATAACCATCCTTTTATTAAAATGCTGGCATTATTAGTAAAATGATTAAGTTGCTCAGGAATTACATCTCTTGAAACTTTTAAATCACCACACTATACTAGGCTAAATAGGAATCTTGGGACTTCCCTCATTATCAACTTGATTGGCCAAAAATTGACAGATGCTGGCTCCTCTGTTAGCTTGACATTCCAACCTTCTAAAACTCATAAGAATATTACTTCACCTAAAAACAATCACAAAGATTTAAATAACAGAGGCCACATATTGGACCTGGATAGGCAAGACCAATAGGCTTGCACTCTTACTCCAACACAGCCAGGCAGAGGCTTTCTTTGGCTGGTTAGTCCTTGAGAATGCATTTCAGTTCCATAACAACAGTCAATTGAGTTTATGTTTTTACTATATTATATGCCGTTTTCACATGCACACAGCAGATAGCCATATCAACTATTTTTGACCAATCCTTCTTAGTTTTACCTTAACTGAAAATGTTGACTTTTCCATTTTATTGCATCAGGATGTCATTTTGGCTGACCTCTGCTGGCTTCGGGATCAAAAGATAATGTGTCTGAGATCACTCTTCCTAAACCTGAAGTCCTCTCCTAGCCCAGACATTCCTCCCCAAATGATTCTTTTTCTTATTCTACTTGGCCCCCTGGTGAACATTTAACCTGACTCCAAAAAGATCAAGATAACAAATACATGCTAAAACAATGGGCATCTACATCTGACCCAGCTGATGGCTCAGCAGAAATGTCAGACTCTTGCACTGACTAAAATGTAATTAAGAAATATTTAACAAAATAAATAAAAATGTAATACAACATAATGTTGTTTTCATTTTTTATGTCAACATTATATGTTTTATTTTAAATCAAGTACTTCTTTGAAACCTAATAACATTCATGTTTGACAGAAATATTAGGCATGAAATAGGAATATAAAGTATATGATATGCAGAAAGGCAATCAATGCTTTAGTCTAGCAAGATAAACCAATGAAATGCCCTTCAAGAAATCTCTTTTTCTCCTTTTAAAAACATGTAATTCAAGTGATTTTTATTTTAACTTGTAAAAGTGAGTCAAAGTGGACAGTGAGGTAATCTATATACTACGTAGGAAAATTTACAATAGATAGGGCACAGTATTAAATACAAATAGAAATCAGTGTTCTCTTTGGTCTCTAGTATAAGTGTCATCATAAAGCATCACATCCTAGTTAGAGCCAGACTGGTGGTGATTGCCAATAACTGCTAAAAAGTGAAGTTCAAGAGGTAGCCCAACATGATTATTTTAAAGCTGGCAACTCTGAAATGTGTTAAGCAAATGTTGTGGTTTTCTAAATCAATATGTGACAGCAGGGATCCATTTCTATCTTAGCTTTATAACATCAGTTTAGTATATTTTCCTACTCTCACATTAGGATCAACTCCAGATCTAGAAGAGACCATTTAGTTCAAACTCCTTTATAAATGAGAAAATTAGAGACCAGTGAAAACAAGTGATTTATCCAAAGACAGACATATAATATAGAACAGAGCCAGATACAAACCCAAGTCCTTTGATACGAATCTACCCATATTTCTCTTGTACTACAGTGTAGATAGGGACATATATTTACTGACGTGACATACTGCCCCTCATTTTTGCTTTTGACTTACTTTTCGGAAAATGTTTTATGTTTACGAGTTAATAATATCATTGTGACTGCTTTGTGTAGTTGGAAGCATGTCACTGGGGATCTAGGACTTAACACGATATAAAAGGAATTTATCCCCACACACCTTAGGACCCCAAGAGTTTGCACTATAGGCTCCTGGCTATAGCAATGAGCCACCTTCCCTCTAGAAGAATCAGAAACCTTTCAAAGTGAGTATAGGTTGGCAAGAGCAAATCGGCCCAAAGAGAGAAGGGGAATACAGGTAAATATGTGCTGGTAGCTATTTAACAACTGGGTCTCAGGAGAAGAAAAAGTGGTGCAAGACACTTTTAAATTTGATCTGCGTTATTAACATTTTTACATTGCTTTCTTAAGGCTAAACAATCAGTAAAATAATAAATCAAGCCCTGATTTGTAGATTTTGCTGCTCTCTGAGATATGTGCTTATACTTAAAATTTAACAATCAGGTCTCGTGGGCTAGTTTGATCTGGCTTCAGCACACTTCTGGATACAGATATCATGTCAGGAGCCATACCCATACCCATACCACACTAGAATTTAGATTCACAGTTGGAAACATTCCATAAAGTCATATTCAACATCAGCAGAGTATTTCTCCCACTAGTCAGAGCACAGTCATAGCTGGGGAATGCCTCCCATGGTCCATTACACCTAAGTCATGCTTCACTTGACTTGTTAACCATCTTTCCACTTGCCACCTGCTCTCAAACTGAGTAGTAAGTGTCTGAGGCTGAATTTGAACTCAGGTCTTCCTCACTCCCAGTTCTAAGTAAAATGAAATGAATTGGATACATTACTAGATCTGGAGTCAGGATTACTTGGGGTCAAAATAGCATTTTAATCTCCTCAACATTGCATCCTCCTTTCCAGTTCCAGAGCCATAATCAAATCAATACTTCCATTGTTACTGGCAAGGTTATATAGATCTACTCCTCCATGGTTTCCCTCACCCCTCTCTGTAACTGTCTAAGCTGCAGTAAGTCACCTTGACCAACACTTTCCTATTTGAGTTGTCTCTCCCTGTTTGACTATAAATGCTCTGAAATGAGCAATTGTTTTCCCTTTAGTTGTGGTATACCTATTGCTTAGCAAAGTGTTCGACGTAGAGAAATCACTAAAGAATGCTCTTTCATTCATGCATTCAATAATGGCTGAGATGGAACAGACTAGCCCTAATCATTAAGACAGAGAACCCTGACTAGGACATTACAACAGAAAAGCCACTAGGTGGCAGCAACACTTGCAAGATGCTTAGGCTTCTTCATCAAGATGGTGGAAATGACCTCAAGGACAGAATTTGGGGGTAAACTTAAAGAGTTAGTTAATTTGAGAGAAAACAAACTCAAAGAGTCAAAAATGAGCAGTTCTGAACTGTTTTCTCAGACAAGTAACATGTGCCCAGGGCACATTGTAAGTTCTTAATATTGCTTGGCTGATTAAGTAACCAGATTCCCAGCCAACCAAAGAAGGTCTTTAGAGCAGGACAGGACACAGAAGAAACAGGAAAAGGGAACAGAGGAGAGAGGGGAAGAGAACTGACTTCTGCCCCCTACTTCAATCCCTAGACTGAGAACTCACATCCAGAGAGCTCCTTTATTCCCAGATGGATATTTCCTTGTCTTGATATAGCTGAGGGTACATTACCCCAAGCCAAGAATGGGATCTGCAGAGCCTCCACCAACTTTTTCAAAACTTAATAATTGCGATGAATGACATGGGAACTGCTCTGTTGCCACTTCTTATTAATAGACACAGTACTTCACAAAGCAACCTACAGCAGTGTTTCCCAAACCACTTTATCAGCAGAACATTTTGGAGCTTAAAATATATTGCTAGAGCTCATAAATAGAGCCATAAATGAGAATTCTAGCATCTGAAGCAAATTCAGCTGGGGAGTGGGAGGAAAAAAAATGAAGCTCCTGGGACAGCCCCCAAGTTCAGCTGAGGGAAGCAGAGAACCAGAAAGGAATCTCCCAACAAATCATATTCTGACCTTCAAGTATTCTCTCCTGTCTCTTTATCCTCAGATAATTATTTTCTTTTCTTTCTGTTTCAGGCCCCCTTGCAGGTGTTTATTTGGTTTGGATGAGGCCCACACATGAAATCTTCCTCCTCTTCCTCCTCCTCCTGGGCTCAGAGCAGACATAATTCCTATGCAGAATGTTACCAACCCATGGTTTCTTTGTTGATGGAAGGCTAAGCTTTACACATGACTTCCTAGAAGGGTGTGGGTTGGCCAGTACAAAGGCACAGAGATGGGAAATGGAGAGTAAGGAACAGAGAGAAGGTCAGGTTAGCTGGATGGCAGATTGAGGAAAGGGAAGTCACTGTGGCTTCTACCACCACTGCCCTTGGGTTGGGTCTGGATTGCTCCTCTCTCACCCAGTTCTGACAGCTCTGACCTTCTAAGTTGTCTTTGGCATTTGTGGGTTGAGAAATCTGGAAACCACCACAACTGCCAGTTATTCAGTCCCCTGAGGCCTGCTCTGGCCCATCTGTGCCAGCGTGCCCCATGCTGGACTGTACTCTTCTCCAAGCCTGGTGCAATTGAGCTCTCCTGTGAACCCTCCAGGTTTTCTTGGGTTAGAAATTTGTTTCACTCCATCATTTTGTGGGTTCTGTTGCTCTAGAATTTGTTTAGAGTAATTTTTTACAGGAATTTGAGGGGTTTGGGGGAGAACTCAAGCAAATCCCTACTCATACTCCATCATCTTGGCTCCACTCCCAAAAGTCACTTCTAATGAGGATAGAAAAATCCATTGGATCCATTTAACTTTGAAAGCTAAAGCAATAGGAGCCCACTAGAGTTGGTTGAGGAGGCAGGTCACAAATTATGAAAAATCATTATGGCAGCCATGTGTGCGATAGACTGGAATGGTGAGAGATTTGGGGTAATGAGTCTAATTGAAGACCATTATAATATTCTAAGAGAAAGGTGATGATAGAATGAACTTTAGCCATGTGAATAGAGGAGTTGAATTTGAAAGATGTTGTGAAATTTCTTTCTTCATTCCCAGGAGGATTCTCCTTTATTTGAAGCTATCCCCACAAGAACAACACAACATGTCCAGATGTATGTTGCCAAGACCAAGGACTTCTGTGCCTCCTACTCCACAACAGAGCAGAGGAGTATTTGGTCTGGGATGACTTGAATTCTGGGCTATCTCGCTGCCCCCTCTACACTGGCCTAGACCTTTGCATTTATTTTATTTCCATTCTCCCCAGCTGGCCATACTGCATGGAATCCCCCTCCTTCATATGATAGCTGTTATCCAAGAGGGTCATGGGACTTATTGATTATATCTATTCAGGGAATAGACTCCCAACTGAGAAAGATGGGAGAAGATAGATCATTTCATGTCCTACCTAGAGTGATTTGCATCACTTCTTATGAGAAACTCTGTAGAGTCACAAACTTCAGAGCCAAAGAATGGTTGAATGTTGGAGCTGGAAAGGGACCTTATAGAGCATCAAGTCTAACCATTTCATTTTACAGATGAAGAAAGTGAGGTCCAGAAAAGTTATGATTTGTTCAAGGGCACACAACTAGTGAAGGACAGAACATGACTGAAATATTTTTCTGTCCCACTGGCTATTTAGTGTTCCGTGCCTCCTCCCTGACCCTGTGACACCAAGGACAGCTCTTGATGGGCTGAACCCTACAGAGTCATAGATGTCAGGGGTAGTAGTGTTGCATATAACTATAATAGGATTTATAGTTAGAAGGCCTCCAAGGCCATCTTTCCATACCCCCTTCATTTTTAAACATGAGGAAACTGAGGACCAGGGAGGTGAGTGATTGAATCAAGACCACACAGATATTTGTATATGAAGAAGGATTCGAACCCAGGTCCTCTGATGACACCAACAACAAAATGCAAAGGTACCCAATGAAGACTTGGGGCTGGAGAGAAAAGCAAGGAAATGGAGGGTCTCAGAGGCTAGAGACCTAGTAGAAAGGAAAGGGGAAAAGCAGAAAAGAGCCTTGATATGTAAGTTAAGGGACCTGGATTCTACACTTATATTTCCTTCTACCTAGCTGTGTGACCTTGGACATGTCACAACATCTCTGGACCTCAATTTCCTAAGCTTAGAATTGTAATAATAATATTGCCCTACTTAACAGAATTACTGTAAGGATCAAGTGACCAAAAGAGTCTCAAAGGGCTTTCAGAAATACAAAACTATTGCAGATATGCACCATATCCCTTTGGCAGTCTGGTGAAGTCTGTGGATCCCTGCCCTCCCAGAATATTTTTAAATGCATAAAGTGCAAGAAAAAAGAAACAAATGACATTAAAATACAGTTAACAATTTAAAAAAAAAGACACAGACCACAGGTCAAGATCCTCTGCCTTAGATCAATGTCAGGTGAACTAAGGATAACTAAGCCAGGTCCATCTATGGAGGTCAAGCTCCTCTCCTTGGAAGATAGGGTTAGCACTCTTAGGTCTAGATGGCCTAGGAATGGGAAGACCATGGAGGAGGTTTAAACCACAGGCAAAGTTCATGCAGGCGAGGTAGATGAGTTGATGAGATGCCACAGATAGTCACAACACACAAAGGAAGCAATAGTAAGATCTGGCAGAACCCCAACCCTTTGAGGGTAGAAGATGCTAAAATCTTACCACGTCCAGGGACTTTACATACCACCTAGTTCAGGAGTTCTTAATCTCAAGTCCTTGAGTTTGTCTTTTTAAAAAATATTTTGATAACTGTATTTCAATGTAATTGGTTTTCTTTGTAATCCTAGGCATTTTATGTATTAAATAATAGATAAGAGTATTGGACTTGGAGTAAGGAAGACCTGAGTTCAAATCCAACCTCAAACACTTACTAGCTGTGTAAGTTGTTAAACCTCTGTTTCCTCAGCTATAAAATAGAATTAATTATAGTACTTACCTCTCAAGGTTGTTGTAAGGATAAAATGTGATACTATTTCTAAAGTACTTTGCAAACCTTTAAGGGTTATACATACACACATATATATATGTATATATGTGTGTATATATATATAAAACAAACATATAAACTCTAGCCATTTTGCTGTGGTTATTCAGTCATGTCTGACTCTTTGTGACCCCATTTGGGGTTTTCTTGTCAAAGATACTGGAGTAGCTTGCCATTTCCTTCTCCAGCTCATTTTGCAGATGAGGAAACTGAAGCAAAGAGAGTCAAATGACTTGCCTAGGGTCATATAAGCTAGTAAGTGTCTGAAGAGGGATTCAAAGTCAGGTCTTCCTGACTTCGTGCCTAGCACTCTATCCATTGTACTACCTAGCTCCTCTACAGCAACTTTTTTTTTACAGGTGAGAAAGTTAAAGCCCATGCAGTCACCCTGTGAACTGAGAAACTAATTAGTTTCTAGCTAACTAATTAGTGAAGTAATTAATGAACTATGGGAGCTGAGAGGAGAGCCCAGGAATCCTGATTCACCATCTAGGGCACTTACAGGTATACCCTACTGTTAGTGAAGATGTAAAAGGGAACAGATCGTTTCTGATGCTACGTTCCCTGAGATGTCAAAGAAGACATTCCCAGAAGCTTACATATCAGCTGAGAGCCTCTCCTCTCAACCATGGCTCCTTTACCCTCTCCTTAACACCTGAACAATTGCCCTCAACTGGATCATCCAAGCAAGCTCTTCTAACGAAGAGCTCAGTATAAGGTCAACTCCCTACTCTCCATCAGTGCAGAATGGAATAGGAAACAATTGTTGTGAATCCACTGTGACAAAAAGAACATTCTTTACAGAAGCTCAGAATCTGTCAGCTGGATCTTCTTGGTGTGTTATAATTGCTATAGTGTTAGTAGGTTTTTCTCTTTTTGTAGCCACCATTATTACTTAGCTCTTAACTATCTGCAAAATATCTTCCAATTATAGAGTCCTAGAAACTTGGCACTGGAGATAATTTAAAGATGATCTAGTCAAACCTCCTACTCAGAGTAGGAATCCCCTATATGACCCAGAGTAAACAGCACAGTGGACGGAAATACTGGACCTAGAGTAAGGAAGCCATGAGTTCAGATTTTGCCTCAGACACTGACTTTGTGACCCTTGGTAAGTCACCTAACTTCTGCTGCCTTGGTTTTCTCATTTGTAAAATAAAGATAATTATAGCACCTATTTCTTAGCATTAGTGGGATTTTTAATATTTCCCCCATTACATGTAAAGATAATTTTTAACATTCATTTTTTTAATTTTGAGTTTCAAATTTTCTCCCTTCCTCCTTTCTTTACCTCCCCCATCCTTGAAATGGTAAGCCACTTAATATAGCTAATATATGTGCAGTCATGTAAAGCACATTTTCATATTAGTCATGCAATGAAAGAAGAAACAGACCAAGAAGAAGAAAAGCACAAAAATACACAAAGTGAAAAATAGTATGTTTCAATCTGTCTTCAGATTCCATCAGTCCTTTCTCTGGATGTGGATAACATTTTTCACCATGAATTGTTTTTGATTGTCTTGTATTGCTTAAAATAGATAAGTCATTCACAGTTGACCATCATGTGATATTACTACTACTGTGTACACTGTTCTTTGCAGGATTATTGTGAGGATAAAATGAGATAAGGTTCCTAAAGTGCTTTGTGAGCCTCATATCTCTATCTAGCTATTGTTATTTCAGAGAATAAAGTGTTAGACTTAGAGTTGGAAAAATTTGAGTCTGAATCCTGTCTTAGACATTACTGTAGGACCCTGAGCAAGTCAATTAGTTTTCAGTTTCCTCATTTGTAAAATGAGAGGGTTGAATGTAACCTCTGAAGTCCCTTCCAGTCCCAAACCTATGATTCTATGAACACTCGTTACACATGATCACCCAATAATTCTTCTATTTCCGTGGCAGTTGGATGCTTACCAGTTTTATTCAATTACAAGAACATTCAATATATTAATTCTTTGGTTATGTGTGTGATATTTCCCAAAATATTTGGTAGTTTGTTAAGGCTGAATCCATTTTATAGCAGAGTAAATATGGGGAAATGAATAATAGTTTATATTGGAGGTGAGAGGAGACTTTCAAATGTTAGTGATCATAGATTTAGAGCTGGAAGGAACAATCCAATCCCTTCATTTTACAGATGAGGAAACTGAAGACTAGTGAGTAGAAGTGGCTTACCCAAGGTCACACATGCAAGATTTGAACTTACAGGTTCTGCTTCCAAAGCCAGTGAGTTTTCCATCAGACCACATTGCTCCTGGCCATAATGTAGAAGTCAAGAAAGCTAATGTACCCCAGGTGGATTAATAAAAGCATAGGATGCAGAACAAGGAAAGTGACCCTCTCCACTCTGCTCTGGTTATTACTTCTAGTCCTAGGAATCATATTTTAAGAAAGACCCAGCTCAGTTCTAGAGTTCAGTGCTATAACTACAATATCCAAAGATCAAATGCTTAGAGGAGGCTCAAAAGCCATCTAGTCCAAATCCTTCATTTTACAGATAAGGAAAATGAGTCATAGAACATTTAGGTGCCTTGAAGACCACATAGCAAGTTTCTGAGACAAGGTTTGAACCAAGGTCTTCTGGGCTCCACATCCCACATTCTATTCACTCAGCCAAGCTGCCTCTCATGGTAAGTCCTTGCTGGGATTTCTATAAGGGGGATTCCTGGACAGAAGCCATCAAATTCAGTCACACCCTTTTATACATGAGAAAACATACCCATCAGAGATAAGGTAATTTGCTCAGAATCACACAGATAGTAAATGCCTGAGGTAGAACTTGATCCTGACTCTTAAAACCATCACCATTTACCCACAATACCACACTGCCTTGTGATGAAGGATGATGTGGATGGTGAGAGAAATCTGAAAAACATACCCTACAAGGTCATTAGTTACAGAGTAAGGGCTAGAACCCAGGTCCTCTGACTCTCAGCCTACGACTGTTTTCATGAGACATTAAAAGAATTAAAATTCCCTCTAGGAACTTCAGGAGTATCTTGATGACATATTTGACCAAGCAGACATTCACCTAAAATGAGTAATGCAGTTATACAAATCTGAAGAACTTGTACTAAGTTTGAATAGCCCCTTGCTAAACTCTCCTCTTTGCAAACTTATTCATACATACCTCTAACCAACCATGAGAAGACTGGTGACCCATTTATTACCAGATTTATAATGACTCACCCACCCTAGCAGGCACATTTTCTAAATGATGGCTGTAGGCTAAGTTCTTAGGTTAAAATGGAGACCCGGAAACATTTCGAAGCTGTTTTTGCTTCTTAATTCAAATGAATAAGTAAGTGAGTAAATAAGTGCATGGATGAAAAACCATTTATGCTTCCTATGTACTGTACATGGCACTAAGCACTGGGGATACAAATAGGAAAACAAGATAGTGCCTGATCTCAAGGATACTATGTTCCCATGAGAGGTATACCACATATAGCAAATATTAGCTATAAGTTGAACAGAAAGGCCCTACCTGGTTTTAAGCATAAATTTCCTGTTCTTCCCAGATTTCCACTGATGAGCAACTATTCCCCTTCCACAGCAACTGTTTCCCTTTCCCTAATCTTTCCACTTTATCCTGGAAACTGGTAGAATCCTAAAACACATAGATTTTTTTTATTTTGGTTTTTATTATAAATTTAACAATCATCAAAAAACACAAATATTTCAAGACATAAATGAGAACAGAGGGAAAAGATTGTATAAAGAAATGTGAATTGGTCCTTTACAGGTGTAACCCAAGTCCCAAAGGTTGTTGGTATGGGACTCCCTCTTTCCTGGTAGATAGCAATGGCTCTCACCAGTGTGAGAGATGGGGTGGAGCTGGAGAAAAGAGAGAAAAGAGATGTATTCCCTTACCAGAATTTTCAGGCTCTTCAAGTTTATGAGTCTCCTCAGGTCTCAAGTCTCTTTGGGCTTTACATTTACTTCAACTGCTTCTGGCTTCCAACTTTGAGAACAAAGATGGATGGTGCCAACTCCCCTTCACTTTACCAAAGAGAGCAAGAACTCTGGGAAGAAACAAACATGAGGGGGCAGAACCAAGATGGCGGAGTAGAAGGACGCACGTTTACGAGCTCCAAAACCAAAGCCCATAGAATTAATGTAAAAAGAGTCCCCCATAACTTCTGGGTGAATACAAGGTGTGCAGAAGCAGAGTGGAAGAGATTTCCGTTCCGGGGAGCCCTGAAGACCCGTCCCCAGGGTCCGGCGCGCCCCGGAAAGTAAACCCGACCCCCAGTGCTGCCCTGCCCGAGGCCCCAGAGAAGCTGATCCGAGCAGGCTTCAGAGATGGAAGCTCCAGCAACCGGGAAAGTCCCTCCGCCCACAGAAGCAGGTCAGTGAGAGAGGCCGGGCTGAAGGAGAGGGGAAGCAGGGCGTCTCCGTGACTCGGGCCCCCTCGGGAGGAAGTGGCAGCGGCAGAGACGGGGGCAGGAAGCGGCGGAGGCAGAGGTGTGGGCGGCGGCTGGGGCGGCAGCGGCCCAGGACTCAGGAATCCCCCAGCAGCAGGCAGGATCTTCATTACGGAAGATTCCCGCATAAAACCTGACGGAGCTGAGCCTGGGAGACGGCCCTGCCCCCACCCCACTCTGTTGCTGAAGGCTTCAGCTCGGGACCCCCAGGGAGCTGAGATTGGGAGGCGGGGCCCCCCACCCCGCCCCCACCCGCTCCATTCCTGAAAGTCTCTGCATAAAGCCCCTGAGGGATCAGAGTCTCGGAGGCAGCCCTGGCCCCACCCCAGCACCTGAACTAAAGCTCACTGATTGACAGCCAGCAGGAGGAAAGCCCATTTAAATCTCAGAGGCCAAGCACTAGCTGGGCAGATCCAGGCGGGGGTGGAAAGGAATCTCAGAAGTCAAGTAACTGGCTGGGAAAATGCCTAGAAAAGGGAAGAAAAATAAGACTTTAGAGAGTTTTTTCCAACAAATGCAAATGAGCCCGACCTTCGGATCTGACGAAGATGAGGACGTATTCTTGCCATCAGGGAAAGACGTGGAGGGCGGGGCCTCAGTACCCCAGACACCCCAGGGGGGTGGTGGGTGGGCTCAGGCCCTGGAAGAGCTCAAAAAGGATTTTGAAAAGCAAGTTAGACAGGTGGAGGAAAAACTGGGAAGAGAAATGTCAGAGATGCAACAAAAGTATGAAAAACAGGTCAATACCTTGGTAAAGGAGACCCAAAAACATGCTGAGGAAATTAACACCTTGAAAAATAGGCTCACCCAATTGGCAAAGGAGGTTCAAAAAGCCAGTGAGGAGAAGAATGCTTTCAAAAGCAGAATGAGCCAAATGGAAAAAGAGGCTCAAAAGCTCACTGAATTTAATAGTTCTCTCAAAATTAGAATGGAACAGATGGAGTCTAATGACTTTACGAGAAACCAAGAAATCACCAAACAAAACCAAAAGAACGAAAAAATGGAAGAGAATGTGAAATATCTCATGGGAAAAACAACTGACCTGGAAAATAGATCCAGGAGAGACAATTTAAAAATTATGGGACTACCTGAAACTCATGATCAAAAAAAGAGCCTAGACATCATCTTCCATGAAATTATCAAGGAAAACTGCCCTGACATTCTAGAACCAGAGGGCAAAATAAGTATTGAAAGAATCCATCAATCACCACCTGAAAGAGATCCAAAAAGAGAAACTCCTAGGAACATTGTGGCCAAATTCCAGAACTCCCAGCTCAAGGAAAAAATCTTACAAGCAGCTAGAAAGAAACAATTCCAGTACTGTGGAAATACAATCAGGATAACCCAAGATCTAGCAGTTTCTACATTAAGGGATCGAAGGGTGTGGAATAGGATATTCCAGAAGGCAAAGGAACTAGGACTCAAACCAAGAATCACCTACCCAGCTAAACTGAGTATAATACTTCAAGGGAAAATATGGTCTTTCAATGAAACAGAGGACTTTCAATCATTCTTGATGAAAAAACCAGAGCTGAAAAGAAAATTTGACTTTCAAACACAAGAATGAGAAGAAGCATGAAAAAGTAAACAGCAAAGAGAAGTCTTAAGGGACTTACCATGAGTGAACTGTTTACATTCCTACAGGGAAAGACAATATTTGTAACTCTTAAAACTTTTCAGTATCTGGGTAGTTGGTGGGACCACACATACACATGTACACGCATGCACACACATACACACATGCACACACATACAGAGATAGAGAGCACAGATTGAACTGAATAGGATGGGACCATACCTTAAAAGAAACTAGGGTAAATGGTGAGAGAGAAATGTAGGGGGAGGGAAAGGGAAGGAGGTAACTATATGTCATTTAAGAGGCAGGTAGGAGTTTTTCTTAGTGGAGGGGAAAAGAGGAGAGCTGAGAAAAAAAAAAAACAAGAAGTTTACCCTCATCACATTTGACTAAACGAAGGAGTGAAATGCACACTCATTTTGGTATGAAAACCTATCTTACAGTAGAAGAAAGTGGAGGAGAAAGAGATATTGCAAGGGGGGGGGATGATGGAAGGGAGGGCAAAGGGAGGAGGGAGCAATTTGAAGTCAACACTTGGGGAGGGACAGGATCAAGAGACAGAAGAGAAACAATGAGGGGCAGGTTAGGAGGGATGGTAATCCAGTTAGTCTTACACAACACGACTATCAGGGAGGTCATTGGCAAAACTACACAGATATGGCCTATATTGAATTGCCTGCTGTCCCAAAGGGAATGGGTGGGGAGGGAGGGATGAGGAGAATTTGGAACTCAAAGTTTTAGGAACAACTGTTTAGTATTATTGTTGCAACTAGGAAAGAAGACATACAGTTAAGGAGGAATAGAAGGTCATCTGGCCCTACAGGAGAAAAGAGAAGATGGAGACAAGAGAAGGGAGAGATGACAGAAGAGAGGGCAGCTTGGAGATAGGGAAAATTAGATTGCTTGGGGTATTGGGGTGGGGGGAGGGGATAAAAGGGGTGAAAATTTGGAACCCAAAAATTTGTGAAAATGAATGTAAAAAAATTAAATAAATAAATAAATAAAATAAAAAAAAAAAAAGAAACAAACATGAGAGGAGCTAGAAGTCTCTGTTATATCCCTATCCCCAGCTTGCTGCACTAGAGACTTCATTTCCCTTGGATAAGACTAGAACTCTCTTGTTTGATCTGTTACTTCTTCCAATGGGAGAGCTCCTTCTCTCTGTATTATCTGGAATATATTCTCCAAGGTATACCTCCACTGATACTGTTTTGCTAATGACTCGGGTTTCTTTGTTATTTACTTAGTAAATAGTATACATAGTACTTGGTAGGAAGGAAGGTAAGCCTTATATATAAAACTTGGGGTCTTCCTTTCCCCATTAATCAATAATCATCATAAATTTAGCTTGAACCTGAAAAATCTCATCCTTAGATTAATAATATTTTTTTTTTTATTGTTCAGTCCTTTGGTTTTGTCTCACTCTTTGTGACCCCGATCATGAGAGAGGAGGCCTTCTATCCTCCAACATATCCCAACGTCTGTCCAAGCTCATGTTCATTGTTTCCATGGCACCACCTATCCATTTCTTCTTCTTTCATCCCCTTCTCCTTTTGCCTTCAGTCTTTCCCAACATCAGGGTCTTTTCCGATGAGGCCAAAATGTTCAGCTTCAGTGTTTGTCCTTCTAATGAATAGTTTGAATTGGTTTAAGTATTCCCTGATTTGATCTCCTTGTTGTTCAAGGGACCCTCAAAAGTCTTCTCCAGCACCACAATTCAAAAGCATTGCTTCTGCAACACTCAGCTTTCCTTATAGTCTGGCTCTCACAGTCATATACTACTACTGCTGGATGAACCATAGCTTTTACTATACAGACCATTTTCAGCAAAGTGATGTCTCTGATTTTTAGGTTGCTGTTCAGATCAATCATGGCTTTCCTTTCAAGAAGCAGCTGTCTTTTAACTTCAAGGTTGTAGTCAACATTTACATGAATCTTTGAGCCCAAGAATATAAAATCTGACACTGAATCTATATCTTCTCTCTCTATTTGCTGGGAAGTGGTGGGACCAGTTGCCATGATTTTTTTTTTTAAAGTTAAATTTCAAGCCAGATTTTACCCTATTCTCTTTTACCTTCATCAAGAGGTTTTTGAATTCTTCTTCAATTTCTGCCATCAGAGTGATATTGTCTGTATATCTGATATTGTTAATTTTCTCCTGAAAACCTTAATTCTGGCTTTTGATTCATTCAGCCAAGCATTTTACATGATGTACTCTACATATAAGTTAAATAAATAAGAGATGATGTATGATTTTGTCATACTGTTTTTCTCATCTTAAACCAATCGATTGTTCCATGTTTGGTTCTAACTTTTGCTTCTTGATCCGCATACAGACTCCTCAGGGGACAAGTAAGATGATTTGGTACCCCCATCTCTTTAAGGACTTGGCACATTTTGTTATGATCCACATAACCAAAAATTAAAGTGTAGTCAATGAAGCAGAAGTAGATATTTTTTTTCTGAAATTCTCTTACTTTCTCCATAATACAGTGAATGTTGGCAATTTGGTCTCCAGTTCCTCTGCCACTTCGAAAAATCAGCCTGCTCTTCTGATAATTCTCGGTTCAGATGTTACTGAAGCTTAGCTTGCAGAATCTTAAGCATAACTTTGCTGGTATGTGAAATGAACACCATTGTTTGGTAATTTGAACATTCTTTGCCCTTCTTTGGGATTGGGACATAAACTGATCTTTCCCAATCCAGTGGACACTATTGAGTTTTCCAAATTTGTTGGTATAGTGAAAGCAGTATTTTAACAGCGTCATCTTTTATGATTTCAATAGTTCAAATGGAATATGGTCATCTCCACTAGCCTTATCATTAGCAGTGCCTCCTAAGGCCCATTTGACTTCATGCTCTAGGATATATAGCTCTGGAGCAGTATCCACCCCTAACATGGTTATCAGTGATGTTAAATCTTTTTTTGTATGATTCTATATATTCTCATCTTTTTTAAATCTCTTCTACTTCTATTAAGTTGCTACCATTTTGTCTTTTATCATGCCCATTTCTGCATGAAATGTTCCCTTCATATCTCTAATTTTCTTGAATAGATCTTTCCCATTCTATTGTTTTCTTCTATTTCTCTGCATAACAATGCATTTCTTAAATGAATACATTTGAGAAAATCTAATCTCTCCTTGCCATTTTCTAAAATTCTTCATTTAGTTGAGTATATCTTTCCTTTATCTTATACCTTTAATTTTCCTTCTTTTCTCAGCTATTTATAAAATCTCATCAGACAGTCATTTTGCTTTCCTGTTCTTTTCTCTCTTTGGAAATGTTTTTTGTTGCTACCTCCCATACAATATTGTGAACCTCTATCCATAGTTCTTCAGACATTCTATCTACCAAATCTTATCCCTTAAATTTGTTCATCATTTCCACTTCATATTCATAAGGGATGTTATTTAGGTCAAGCATTTGTGGTCTGATAATTTTCCCTACTTTCTTCAATTTAAGTGAATTTTGCAACAAAAGTTCATGATCTGTGCCATAGTCACTTTTCCATCTTTGGCTGCAAAATGAATCACTCTCATTCTGATATTAATCATCTGGTGACATTCATGTGTATAGTCACCTTTTGCTTTATTGAAAAAGAGTGTTTGCTATGACTACAGAGTTATCTGAGAAAATCTGTTAATTTCTGTACTGTTTCATTTTGTACTCCAAGGCCAAGCTTACCTATTATTTCAATTACCTTTTGTTTTCCTACTTTCGCATTCCAAACCCTCATGATAAATGTGACATCTTGTGTGTGTGTGTGTGTGTGTGTGTGTGTGTGTGTGTGTGTTTTACTTCTGGAAGTTATTGCAGGTCTTTATAGAAGTAATCCACTTTGTCTTTTTAAGCATGAATAGTTGAATATGGACTTACATAAATTACTGTAATGTTGAATGGTTTGCCTTGTATTTGAACAAATATCATTTTGTAATTTTTGATATTATATCCCAGTACTGCTTTTCTCAGTCTTTTATTGACTATAAAGGCTGCTCTATTTCTTCTAAGAGATTTTCGCACACAGTAGAATATGTAATGATCACCTAAACTAAATTCCCCCATTTCTGTCCATTTAAGTTTGCTGACACCCAAGATATCAGTGTTTAATCTTTCCAACTCCTATTTGATCACATCCAGCTTACCTTGCTTCATAGGTCTTACATCCCAGGTTCCTTTACAGAATCAGATTTTTCTTTCCTCACCAGACATATCCACAGCTGAACTTCCATTTGGCCTTGGTCCAGCCACTTCAGTCATTCTAGAGCTCCTTATAGCTGTCCTCCACTCTTCTCCAGTTGTGTGTTGGACACCTTCTGACCTGAGGAGTCATCTTCTTGTTTTATTTCATTCTAATGCTGCCCATGAGATTTTTGTTAGCAAAGATATAGAATGGCTTGCCATTTCCTTTCCCAATGGATCACCTTTTGTCAGAACTCTCCACTATGACCCATCTGTCTTGGGTAACCCTGAATAACATAGCTCGTAGTTTCATGACATAATTTTAGATCAATACACCCCAGCAAGTTTGTTCCTCCTTAAACAGCCAGGTGTACCCCTGCCCCCATCAAATTTAGTGTGGACACACAATTGGCCTTAGCCCTACTGAAGCTCAGAATTCTTGAGCTCATCTACCAGCCTTGGACTCCTCAATAACAAGGATTACACATTTGTGCTACTTTGTTACGCCTTTTTCATGTTTATCACTAACCACTAATTTACATTTTTCCTCCCCATGACACCCCCCCCAAGAGAAATCCTTCCTTATAATAGATATGTACAGAAAAAACAAATCAACAGTTTGCCCATATTTCAGAATGCATATGTGATTCTGTATCTCTAGCTCAGATTAGACCTCTTGTCCAGTCCACCATCTCTTTTATATAGCCTACAAACTAAGAATGCAGATTGAAAAATATTAAATATAAATGTATTTATAAGCTTAAATATAAATATTTAAATATACCATTATAATATGTAAATAATATATCCTGGTATATACTAAAATATAAATGCAATATTAAATATAAACTTATATAGGAATGTAATACTAAATATAAGCTTTATTTAGATAGAAGATTTATTTTCAATTGTAAAATGCAATCTTAACTTGCTGGATATGGACCACAGTCTGCAATTTGCCAAGCCCTGCTTAGTACATCTCCTCTTTGCTAAGAGGTTGGAGGCACGCTTCATCACCAGTTTGGGGAAGAAATGATTTGTTCATACTTTGGTCTGAGTTCTGAGGACCTTCAATGTTGTTTTCCCTCACATTATTATTTTGACCATCCCATAAATCATTCTCCTTGCTCTGCTCATTTCTCTCAGCATCAGTTCATAGAAGTCTTTCCCTATTTCTCTGTATTTGTCATATTCATCATTTTTATGGCACACTAAAAATTCCATTACATTCATATACCACAATTTGTTCTGCTATATCTCAATTGAAGGGCACCTAGTTTGTTTCTGGTTATTTATGACAACAAAAAGTATTGCTATTACTATCCTTGTTCACATGAAACTCACAGAACATGTAGCGACTGAAGAGACCTTGAAGGACATCTAGTGAAATTCATTTTACAAAAAAAATAAACTGGGGTGCAGAGAGAGGAAGTGACTTGCTCAGGTTCACAAAGCCTGTTGTCCCCATTTTGCTCTGCACTCCCCTACTCTCTGGGGCACAGTAACACAGAAGGAAGTAGGCAGAGTCGATATGTAATGCTTTGCTGGGGAAAGGTGGGGAATAAAACCACACATCTTGTGATATAACACTTGGGGCTGAGAATCAAGGGGTAGATTTATGGGAAGGGAGGAGAAGGACAAGAAGGTTCTATTTAGAGCCAACTCAGGAAAATATCCAACAAGTTTTCCACGAGACAAAAGGTGAAGACAGTGTCAGGTTTTGCTGTATCACAAACTTATTTAATACTTCAAGGTTATAGATTGTGGTTGTGACCTAGCAAAAGACAGGAAGGAAATAACAGTCCCTTATCAGCTTCTTAGTGTCATAGCCTTTTGACTCTTTTCAATCCAAAATTTCATCTTCATAAAAAAATAAGCACTTACATGATCATTTGAATGTGAAAATTGAAAAAGAAAAAACTACCTCTAACATAGGGTACAAAATATTTTTTCTCCCTTCCGAAACAGATTAGTAAATGATGTTTCACCCAGTAATCTCAGATTCATAGTTAATTCTCCTTTAAAGAAAAGTAATTTGCCCAGTTTATGGATTACCCAGAACAATTACTTCCTGCTACCTGTTTTTGATCATTTGTTCTTGAGTGGCACCCCCTAAAAGGGAAGAGAAATACTATATGGTTAGTTAGATATTTTCAAAGACTGTGGCAAAACAAAAGTGGGAGAGAGAGGGATGCAATTTATTGGGATCAAGAGATTATCATTTATGATTAACTGATCAAGGTAAAGAAAGGAAAGGGAAAGGAAACATTCATTTTCAACAAATTTTTATTTTTTCTAATTACACTGTTGTGGGTCAAATCATGTTTCCCTTGCTCTTTGCACTCTTCACATTCATCATTTCTTACATCATAGCAATATTCAACCACATTCATAACTTCCTACTATTATATATGCATGGAACCTATCTTTCTGCCTTTATCCTCCCTAAGAACTCTGGAATAAAGGGAATTAACAACTTAGGACTTTTTCTCACACTGTTCCTATTTATTTTCCAAGATTATTGGAATCTTTCATAGTTCCACCAAAAATATATTCAGTTTTTCTGTTGTCTCACAGTCTCTCCAAGCTCTGATTATTTTCCTCTTTAGAACTTTGCCACATTAAGAGGTGTGAGATAAAACTTCAGTGCGAAGTATTTTCATGTTTATGAAATTTCATAATTTCAAAATTTATGAAAATTTATATTCATTTATAGATGAGAAATTGAAACCAAGCAAAGGTGAGAGTTACTCAAATCTACAATTTTGTTTTTAACCTAGGGTAGTATGGCCATAGTTAGCAACTTTCTCTTTTCTCTTGTTCTTCGTTGCTGCTCAAATAATTACAGGACTTTCAACAGTTCTAGGAAGCTGCTGGGCACACGAATGTACTCACTTAAATAACTCCATTTGGTATTCACTTTGAGAGAGGCATGTCACACAGTCTACAATACACCATCAATTGCAATTTTCTGTGAGGAAAGAAGGCTAGCAAAATATCACACCTGCTGCTGCAGCATATGTTTTTTCTGTATCATGTCAAATTTTTTCACTTAGTGTGCATTTTCACATCTTGCTTCATCTCTGGAATGCCAGAAATCACTTGCCCAGGAATCACAGAACCAAGCTCACGGAAATAAGACAAAGATGATAATCTTCATGTAAGTATAGCACAGTCATCTCACGGTGCACATGAACAACAACAGCCTGTGTGGACAATGATGGATTAGTGCATGTGTACTGTTCTCCAGATTGTTACTGAAGGCAGCCCAATTGAAGTCCTGCTATTACTTACCATGTTCCAGTCTTCTCAAATGGAGTATCACTGGGTCTATAATTTCCAGTTCACCAACGGAGCTGCAAAATCACACACACACACCCCCATTCCCATTTACCAAGTATATGATCTTGCATTGTAGTGAATTAGTAGGGGAAAATGTAAAGTCCTACACTTTGCTCTCTGTATACCCAAAGGGCTATCATGTGAAAGAGTATTTTGATTTGTCCTGCTAAATCCCAGAGGTTAGAATTAAGTGCAATAAGTGGAAGTTGGGGAAAGATAGTTTTCAATTCCATGTGAAGAAAAACTTTCAAGAATATGTGTTTGGTTATTGGCAGTGAGGTGGCACTTGGGAATCAATCTTCTTGAGATCAAATCCAGCCTCAGTAACTAGCTGTATGATTAACTAACAGCCTAGTTTACCTCAATTTCTTCATTTGTAAAATGAGCTGGAGAAGGAAATAGCAAACTACTCCAGTATCTTTGCCAAGATTATTTGTCCTTCGTTTTCGAAGAGGACCATGACATCAGGATGATGACATAACTTTCAGTTGACTTTGATTTGAGTGAGGGAGGACTGTGCAAAGTCACCAACCTCACTTTCTCCTCCTGAGCCATATGGGTCCAGCGGCCAGATGATATTCATCAGGATGACTGGAGATGGCCCAGGATGCAATGTGAGACCCTGGTCCTTTCAGGCTGAGATCTTAACCGCATTCTCACTTTGAGTGAGATGCACCCATTCAATGAATAGGCTTCTTTAAGTAGTTACTCAAGGGATGGTTTGGGTAAAAGAGAAACAGTTACTATTTCATTATTTGCCGAGAAAACCCCAAATGGAGTCAGAAGGTCATGACTAAAACTACTGAACAAGAAATGTATTTAATTGAACTCAATCACAAGGAGAGCTGTCCAAAAGTAGAATTAACCCTCTTACAAAGTTGTGAGCCCCCCATTGAAGAAAATCTTCAGGCAAAGGTTTAAAAGCCACTTGTTGCAGTTAATAATAATATCCAACATTTACATAGATCTTTAAGGTTTGTAAAGCTCTAATAAGTTATCTCATTTGGTCCTCACAACAACATTATGAGGTAGATGATATTATAATGCCAATTTTACTAATGAGGAAGTAGAAACTGAAAGGTTAAATGAGTTTCCCAGTGACACACAGCTAGTATGAGGCAGGATTTGAACTTAGGGCATCCTAATTTTGGGGACAGATCTCCTACCTGGCTAGGTGCTGTAGAGATACTCCATTCAGGTATGGTGTGGACATTCTTTTGAAGTGGTGATATGTATAGATATCTTTTTCAGTACGGAGTCACGATGCTCCACAGATTCACAGAAACTCTACTAGAAGGAATCTTAAAATCATGTGGTTTCACACAGACTTGAATAGAAATCCCCTCTTTACAGCCTCCTGATGATGACTGGTCATCTAGCTTCCAGCTGGAGACCTCTAGTGAGAGGCACCACACAGTCTCCTTGAGCAGTGCAATCTATTTGTGGTCAAATCTGGTTGTTTGGAAGTTGTTTTAAAAAGAAAAATTGCTTAAATCTCCCTTTTGGAAAACTTTCACTCACTGCCCCTAATTTTTTCTTCTAGGGCAGAACAAATCTAATTCCAGCTAGATGGCACAGCGGATTAAGTGCTAGGCCTGGAGTCAGGAAAAGAAGATGAAATCCAACCTCAGAGGCTTCCTAGCGGTGTGACCCGGGGCAAGTTCTTTAACTTCTGCCCGCTTCAGTTTCCTCTGCTGTGAAATGGGGATAATAATATCTCCTGGAGTCTGAATGCAAATCAAAGCATGCTACTTTTCATTTTATTTTTTGTGGAGTTTTTTTGGTCTATCTTTTTTTTCACAACATGACTAATATGGAAATATGTTTTGCATGATTGCACACATACAACCTATATCAAATAATTACCATCTCAGGGAGGATGGAGAGTGAGAACATGGAACTCAAAATTTTAAAAATGAATGTTAAAGTTTATTTTTACGTATACTTGGGAAAACATAAAATATTTTTTTTTTAAATCTACCTTGTTGCGCTATCGTAAGGATCAAATGAGATAACGTTTGTAAGACATTTAGTGCAGTACCTGGACCATTTATGATATAAATGTTAACCCATCTTCCCTATAACAAACCCTTCAAGGAAGGTTTCATGTTCTCACCTAAGGTTTGTTTTTTGTTTTTATAACACCTATTTCTTCAATTAATCCTTCCAAAGACATGATCTCTAAACAAGGGTTTGCTGAAGCCAGCTTGAACAGTCTTGGGAGAGCTGATTGTTAAATTTTCATCATACGAATTCATACTTCAGAAATTGTCAAGTGCTGTGTCAGAGTTTGATTTCTTGTTTTGCTTGTTGTCCAAAATTAAGGAAGTGAAAGAAAATGCTTATAATGCAGATTAAATTTACATATGTGCAATTATTTCCCCCCCCCCCCCACAGAGTCAGTTGTTAAGCATTTACCAGCACAAACCATTCTTGTAACCTTCTATTCAACTTAACAGTTTGTCAGTGAACTTTTTTGCTTGGAGAACTATATTTTTTTTAAAAAATTCACTCTTATGGGTGAGGGAGGGGAATGGGGATTTTGTGCTATAGTGGAAAAGGTACTAAGCCAGGAGCTATTGTCAAACAGTATTTATTGATATTGGGAATGCTATCAATGATGAAACCATGAAGTCAGAACCAGCCTAGCACAACCAATCTGAAATGGACCACCTAACTTGTTGTAGGGTTCTCTAGAGAAGTTTGTTGGAAATTAGGTAATCGATACTTTTTAAAGCACTGTCCCATACATATAAAATCATACATAATTACATCTGATGCTCGTAAGGAAATCATAAGCTCCTTGAAGTCAACTGTATACAAAGTCAGAGACCTTGGCTCATGAGCTCTTGGCCACTACTTTCCCAGCAACTTTCTTTCCATCACCATCCAGCAGCACCTCAGCTCCTATAACCTCTTCCTCTGATTGGTGATTTCTTATCTGAACCTCCATTTGAGGAAGCACCCAAGACAGCTGGGCACTCAAATCTTCCTCCTTCTCCTTTCCCTTTGTTTCTCCTTTATCTTTTTCCTTCGAGGTCTAAAAATTTCACCATCACCCTCCACCTTCCTTCATCAAGAGGGGGAGAAAGTTCTTCTAGGAAATATTATTTTTACCCTATTCAATCTTTCCAAAGTGAGTCGTAGCACATGTGTGATTTCCAGCTTATGTCATCTTGCTTCCTGATGAGTTAAATGAACTCTAAAAAGCAAAAAGCTACTTAAGTATAAGCTGAGTCTGTCTCCTCAGTAAATGGTGACAGCTCAGAAACCTCGCTAATGTACTTTTCCCATTAGTGCTTCCCCATCCCTTTTTTCTCCTCCTTTGACCTTTCTTAAGTTCTGCTTTTTCCAGCCTTAGTCTGCCCATCTGGCACTTAGAGCATTCCCCCTGCAGAGCTTCCAAACACAGCAATCAGCAGAAAGGGCCTCAGTCGACACTTCTTCAAAGTCTCAGGGTTTGAGGCCATGAACTTGGAAAAACTCTCTTTGTGGTTTTTTTTTTTTTTTGTTACATTCTTTTTGAAAATACTTTAGTTATCAATGCGATAGCCCGCAACCAACAACCCTTCAAACACTGAGATAACAGAAACAACAAAAAAATTATTTAAAACCATTTAATTTAATTCAACAAACATCTATTAAGTACCTATGTTCCAGGTACTGTGCTAGGCACTGGCAATAATACAAGAAGAAAAAACATAACTAAGCCATCCTTGCCCAGAAGATGATTACATTCCACTGAGGGAAACAATATAAAGTAAATAAACACAGGCATGTTACAAGAAAATAAAAAGTCAGTTGGGAACAGGCACTAACAATTGTGGGGATCAGTAAGTAGTACCTGAGCTGATCCTTGAAGGGAACTAGGGATTAGCAGAGGAAAATGTGAAAAGAAAAGGCATTCTAGGCAGGGAGGACATTGCCTGGGAGATGAAATATCATAGGTGAAGAACTCATAAATCATGAATTGCTGTCTTCTAGTTTACTGTAGAAAATATGGTTTTTGAGGGCAGCACTAGCCCTAGAAAGTCTCAGAAAGACTTGAGTTCAAATCCAGCCTCAGGCACTTACTCGCTATGTAACCCTGGGCAAGTCACTTGACCCTGATTGCCTATTCCCCCCAAAAATACAAAAGCAAATAGAATTAGGCAATATATTAATTATATAATGATAGGCAGCATGGTGTAATGGATAGTAAGCCAGCTTTAGAAACAGGAAAATATAGGTTTATGTCCAGCTTTTGACCCATATTGGTTGTGTGATAGTGTAACAGCAAGTACCCTGACATATCCAGGATGACAGGCTGGTACAGATACTTAGGTCTGCTTTTCTAAAAGGCAAGCAACTTTTAAGGAGTCAAGAATCACTTTAATCAAATTGACTTAGTTTAGGGGAAAAGTCAACACCCTGAACTGCAGAAAAAATACAAAAAGAAATTGCAAACAGAGAGACTCACAGACATGGTCTCCAACTGTCTGATCATAGACAATACATACATGGTTACTAGAGAGAGAAACACCAATATCTGAGTTTTCTTTTTTTAAAAATTTAATTTTATTTTATTATTATTTTTAATGTTCTACAATCACTACCATAAAATTAATTTTTTAACCCCCCCACACCTACCCCTCACTACCCCCCTCCCTCCCCAAGACAGTATACAATTTACAATTCTGTATAGGTTCTACATATACTTTCCTATTGAGTACATTTTCACTATAGTCATGCTATGTAGTCGAACTAAAATAAATGGAAGAAAATATATAACAAATCATAACATAATACACAAAAACACACACACAAACATGATCTGCTACATTCTGTGAATGAATTCCGTATTTCTTTCTCTGAGTGTGGAAGGCATTTTGCCTTAGAAAACCACCATTGGGATTTTTTTTTTAAATAAGCTCTTGCGTTATTACAAAGTTCCAGGTCTACCATAAAAAACTCTCACACACTGTGGTCGTCGCTGTGCACAGAGTTCTCCTGGTTCTGCTCCTTTCACTCAGCATCAGGTCATATAAGTCCTTCCAGGCCTCCCTGAAGTCTTCTTGTTCATTTCTTATGGCGCAATAGTACTCTATTACATTCATATACCATAATTTATTTAGCCATTCCCCAATTAATGGGCATCCCCTTGACTTCCAGTTTTGGGCAACTGCTGCTATAAATATTTTTGTACATGTGGGACCCTTTCCCATTTTTATGATCTGTTGGGGATACAGTCTAAGTAGAGATATTGCTGGGTCAAAGGGTAAGCACATTTTTGTAGCCCTTTGGGCATAGTTCCAAATTGCTCTCCAGAATGGCTGGATGAGCTCACAGCTCCACCAACAATGAATTAGTGTTCCAACTCTCCCACATCCTCTCCAGCATTTATCATTTTCTTGTTCTGTCATGTTTGCCAATCTTGTAGGTGTGATGTGGTACCTCAGAGTTGTTTTGATTTGCATCTCTCTAATCAATAGTGATTTAAAGCATTTTTTCATATGCAATATCTAAGTTTCAAAGCCAGGGTCCCCTTAACAGCTACCTAGAGTCTGTTTGACCTAGTCACAGAAATACTGGTCTAATGGTTTGAGCCCCAAAGCTTAGAGTATAACACTCACTTTTCAGAGCCAGAGAGCAAAACCCTTGTGACCCAATGTCTTATTAGCAATCAATAAAAGGTGTGGGCCTTCCTACAAAACAAGCCTCCCCTAATCAAGTTTCCCTTAATAGCACCACCTGAGGCCTATTAATGGGCTGGGAAAGATTTTTAAATCCCATTACAAATAGGTATGGGCAGGTCCCTTAACTTGCCTGCTTGTCCCAATACACATTTCTCAGACTATAAATTGCAAAAGAATCACTATAGCAATGAAGAGGTTTCTAACATAACACTGGTAATTTCTCCCATAGATGAATCACAGGTATTCACAGTATGTGTGTATATGTGCATGTGTATAATACAGAAGATGGAAGTAAGACTGGGCAAGAAAAAATGAATATGAGAGCATGATGCTGTCCTATAAAAATGGTGTCAGAAATGCTTATGCTTAGAATGAGTTGAGGCTGGGAAAGGAAGATGAAGCTTGAGAGGTAACTGTCTTGAGAGGAAAAGGAAGATAAAAGAAGGGATAAGAATTTTCTTGGAGTGGATGAAACAAAAGATAACAACAAAGAGAAGGAAGATCTAGGAAAATCTCACTTTTTTTCTGAAGATGGCTGGAAATGACCAAACAAAAATGATTAATGTGAACTTAGTACTCAAGATAAGCAAGAAGGAAGTGGCAGATTGCAAGGGCAAAGATGACAGAATACAGATTGGGATCCAGCTAAACTCTCCCAACATTCCCCTCCAAACAACTTTAAAATAACCTCAACTTGATTATGGGGCAGCAAAGTCAACAAAAGGACATTTTTCCAGCTTAAAACAACTTAGGAAGCCTGCAGGAAAGGTCAGTAATACTGAGGTAGACACAGGTCCAGAGTAGGGCAAGAGCACCAGCAGTGGGTTTTAAAGGCAGACACAGCACCAACAGCAATTGCTTCAGGAGCCATCAACCCAGAGATGGTAAGGGAGTCTGACAAATGTTCAAAAAGAGATTATAGGGGACTCTGCTTCCACTGGGTGCAGCTGGCATTGATTGGCCATTCTATTGCCTATAAACAAAATGCTAATTGAACACAAAGGCAGCAAGAATTCCTGGAAGTTAAAAGAGATGTGAGTAATGCAAGAAAATTATGAAAAAACTTGGTAAAAGTGGCACACACATGCAAAAAAATACTGAAGAAAATAACATCTTAAAAAAGACAGAATTAGTTGGCCTAACTGTAAGATGCACAAAAATTCACTGAAGGAAAGAACTCCTTAAAAAGTAGAATTGGTCAAGTGGAAAAAGAGTTATAAAAGCTCATTAAAAAACATGATTTCCTTAAAATAAAGAATTGGGCAAGTAGAATTTAATGACTATAAGAGACTTCAGAAAGCAGTACAACAGTCAAAAGAATGAAAAAACAGACCAAAAGTGAACTATCTCATTGGAAAAAACAATTGAGCTGGAAAGTAAGGGAGAATTTTAAGGATTATTTAACTACCTGAAAACCATTGTTCCAAACCAGTATGTATTTCAAGAAATTATCAAGAAAATCTTCCCTGATATTCTAGAAACAGAGGGCAAAATAGAAATTGAAAAAAATCCACCAATCACCTCCCGAAAGAGATCCCAAAATGAAAATTCCCAGGAATATTGCAGTCACATTCTAGAGCTCCCAGGTTAAGGAGAAAATACTGCAAGCAGTCAGAAAGAAATAATTCAAATATCATGCAGCCACAGTCAAGGTCACACAAGATTTAGCAGCTTCCACATTAAAGGAGCAGAGGACTCAGAATGTAATATCCTAGGAGGCAAAGGGGTTAGGATTACAACCAAGAATAACATATCCAGCAAAACTGAGTCTAATCTTTTGGGGAAGGAAATGGATATTTAATGGAATAGAAGACTTTAAAACATTCCTAACAAAAAGACCAGAGCTGAACAGAAAATTTATTATTCAAACAGAAGACTCAAGAGAAGCATAAAAAGAGTAATCATAAGGGCATCAATAAAGTTAAACTGTTTACATATGGAAAGATAATATATATATATATATAACTTCCAAGAACTTAATCATTATTTGGGCAGTTAAGGAGTCTACATAGATAGAGTCACTCAACTGTGAGTCGATTATGTTGTGACAATCTTCAGTAAAGACAAAGAGGGATGTACTAGAAGAAGGGGCAAGGGAAACAGAATGGGGAAATTTCTTTCACAAAAAGAAGTGCAAGAAGAGTTTTTAGAGTAGAGGGGGAAATGAGAGAGTGGGCAATTCAAGCAAGTGGTAATGCTTGAATCTCATTCTCATCAGAATTGGTTCAAAGAGGGAAGAATTCATATGTGCGTGTATGCACCTATACATTCATACACACACACACACACACACACACACACACACACACACACACACACTAAGTTGGGTATAGAAATTTATCTTACCCACTAGAGAAATACGAGGAATAGGGGATAAGATATATATGAAGGTAGGAGACAATGATAACAGAGAGGGCAGATTAAGGGAAGCAGAAGTGGGAAGCAAAACAAACTTTTGTAAAGGTACAGAATAAAAAGAGAAAGAAGAATTAAAAAGAAAAAAGTAGGATAGAGGGAAATATACAGTTAGTAATTATAACTGTGAATGTGAATGGAATGTGCTCATCCATAAAATGGAAGCATATAGCAGAATGGATTAGAAACCAGAATTCAACAATATGTTGTATACAAGAGACACACTTGAAAAGAAAGATACACACAGGACTGGAGCAGAAACTATTGTTTTAGTTGAAGTGAAAAAGGCAGGAGTAGAAATCATAATCTCAGATAAAAGAAAAGCAAAAATTAGACCTAATTAAAAGAAATAAGCAGAAAAACTACATAGACAATGAAACAATATCAAAATTTTTACACCAAGTTTCTCTGAAAAGGCATCATTTCTTAAATATGTAGTGACCTGAGTTAAATTTGTAAAAATAAAAGCCATTCCTCCAATTGATAAATGGTCAAAGGATATGAACAGGTAACTTTAAGAAAAAATCAAATCTGTCTTTAGTCATGTGAAAAAATGATCTATTGATTAGAGAAAGGCAAATCAAAACAACTCTGAAGTACCACCTCACACCCATCAGAAATTACAAATACTGAAGGGAATGAGGCCAACTAGTACATTAATGGTGGAGTGTGAACTGGTCCAACCATTTTGGAGAAAAGTCTGGAACTACGCACAAAGGATTATGAAATTGTGCATACTCTTTGATCCAGTAATACTACTATTATCCCAAAGAGATCAAAAGAACAGGAAAAAGACTGATACATACAAAATATTTATAGCAGCTCTTTTTATGGTGGCAAATTAGAAATTAAGGGGATGTTCATCAATTGAGGATTAATTGAAAAAGCTGTGACAAATCACTGTGATGGAATTTTTGTTCAGTCGTTTCAGTTGTGTCTGAGTCCTCGTGACACCATTTGGAATTTTATTGGCAAAGATACTAGAGTTGTTTGCCATTTCCTTCTCCAACTCATTTGACAGATGAGAAAACTGAGGCAAATAGGGGTAAGTAACTTGCCCAGGGTCACACACCTGGTAAGTGTCTGAGACCAGATTGGAACACCCGACTCCAGGGCCAGCATTCTATCCACTCTCCTACCTAGATGTTCCACCTGATAGAGTACTATTGTTCCATAAAAAATGAAGAGAGAGGTAGTTTCAGAAAAAAAATGGCAACACTTATATGAACTAATGCAAAGTGAAATGAGAAGAGTTGGGAGATCAAGATACACAGCCACAGCAAGGTTGTAATGATGACCAACTGAAATACTTGGCTGCTCTGACCAATGCAATGATCCAAGGCAATTCCAAAGAACTCAGGATGTTATCCACCACCAGAGAGAGAACTGATGAGTTCTGAGTTCAAATTGAAGCATAATTTTCTTATTTTCCTTATTTTTACTTTTTTTGTAATATGGCTAATATTGAAATATGTTTTACATAATTCCACATGTATAATTGAAATCATACTGTTTGCCTTATCAGTGGGTGGAAGAAGGATGGGCTGAAGAATCTGGAATTCAAAATTTTTTAAAAAAAGAATGTTAAAAATAGATAATGATTTTGTTTTCTAAAAAAGATAAGCAAGGCGATAGTGGAATTTTTTTTAATCTATGGAATAAAACAAGCATTTCTACAGCATAGTACAACAAAAATGATAACACATGAAACCATAAATTCATTATGTATAAAACCTATTCTGATTGTAGCATCCTTGATCATGGCTTTTATTTAGGTAGTCCAACAATTTTTAAATTGTTTCTCCTAGATCTGTTTTCCAGGACAGTTGTTTTTTCCAATGAGATATTTCACATTATTTGCTATTTTTCATTCCTTTGGTTTTGTTTTTTAATTTCTCGATTTTTCATAAAGTCATTAGCTTCCATATGCTCCATTTTAATCTTTAAGAAATTATTTTCTTCAGTGAGCTTTTAAGTCTCCTTTTCCATCTGACTAATTCTGCTTTTTAAAACATTCTTCTCCTCATTGGATTTTTGGATTTCTTTTTGCCATTTGGGTTTGTCTATTTTTAAGTTGCTATTTTCTTCAGTATTTGGGGAGTCTCCTTTAGCAAGCAGTTTACTATTTTTCATGATTTTCTTGCATCACTCTCATTTCTCTTCCCAATTTTTTCTCTACTTCTCTTACTTGATTTTCAAAATCCTTTCTTGGAGTAATGGTGTCAATGTTAAATAGAAAGAGGAGGGGCACACTAAACTGTGCACAAAGATCCCTGCAGGTCACATATTAACTTAGAAAGCCAGAAATTAATGTTATCAACGTTCTATTGTATTTTTGTTTATTTTGCTAAATGTTTCCTAGTTATATTTTAATCTGGTTCCATTGGCACCTTCAAGGACAAGTCTCTTAACTATACAATGCCATACCATATATGTTAGCTGTACTACAGTGCCATTCCCCTCTTTTACGATGAAAGAGAGGAACTAGATAACCGGACATATTACTTCAGAGAGAGAGAGAGAGAGAATTTAGATGGAGAGATGATGATGATGATGACGATGACGACAATGAAGAAGATAGATACATAGATACACAGATAGACAGAGAGATAGATAGATAGATAGATAGATAGATAGATAGATAGATAGATAGATAGATAGATAGACAGATAGATAAAAATAAAGAGAGAGATAGACAGGAGGATGGAGAAAGAGTAAGAGGAAAGATACAGAGATAGAAAGATAGACACGGAGAGACAAAGAGATTTTACTCTGACTCATCAAAGGCCTGAAAGATCTTGGCTTAGGACCCTGAGTTGAGGCTAAATCTAAGTGCCACGTTGTTCCGACCCCAAGGTGAGCTGTCAGGACTCCTGTCCTCTCTGCTCATCCACCTCAACCAAAACACCATCCACATACAAAAAGGTTAGAATTATTATATTTTACAAGATTATAAATTTACAAAAGAATTCAATGCCCACACACACACACACACACACACACACACACACACACACACACACACACACACACACACACACTTTGAATTCTGACTCTCCTTGCCTCTCCCATTTTCTTATCAAAAAAATTTCACTCTGCAAGAACTGGAAATTCTCCTTATTAGAAATGGATTCTGTAATATACATATACTTGACACAAGGTGGCAATAGAGAGTCAAACATTATTTGTACCGCTTGATGGACAGCATACAGCCATAAATTTCAAGAATTTTCTTTGTTGTTTTGCTTTTTTGGGGGAGGGAGGTGATTTTTTTCCATCATAAGTCTCTCTGTATGAAAATAATCTAAATTAAGTCCTACAAAACAAATGCCAAAACTTCACGTACAATACACTATGGAGCAATTAAGGTTTTGGATATGCCTGGCTCTGAATAGAGAGCACCTGAGTTTAAATCCCTCCTGTGTCCCTTATGGCGTCTGAATTTTGGCAAGTCACTTAACTCAGTTTCCTCATACGTAAAATGAGAATGTTGAACTACTGATCTCTGACGTCCTTTTCAGCACTACATGATCCTATGATCTTTCCTTGAACGAAAGCACATTGAGTTGGCCTTTAAAAGACTTAGATTTGAAACGCAGTCTTGTAGCTTACAAGCTGTGTGACCATGGGCAAATTTTTTCATGTCCCGGAGCCTCAGTTTCCAGATCTCCAAAACAGAAATAATAATATTTAAATTAATGGTTCTACAACTTTGTTAAGAGGAAAGAGATTTGAGAACTTTCAAGCGCCATATAAATGTGAGCATCAAGAGATAGAAGAAAAATGGTACAAAGAGCTGAGATTGAGTGACTTGGGTTAACAACAGAAGAGGGTTCCAGAGGACAGTGAAAAGGGAGGGCAGAGGCTGTGGGAAGAGTTAGTGGACAGCATAGGCTACCTTCCATGCTGATTGTGCATCGACTCAGGGCATCCCGTTGGTCTAGGTCTCAAAGCCAGGGTGTTTGCTGTGGGCAGCAGATCCAGGAAAGGGGAAGGACAGTCATACAGCCCTAAATTGTCTACATAGGCCAGGCAAGAGAGCTGGCAAGTTGGACAATGCCTGTTGCAGAAGCCACATACCCCACATCCATGTTAAGGCTTAAGACAAAACCCTAGTGGCCCTGTGCTACTTTTGTCTCCAATAATAACACAAATTTATTTTATTTTTAAAAAAAAATTTTGTAACAACCCTGTGAGGTAGGCACACCAGTTTTATCACTGCCATTTTGTAGGTAAAGAAACCAAGGCTAAGAGGCAGCTAGGTGGCACTGGACTCAGGAAAACCTGAGTTCATTTCTGGCCTCAGATACTTAATAACTGTGTGACCCTGGGTAAGTCACTTTAACCCTGTTTGCTCAATTTCCTTAGTAAAAAGAGCTGGAGAAGAAAATGGCAAACCACTTCAGCATCTGTGCCATGAAAATCTGAAAAGGGGTCACAAAGAGTTGGACATGGCTGAAATGACTGAAAAATAAGTTGAGGTTCAGTAGTAAGATCATAGGTTTAGAGCGAGAAGGATGCTCTATTTCAAGCCTCCCACTTTAGGTGGAGAAAACTGAGGCCTTTAACCATCCTACACAACTAGTGTTAGGATTGGGGTTCAACTCCAGGTCCCCTGAATCCAAGTCTAAAGTTCTTTTTTCACTAGAGTTTCTAATGTAACCAAGCCCAACCTATTACAAATTAAAAAACAGAACGGAATTTTTGACAATTTTCATCACAGATCTTGTACCCCCAGTCATTCTCTGAATTCTCATGTTTAATCATGCCAGCAGAAGATTTCTTTGCATGACTTTCTACCCGAATTATCTACCCTTATTCATCTTTATCTTCTCCTCCTTTCCAACTCCCTACTCTCTCTCACCACCCTGTTTTTCTCTCCACCTATTCTTCTTCTCTTGGGAATTTGGTTTGATAAAATTTTCTAAGAAATGGGGAGCCATACAAGGTCTTTGATTGGGGCAGCAACATGATCAGTAAGACTTGGACAGCAGAAGAGAGACTTTTCACTAGTTAAGAGATCAGCAAAATAGTCTCAGTTTAGAATCTATTTTTAAAAAGATGTTATTTCCTTCTATTCCTCACCTTTTTATTATTATATACTTAGAGTTGTAATGCCTTCACGGTCATATAATCCAACACCCTCACTTTTAAGATGAGGAAAATGAGATCCCGAAATGTTAAATTAATTTCCTAAAGTAGCAAATGTCAGTCAGGAGTCAGCCCAGGTCCTTCAGTTACAAAATCCAGTCTCTTCCCACAGGATCTCAATGGAAAGGCATCATAAGAATCTTAATTCAAAGTCATAGCAGTAGAAATAAAAAAAAGGGGGGAATGCATTCAAGACCCCCATCACCAAAAGGGAAGAAGGAAAGTACTAAATTTTCAACATTATTTTACATTACTGCCACAATTATAGACTGAGTCTTAAGGTACCTTATAAAGTTCAAATCTCTTATTTTATAGATGAGGAAAATGAATATGTCACACAGCTTATTAAGTGTTTGAGTTATGATTTTAACCCATGTTTTTCCTGAATCCCAGTTGTTGTACTATACCACAACATGTCTCTCAGCCTTAACTCCTCTCTCTACCAGTCAAGATGGGCTATTTCCTCTTTACCAATCTTGTCATGCTCTCTCTTCTACCGTTCCTGGAATAGATAACATCATCATCATCATCACCATCACCCCTAGCATTTAAGTAGCACTTTAAGAATTACATCATAAAGATACCTAAGTGGATGGGGAGTCAAGAAGACCTGAGTTCAAACCCAGGCTCAGACACTTATTAGCTGTGTGACCTTGGGCAAATCACTCAACCCTGTTGACCACAGTTTCCTCATCTATAAAATGAACTGGAAAAGGAAATGGCAAAGCAGAAGCCTTTAATGGTTCACAAAGTGCTTTAGAAATATCATCTCATATTACCCTCACAACAGTCTGGGAGGTAAGTGCTATTATTAATTCCATTTTATAGGTGAAGAAACTGAGTTTGACAGAGATAAAGCTATTAAATATAGGAGGTTGGATTTGAACTCAGGACTTTTTGACTCCAAGTCCAGCACTCTTGTCTACTAGGCCACCTAGATGCCTAAACAAAGGGGAAGAGGCCTTAGCCAGGGATCAGGTAAGGCTTCATGTAGAAGGTGGAACTTGAGCTCAGCCTTCCAGGAAGCTTTAGATTGTGAGAGAAAGAGAGCAGAAATGGAAGCTGTATTGTCCTGTGAGAAGGAAAGGCAAGGTTAGTTTAACTGGGCACAAGAATATATTAAAGGGGGGAATAAATATTAAGGCTGGAAATCTAGACTGGAAGCAAGTTGCAAAGGAATTTAAATGCTAAACAAAGACATTTTCATTTGACCCTAGAAGAGGAACATATGAGAGTTTGTATAGCAGGGAAGTAAGAATATCACTTATACATTGATCCGTAGTACAGTGGCTTTGTCATCCCCTTATTAGATTGTAGGTTCCATAGGGATTGGGATCATATGTTATTCCATCTTTGTATCCCCAGCCACTGGTATCAAGCACAGGGCATTGCACACATATATGGAATCTCTTTGTTAAATTTAAAATAAATAGGAGAAGTCTTGGGAAAGACAAACTTGGTGACCTTTTGGTTTTACCAGTTTTAAAGACATGAGGAAGTATGAACCTGTTTACTATAAAATTCTCCCTATTTACTTACTAAAACCAAAGGTTTTATTTTTTTTTGTCCTATCTTCCTTTAACAAGTGATATAAGTAAGGAATTAAAAAAAGGGAATAAGTATTTAATTAATAATATAATTATTTAAATAGTTGTTTAAGGCCAAATAAGGAATATAGGAAAGGCATGTGATTTGAGGGAGAAATTCTCCCAATGTAGGCTACTTTATGATTTGGTAGAGAAATTCTAGGGAGTTATTCAAGGGTTAAGTGCCTTGACAAGGGTCACAAAGTTTGTAAATTGCAGAGGTCAAGTTTGAACTCATGTCTACCTAACTTCAAGCCTGGACTTCCATCCTCTATACTACACTTGGTCTTGAGTGGGCTAAATGGCCATAAGATTTAGGATCAGATCAAATGTTAGCATTGGAATTAGAGAGGTATGTATGTTGTGACTGCATTTTTTTCTTAGTAACTTGCAATGGAAGGGAGGGAGAGGAGACAAGAATAAGCAATGTAAGTTTTCTATTAAGGACAGAAAATGGGATGATAAGACTGTAAAGATATATTTTGGACTGTTCTAAGACTGCAAAGGTGCACCATCACAGTGTGTAACTTTATGGCCTACATGGTGGAGGGATAAAGGAGGAAAGGGGAGAACTCTGCTCATTTCCTATAAGGAAATACACAGATAAGTCCTGCTTAAACTTAAAGAAGAGTGTTTTTCTCCTTGATATAGCAGCCCACTTTGAGTTTGGGCCAGGTTCCCCATGCCTAAGCATAAACACAGCCCACACTCTAGCTGTCAGTGTTACTGTGAGAAAAAAAGAGGTGGACTGTGGGAAAAAAAGGAGATGGCCTGTGTGGGGGGGTAGGAGGGGAAGGATGGGGGATAGCTGGCTAGTGATAATAAGAGCTGTTCCCGGGGAATTTCTGTGTGGGAGTAACTTTCATCCAAACCCAGTGATATCCAGATTAATATAATAGCACCTTCTCACTCTTTCTCTCTCTCTCTCTTTTCCTTGTTTGTTCAAGATATTTATAAGACAACAAAATTGCCACAAATATATATATTAAGGAACAGCAGCTGCCAACTTTTCTATTGTTAGCCAATTATGCCCTGCACAGATTTGCCTTCTATCATCATGTGATTCCACTTTTGTGTTTGATGAAAAAATAAAACCCTTAACTGCAAGTAGAAATTTAATGACAATAACCCTCATAATGCTAATTGCTTCTCAGTCATTTTTTAGCTATATAACAATTACAAAATAATTAGGAAAAAAAATCATCTCTTGGAGCTGAAATCTGACTTTTATGCCCTTGGAAAAAAACGAGGGAAAGAAGAGTAACTCTCAAACATATGTTAATTAAATAAAAGCAAATTATAATTGCTAGGTCCTTTTATAATCTTTCTAGATCACTCAGGGAACAGGTCTTTTTAGAAATGCAAATATTGTAATAAGGTTTTTTGCCAACTTAAGGACAGAATCAGAATTTGAACAGAAATTCAGTATAACCTTTGGAAAAATAGAGGCAAGAGATGGCAGCTTTCCAGAAAAAGGGAATGCATTACTTTCTCTTTGGTTGGTGAAAGGTAACAGCTGAAACGTCTGTTTTTCATACTAAATATCTCTTGATTAAGTAATAGATATGCATAGAGGGTGTGCTTAGGAGAAACTATAGTCATATGCAAATTAACTGGGACAAAGTGGAATAATTCAGATTATTGAATTACCACAATAAACCATTTAACTTTTTATATCCTTAAAACACTTTTAACCTGATATATAAAAAAGTGTGTATACACATACATGTATATATATAGTGTGTGTGAATGTATGTGACTATATACATATATATAATATGTATGTGACCATATATGTATGCATACATATATAGTCATATACATACATACACATCTATTTCTGACTTGGCTTTCTCTAGTGGTTGGGAGAGAGGGAAACAGCTTGGAAATCAAAATGTAACAAAGACAAAAGAAATATTTTTTAAAAAATTTTAACATATAATATATCCTCCATTGGCTGCAATTATTTGTCTTATGAGATTTGGCACCAAGTTCAGAAAATTTGGGCACATATTCAGTTTTTCATCATGAAACAATATCAAATCAGATATTAAGAATACTTTTGACAAACAGTTCCTTTTTCCGATTCTAAGTTTGATGATAGACTGTAGATTTTCAATAGTGTTCAAATTAAATAAGTTCCCAGACTGGTGAAAAATGTTGATCTTCATTTTCATCTCCAGCATATCTCTCATCTTAACCTTCTTCATCGTGTAGCATAGTACAAAGTCATATTGCAGTATCTCCATTTGGGAATTTTTATAGTTCTAAAATAATTCTGTTTTTTCAGTCCATCCATATGCTTTCATCATTCCTCCTATGGAGACAAGATTTCCAAGTCCTTTAGAAGTAAAAAATCCTCCAAACATTTTTGGTAGATATTTTAGTTTGAAGAAGATGCCCAGATCTTGAACAAAGAAGTTGATTTCATCAGTAAAAATTCTTTTCTTCCTCCAGTCTTTGTATTTTCTTTACTGGGACAAGGGTTTTGTTTTTTTTTCTCTATAGTGTTGCATGAACTTAGACATCAGTTCAATTAGCTAATGTCAATAAGCCAACACAAATCAGAGCACAGGTTTTATTACACTCAGAGTGTTTGTGACACATCCTAACAACAAGTGATGGAAACATGTAACTTTTACACTTCAGCTAGCAAATCCAGTTGGGCATGGGGAGGAGAAGGAAAAAAGGGAAAAAAAGACATTTACATGATAACTTTGTTGTATATTTTAAAAGATTAGCAAGTTGTATGAAGTGGATTTGCAGTTTCATGTGCAAGTATCTTTTTTTATCATACTATGAAAATGCTTGTTTTATTCCATAAATTAAAAATGAAATAAATTAAAATTTAGTAATATTTCTATAATACACAAAACAAAGAAAAAATAACTGTTCATTATAATGAGACTAATTACACAAAGAAATAAAACATTCTTATTAAAGAGGATGTATATCATTAACTACAGAAGATAGATGAATGATATGTCCTTGTTAACATACCTAGTTTCATTAAATCAAAAGGAACTGCCCACCAGGTTAGATAAGTGTAGGGAGCATTCCAGAGACTGAAACTCTGTCTGTTCAGCAATTAAAATTCTCCTTTATATTAGTTTGGGAAACTGAAGAAAACTAGCTCCTGCAGTTGACCCTACAGTTCGTTCAAGAGTCATACACAGCAAAATGGCTAGTACAAAATAAAATGGTGTTAGTCATTCTCTCAAAGACTCTCTTTCAACAAAAGTTAAGCCAGAAATTCTCTTATGACAGGAGAATGCTTATCAGCCATTTTTTTATCTGCTATTTTGGCTCTTCTGCCAACTTTAAGAAGTCCATATCATACTATAGTAGAATCAGTGACAACTTCTCAAACTCTTAAGTCCCTATGGAGGTCTTTACTTGTTTTCTGAGGATGTATTAGTCTATTTCGTAGCTTCAGTATGTCAATTCTTAGGACTATTTCATTTTCAATAGCTCTCTCCTTTGCAGTTTGATGTGACTAATCCAGCTTCATGGTCTTGAATGGTGCCTGAAATATTTGAATTCTCCATACCAACAGCCACTGTAATATCTCTAACAGTTATTGAAGTGTGTTTTTTATGACCTATAGCTTTTGCACATTTTCTACAATTTTTTTTAAAAGCACAGAATTGAAAACACAATGGGAGATTAATGATGCCCAAGAATAGAAGAAACTCAGCATTCAATTGACAGAGAACTAACTAAATATGGAGAAATCAGCTCAAAACAATTTACATGGTCAGTATCAAACACCATGAGTCTTCTTAGTGTCATTGTGCCCATTGTCCTCACAAAAATGAAAGCATATCAGAATCGTTGCTTTTCCTAAGTAATTTGTACAACAACAACAAGAAGGGTTTTGCATGAAGTCTCTCCACCAGACACTTTCCAAATTTATTTGGCCTGCCACCCACTTTTCAAAAAAAAAAAAATTTCCCAGCAACCCCCGGAAATCTACTTTCTTCAACCCTTGTGTCACTTCAAAAAAATATATTTTTTCAAATGGAACATCTTACATATAATCATTTATTGTAAATTTGTGGAGTTTTTCCTGCATTGAAATTTTGATGACACAGTATTGTGTCATGTAATATTGTAATGGATGCTGGACTTCTCAACAATGAGCAAGAAGTTAACCTACCAACACTTGCTTGTTAAGACCTGTTGGCAGACTTGACAATTGATTGGTTATAACTTGCATTTTGTGTATTTCTTTGGAAAACAATGTAATTATTACAGTTTTAACTCTGTTGCACAACAGATGAACCATGTACAGTTTTCCAAAGTTTTCTTCTCTTTCACCACACCCCTATTTTTATTCAATGCCCCTCAATTCTACCCAAGGCTACCACTAATCCCCAGATCATTTCAGCACTGCTCAGGGGACAGCATTACTCACTTTGGGAACCTATGCTCACAGACAGGACTTCCAGAATAGATGGTGTAAGTTAAACCTTGTCACATATTTTTACAAATATGCCTTACTATTATTATAGTCTAAGTTAAGTTTAAGCTTACTCCGCTTATGGATGCTTCATGTATTTGTGGGAAAGAGTGAACCAGCTTCTTAGGAGAACATTTTATATTAATGGTCTTTACCATGTTAGCTAAGAACAGTCATAGCTATCTTCTAGACACACTACCTGCCATTCAGGAGGAAGTTATGGAATGCTATTACTACTTCTCTCCACCTCTTCCATTATTTATGTTGTTATTATTTTTTTTCAAAAAAAAAACTGGGACTTTTGCTCTCTACAGTTTCTATTTTTGATTTCTTGAAAAATAGCTCTGAAATGACAAGTTTTTAAAAAATGTTTTAAGTGGAGCTACTTGACTGTACCTTTAAACTCAAACCACTCTGATTGAATGGCCAATAACAGTCTCAACCTAAGCTTCTGTGGCTTATTATTTAAATTTTAGAATGATGGGCAAATAGGTGGGTTAGATGGCTTAGAATGAGTGTAAATAGCAATTGTTTCCTGGTCTTCCCCTTCCACATTGATATCTTTATGATAGTGAATGGAGCCATCTTTTGTTTCAACTTTTACATAGCCCTTAATCATTGAATGGGCAACTGAGACAAGAAATACTTTAATTTAGAAGGATCATGGTCACCCCCTGCTTCCCCATCCTGGGCCATCACCAGTCATCTTTACCTTTGTCTTATCACTGGACTTCAGTGACTCTGGAGGAGCTCTACCTCACTTAAACCCAGTTCCCATGAATAGAGAATGAGTAACATAGCAACAAAACCAGTATTATTAGGCTTCCTGAGTCTCCTAAATGAGTTACCAATCCCTTGGTAAACTTAGCTCTTTGATAAGGTGAGAATTCAACTGGCACTCTCATTAATAACTCTGTTATATAACAGTTAAAGTTATAGTGATCATGTTATTTTCCATTAATAATAATATTAGCAAAGAGAGGCAAGAGAGACTTCAGGCAAAAAACATATCATTTCCAGTTCTCTGAAAGAAACTTACACAGCTGTATGCATTATGGAATCGCATAACCTCATAAATGGCAGTAGACTGAAGCAGTTATGGAGATGTGAGGAATTCCTGGCCAAGTCTGGTGGGTAGAGGATATGCAAATATGGTGACAGGAAATGTTTCTGGACAAGTTGAGAAATTCCTAGATCAAGCACAAACCAAAGTCAAGGACCAACAAGAGATAGAGCCACAATGTACAAGAGCCCATGTAGACTTCACTCCTTACCAATATTATGAGTTATATGGATTGTGCAGCATAGGGGAAAGGGATCAACTCTTTAGTGAACCCAAATCCTTACCCCTTGTGGGAGGCCCTCAGTTCCCCCACCTCCTCCCTGGGGTAGTACTGAAAGTTTGGAGGACTATATAGAATATTGGAGGAGAAAAACTCATCAGAGAGTAAAGGAGAGGTGTTTTGACAATTTATGGGTTCAAATGAAAGTCCTTTGCAATTTTTTCAGGTTAAAATAAAACCTATCCCATATTTATGGGGACCTAAGTAGTACAATGGATAGAGTGCCCAGAATGAAGTCAGGAAGGCTCATCTTCCTGAGTTCAAATCTGGCCTCAGACACTTACTATCTGGGTGACCCTGGGCAAGACTTAACTCTGTTTGACTCAATTTCCTCCTCTGGAAAATGAAATAGAGAAAGAAATGGCCAGTATCTCTGCCAATAAAACCTCAAATGGGGCCATGAAGAGTCAGACATGACTAAAAAACAAAGCAAAAAAAATTCTGTATTTAAAGCATAGGATCACAGATCAGTCATCTAGCCTAAGCCACTCATTTTCCTTACAAGGAAAGCAAGGCCATGAGAGATTAGTGTCAAGTATCAGATGGAAGGTCGCAACCCATGTTCTCTCTAACTCCAGAACTAGTGAATGTTGCACCATGCCACACTGCCACACACTATATCTTGTGTATTAGCAGGTAAACTATGGTCCTTTTTCCTCAGTGGAGAAAGGATGATGACCTAGACATGAATCAAATATCAACGTTTCTGGGGGGAAACGATTAGTGGGAGCAAAACAAGTCAAATTCTGGTGTTTCTAGTGTAAATAGTGGGAAAGGTAATGAGTCAAAAAGAGATTAATCTTCAATGTCCCCAAGACTGATCTTTTGTTTTTGTGTCATTTCAGTCATGTCCCACTCTTTATGATATTGGGGTTTCCTTGGCAAAGATATTGGAGTGATTTGCCATTCTTTCTCCAATTCATTTTACAGATGAGAAAATAGGGTTAAATGACTTGTCTGGGGTGACACAGATAGTAAGTGTCTGACTCATATTTAAATTCAGGTCCTTCTGACTCCAAGGTTAGCATTCTATCCAGAGTGCCACCTAGCTATCCTAAAATTGACCTAGGTCCAAGTAAGAGACTTTGATTTTAAGCCATGAGTTAGATCTATAGTATGGAGCATCTTTCTCTCAGTCCCTGGTTCATCTCTTTAGTAAAGTTATAAGCTATTAAAGGCAGCCAGAATCTGCATTTTCACTATGGTAGTTTTACGGAAGATAGACTACCAGGAAAGCCTGTCTTCCAAAGTGATAGAACTCCAAAAGATAAATGGTCAAAGGATATGAACAGGCAGTTTTTGATGAAGAAATTGTCAATGAAAAAATGCTCTAAATCATTATTGATTAAAGAAATGTAAATTCAAACAACTTCAAAATATCATCTTATACCTATTGCATCGGTTAAAGAGATAGAGGGGAGGAAATGACAAATGTTGCAGGAGTTGGGGAAAAATCAGAACACTAATACACTGTTGGAATTGTGAGCTGATCCAGCTATCATAGAGAACAATCTGGAATTATGTCCAAAGAGTTACGTAACTGTCCATATCTTTTGACTCAGTAATACCACTCTTAGCTCTGTTTCCCAAGGTGTTCAGGGATAAAAGCAAAAAACTTACATGTTCTAAAATATTTATGTCAGTTCTCTTTGTGGTGACAAAGAACTAGAAATGGAGAGGATGCCCATCAATTGGGGAATGGCTGAACAAGTTGTGGTTAATAACTATACTATAAGAAATGATGAGTTGGTTGGTTTTAGAAAAACATGAAAAGGCTTACAGGAAATAACAAAAAATGAAGTGAACAGGACCAAGGGAAAGTTATATATAATAACAGTATTATTGTTGAAGAACAACTGTCAATGACTAAGTTATCTTGAGTATTATAGATACTCAAATCAACTACAAAGGATCTATGAAGGAAGATGCTATCTACCTCCAGAGGAAGAATTGATAAACAGAACTAGGTATGGTATGGTTATATGTAAATATATACGTGTAGGTGTATGTATGTGTGAGTATATATATATAATATATGTATATATATGCATATATATATCTGTGTTTAATGGTGGCTTTCTCAAATGTGAAGTGGGGAGAGAGGAAGAAAAAATAGTATACAGCAGAAAACAAAAGAAAACTCAGAAGAAAACACAGAAAAGCAGGGTAGCTTTGAAAATGATGTATAGTATTTATTACACAGTTTTTAGAAAAAAGTAAACAGTGTAAAATGGAGATTCATGATTTCATATTGAATCTTTTTGTGTTGTGCTGTGTGCATGGAAATTTTTTCTTTTTGTATGTAAGTTCAAAATGAATAATTTTTTTTAAATAAAATAAAAATAAAGGCAAGATATGAGAGAGAGCTGGTACAAAAGTAATGACGGTCAATGAAATGTTCCATGTGAAAAGGACCAGTTTTTCTGGACCTTGAACTATATGAATGGGAGTAAGTTTTTTGGAAGGTTGGTTGGGGCCATATTGTGAAGAGTTTTTACTAACAAACCAAAGAATTTCTGTTTGGTCCTAAATGTAAGAGGGAGCCACTGGCATTTATGAGCAAGGAAATGACATGTTCAGATCTGTGCTTTAGGAAAATCCCTTTGGCAACTATGTGAAAGATAGATGGGAAAGAGGAGAAACCTGAGTCAGTGAGACCAGTTAGGAAGTTATCAAAACAGTTAAGTGACAGGTGGTGAGTGGCTATATGAGTAGAGAGGTGGGACAGATGTCACAGGTGGTGTGGAGGTAGAAGCAACAAGACTTGGCCACTGAATGAGAGTATGGAGCTTGCCCTTACAAGTTAATCATGTAGCATTATGGTTGGCATGAGCATGAAGGCACTGCTTTTTCCCCCACCCACGAATTCTCATTTGCATTTAGAAAGGGGAGGCAAGAGAGAAAATGATCCATACAATCCAGCAGGAGTGGAGCCAAAATTTGTCTGGGCTTGGTTCTCAGCGGTGGCTGCCCCACCCCCACCCTCGGGAATCTAAGCAGCAAACTTCTTTCCACTAAACACATGCCAATGTAGACCTGTAGGGGTGGAGGGGGTGGTGGGACCATCAACCCTGTAAGAAATCCTCTTCTTCCCTAAACCTGGAAGATCAAATCTACCTGAAGCACCGACCCATAGCTAGGTAAGACACCTATTGGCTATGTGACTCAAGGCAAGTCACTTAACTTCTATCTGCCTCAGTTTCCCCAACTGTAAAATGAAAATAGTGCCTACCTCACAAAGTTGTGGTGAGGATTGAGTGAAGTTATATTTGTAAAGTGTTTAGCATGTTGTCTGGCACATGGCAATTGCTTTAAATACTTGCTCATAAGCAAAGGCAAAATTGGCTCCACCACCAGATACTTCAAGGATAGAATTCCTCAGGGGTCATGTCCTATGTAGGCTTCTTCACCATCCTATACCTGCTGCCAAGCACCCCTTTAGAGCTGGTCACTCTTTTAGGGAGTAAGTTAGGAGGAAACAGTTCCTGTTCTAGCTACGTCTGAAAATCAGTTTCATCATCCCTTACTTCTCTATTTCTTTTTCATCAGGTGTGTGGGCAACATGATCTTTGACTCCAGGGCCACATGGTTACACATAAACACAACACACCCACCAACAATAAAGGCACAAACTGAGAGAGACCCAGGCCCCCAACAACATAGGCACTGTGGCCATACTCCCCCTCTGGACCTCATCCCACATTCACACATACACATACTTACTGTTTCCCCACACCTGGCTCATTAGTATGCATCCAATAGTCTGCTCCAACATCTGCTGGCCTTCTTCCCACTGTCCCTATCCACTAAATGCTCTAGTGAAGATGTCATTGCGACCAACCACACCGGAATCTGGGTACCATAGGAACATCACCACAAGGGAAGTTGGTATGTTGCTTGATGATACGTAAATTGATTTGTATGTTACCTCATTTATTTCCAGGGGAATTCCCCATGCATTGTACAATGTGCCATTAACACCATCTTCTACCCCTATTAAAAAAAGAAAATAAAAAACTCACCTTGCCTCTCCAGTGAGCCCCACCTCAACCAAGGATCTATCAGACATTAAGATCTATAGACCTACTCTAAGGTTGAGTATTTTCCAGCAAGGGGAAAGGCTTGAAAGTAATCCTTTGGTTGTCTCTAAATTAGCTAGGTGGACCACCGGGACTTGACTCAGTTTTCTCAACTGTAAAATGGGGATAATAATAGCACCTACTTCTCACAGTTGTTACAAGGATCACATAAGGTAATATGGTAAAGCTCTCAGCCCAATGCCTAGCACATGGTAGGTGTTACATAAATGTTAGCTCTTATTATTGCAGCTATTAATCCAATTACATGGCTAATCCATCAGTACATTATATCTGAGCCAGAAACTTAGCTGCTCAATCATTTCAGAACTGTCCAATGCTTCATGACCACATGACCTCTGTCCATGGAGTTTTCTTGGCAAAGATACTGGAGTAGTTTGCCATTTCCTTTTCCATTGGCAGACAGAAGTTAAGAGACTTGCCCAAGGTCACACAGCTAGGAAGTTTCTAAGGCTAGATTTTAATTCAGGTTGCCTGTCTCTAAACCCAGCATTCTTCTCACTATACCACCTAGCTGCACTGGATCAGAAACTACAGATGAACAGTGAGTTGGGCCCAAACTTAAATAAGAAGTGGAGACCAGGTGGAATAATATTTGAAAATTATACAGTACTTATATGACCTTATACTTCCTTATGAAACAGAGGTCCCCCCCAACACTATTATTTTTCTGATCATTCTATTTGTCTGCTAAGCTTGGAATAACTTCCTCCAAATAATTAAAATTTCAGATTTCTACAAGGATCATGTAATGGAGAAGAGCATGTTGGGTGTAAGTAAGCCATAGTATATTATCAATGAAATGTGCTAAAAATTCACCTTAACAGAGAAAAATTAAAACCACTACACAGAGATCCAAAACTTCAATTGCACATGTACAGAATGGGGATGACTGGACTTGGCAACATACCATAAAGAAAATACTTATGACTTTTAATTGATGACAAATTCAATATGAACCAGGAGCCAACAAAGCTGCCTTAGAAGCTACAACAGTCTTGAACTGTGTTAAGATGACTTCAAATTTAAAGCAGATAACTTTTCTATTGTATACTGTACTGTGTACGCACATCAAAGGTATCCTGCATGTTTAGAATAAAAGCTCCTTGTATCTACTGATCATCATTATATTTGTCTTCCCAGCCCTGGCACAGTGCCTAATACATAATAGGTACTTAATAAATGATTTTTGACTGATTGATTATATACCACTCCTTAGGAGAGACACGGATAGGAACTGTCTGGAGAAAAATGACAAGATGGCAAGAAACCAAGATATTTATCCTGAAGAAGATTAGAAGCACTTACGTGGAGAGTGTTGGACCCAAAGTCAAAAAGACACTAGCTGTGTAACCCTGGGCAAGTCAATTAACCCCTCAGTCTGTTTCCTTATGGGGGCAATAATAGTACCTGCCTCAAAGGATTGTGGTGGGGATGACTATGCAAAGTGCTTTGCAATATAATACATAGATATGTTTTATGTATAGTATATGTAATACATATGTAATACACAGATGACTATGCAAAGTGTTTTGCAATGTAATATATTGTATTATGTATTAATAATATGTATTATGTGTAGTATATGTAATGCATATATAATACATAGATGGCTATGCAAACCTTAAAGCATGATATAGATGCTATTATTGTATTATATAATTATATAAATATAATGTAAGTAATATACTATAAAGTAGAAATAAAGCATAATTTATATAACATATTATTGTATAATAATAATACTATGAATAGGCTTAGGTGGGATATAATAATGGTTTCCATGTATATGAAGAGTTGCCTTCAAATGTCTTTGGTGTTTTTCTAGAAGGCAGAACTGGTACCAATGAGGGGTAGTTCAAGGGGGCAAATTCCAGCTCAAGAAGATCCGTCTGACAACAGCAGTTGATTCATTCATTGTTTTGCAATATACCAGGTTCCCCATAGTTAGAAAAGTTAAAGCAAGAGCCAGACATCTGTCAGGGAAATTGTGGAAGGGATTCCTAAATGAGGAAGTTATGTGCACTAAATGACTTTTCCATTCTTTTCCAGTTTCTGTGAGACAAAGCGGAATTCTACACATGCTTCATATTCATACCAGTGTGATCTTAGGAGGTATAAGAACTCAAAGGAAGATGGTCAATGTGAATGGGATATAGGGTTTCCAAAGTACAAAAATTAAAAACAAAAACCTTGCATTTGTATAGATCTTTGGGAATTATAAGGTGCTTTCCTCACAATAACCTTGTGTAATTATTAGTATCCCCATTTTATAGATGAAGAGACTGATGCTTACGTGAGTGAACTGCCCACCTATAGTCATACAGCTTAGTAAATGTCAGGATCTAGGGTCTGCCAAGGGATTTCTGTCATCTGATTAATTTTAGTTAATTAATAAATCGCAGAATAATGTCTTGACTTGCTAAAAAATTGGATTTAAGTGAGGCAGAATTGCACAAAGACAACAGCCTCACTCTCTCTTCCTGAGTCATCCTGAGTCCAGTGGCCAAACAAAGGTCAAGATGACTGGTAATAACAGTGGTTGACCAGGGCACCTTTGATGTCTGGCCAAGACATCCGCAGCACCTGCTTCGGCTGCCTTCATGGCTGTTAGAACAAGTTGTTTTCATCTGCCCATTCCTTCGGAGGGAGTCTTCACATACTTGGGAGAGACATCTCACTAACTCATTGATAGGATTCGAGGCCTGTTGGTTACCTCCATCTGATTCAGTCCACCAACTGGAAAGTTTTACCAGGGAGTATCCTCTGCACATGCTACAGCTTCTTGGAGCTACAGGTGAGAGTTGGGTGAAGGTGTACACCCAAAGTGGATGAGCAGCCCTGAGAAAGGCTCCACAAGCCCTCACACCAGAAGAGCTAGTCCTCCCTAAACACCATACACCTGATTAATGTAACTAAATGGTAAGACTACAATGTTTGAAAAGACCAGTTGGGTGGAAAGAGCACTGGCTCAAAAGAGCACTGACTTCTCAAAAGAGAGAAAAAGGATCTGGGTCCAAATCTTGCCTCTGTCACCTATTACGTATGTAATCTTGGACAAGTTAGTTAACTCCTCTGGGCCTCAGTTTTCTCAATTCTATCAAAATAAGAGAGTCCAAATAATGACCTTTCAGGTCCTTCCTAACTTTAAATCTGGGATCCAATGATCCTATGACATCCCGGAAACCTATTACAACTTGGCTGTTCAATCAGTGATCACTGGTTTCTCATGCCTGGTCAAAACAAAACTATCAGAACCACCAAAGAAGGCAAGCTGAAGTCTCCAATGAGTTCTCAGCTAAGGACTTGTCAGGGAGATATCAACCAGGAAATGAAAGCATCCACTTGGAAACCTGAGTAAGTAATAGCTTTCTAATGCCACGTTAGTCACATTCACTTCTCTGAGAAACTATTTATAAGTGTGTTTATGTTTGTATGCCTTTTCTATGCCTACATTATCTCTAGATTAGAGGGGGCAGAACAGTTGCTGATCTACATGAATAGAGAAAGTTTTCACCATCAGAATGTCACTGAGATAGCAAATGGCCATGGCAGGATTTGAAAAAGTGTACACTACCTCCAAATTCAATGCCAATAAAATGCTCTGAGAGATTCAAAGTGTTTCCCCAGAAACCTAGATAAGAGCTAGCAAACAGATATATATCTTCATCTTGGAATTAAAAACAAAAAAGAAATGTTCTGTTTACAAGTTTCAGAGGAAAGCTACTTACCTCAATTTTTCATTTTTCAGTAGGTTGCTGAAGAGAGAGAGGAGTTGTGAACAGAAGTGATGTTCCTTAGTAGTGGTGGATCCCAAGAATGATAATAGAGAGTCCTTGTAACTACATCTGCATTTACTCATTCCAACATCTGTAATCACATAGTTTAGTAGCCACTCTGGCAACACAGAGTGATTTACTTTTGCAGTCCAAATGCAAGACCCATTGAAAATAGGGATGGGGCTAAGGAAAAGCTGGTTCAGACAATCATAACTTCAGAAGACAGAAGACGAAGGATGCTTCCCACCCCTTGCTTGACTCAGAGGTGATGAAATGCAGAGAGGCTAGCAGTTTCAGATATGGCCAATGGGTACATTTGTCTGGTTTAACTCTACTTATTGTTTCAGGGGGGCAAGCTTCTATGGAGGGTATGAGAAGGGATGTGAGTTGCTGAGTAATGATAATGATATAATAAGAGAGTATCACTAAAACTTTTTTTAAAAAATACACAGAAAAAAGCACAGAGAAGCTCAAAGGGAGCACAGATAAAGACAGTCTTGTTACTTTAATTACATCCAGTAGGGAGAAAGACTGGATCTATGGTATAGGGAACTCCCAGGTGAGGAAACTCCCTCCACCAATGCAGGTTTCCATTTTCCCTGAAACTTATTGTTTTAAAAAGTTGCCGATAGTAGTAGTTCTCAAAGTCTGGCACAGTGACTCCTGAGGCATTTTCAAAACTAATAATACTAAGCAATAATAAGTAAATTATTGTAGTAATTAGATAATAATGCTAAAGTGTTTCATCTAATTCACTAAACATTGTCAGATATTATATTATCCACAGTAACAAAAGTTGGGGGCGGGATTCAGGGAAGAGTCTTCAATCATTTTTAAGAGTATAAAGGAGTCTTGAGACCAAAAGAATTGGCCTTGAATATTGAGAGCTTAAGTCACAATCAGAAAGGGTGGAAGTCAGCACTTGAATCAGGGTTTCTATCAAGACAAGATGTCTATTAAATCAATATCATATACACTTTTTTTAAAACTACGTTAATCAAAGTTCAGTTTTTTATACAATCCTCTTATTTGTTCTTTGCATACTAAAACGTTTGTGCTTGCTAATGCTTATTAAGTTTATTTTTATAAGGTTTGGGTTTTTAATTTTAAAAAAGAGTTAGAGGAAATGATAGGACTCCAGAAAAACCTTATTCATAATAAGTAGCAGCACTAGCCTCACTTCTGTGCCATCTCAGTGTCTATTACCATTTTAACCATTTACTATTTAATTGTTCAAAATTTTCTAAGGAAATGCCTTCCCCCCTCCTCCCCCACTCTCAGCTTATTAATATCAGATCAAAGAATGCTCAATTTGGAAAGGACCTTAGAGGAGGCCATGCAATATAAAATGCATAAAGCCCTGGGGCTTAGTGCAGATGCCTGGGTGCTCCCCTACCCCCTCAATTCAGTTGGATGATCTTCAGTCAAATATTTCCCTTCCCTAGGCCTCAGTTTCCCCATTTTTAAAATGGAAGAGTCTGATGAGATGGTCTCTAAGGTCTCTTTCAGTTCTAACAACCAATTAGCCAAATACCCAAGTCTCCCATTTGACAGATGAGAAAACTAATGCCCCCAAATCACTAACTGATTTGCCCAAAGTTACACAACTACATAGTGGCAAGGCCAAAACTGTAACTCAGATTTCCTAATTTCCAATCTAGAGCTCTTGGGATTCCATTAATAAATGTCTATAATTCACCTAGCACTGCCACATCATCCTCCCACTCCCCCCAAAAAATTAACCCAAGCTTAAATCTCATGTTCACCAGGAAGCCTTCAGTGGTTAAACCCACCCAATGCCACCTTCCCTCAGTAATTATATGCTTATTTGTACTAGAATTGTCATTATTGCATACTCCCTGGGTAGTA